>CM035108.1:50970413-51570413 GCA_020205505.1 Panax japonicus
TGTGAGAATGGTCCTGATGATAATCTCTCGTTTCAATCTCGGGCATGACCTCCCTCGATCTACTTCTTCGTCTATCATTGTCTCGACGCCGAGAACCAACGACCATCAATGCCTTTTTCGAGGCTACAGGGGTTCTGCTCCTTGACTTTCTCCTACTTCGGGAATGCTCTCTAGAAATATGTGCAGAATGCTCAAGCTCCTTGCCGTCTCGCCGCGGTTCCTCCTTATGCCTACTTCGCCTTTCGGACCGAATTTGGCTGGACGCTTCGTCCCTCAATTCTGCCACCCGAAGCATCTGCTCGGCTATATCCTCCCTCTGCTTCAATAGAACCTCCAAAGCTTTATCCGCTTCGTCCGCCATCTTCGTCAACTTGGCGGTTTTATCATCTTGACCACTTCTATGATACGTTCTGGTCGGGGAGCGTTCCGTCTGTCTTTGATCATGAACTCGCTCCTTATCCGCACCAAAAACTAATCTTCGTCTGGCTCCATCGTGGATCTTTGGACGGAGATCTGCTGAATTATGCTTAGAAGCCGTGCTCTCGTGAGCACTTTTAGAAGGACCCAAACGATCCTTCACCGAAATACGGGGCAGTGAAGAACTAACAGCCATCGCCTGCCCTTCTGGTGTACCCTCCCTACTCCTCATCATCTTCCAAAGCAGGTTAAATGTTTGTGATTGAAAATTTCAATGACACTAGAACTCACCCCTCCTTCTAGCGCCAATGTTAACGCCAAGATCCTTTGCCACGTCCCAATCACGTAAGACGTCCTGATCCTGCACAGTAAACACGATAAACACCTCAAGCTTGACGGCGGTTCCGTCGGGGGATAGCTCAGGCGTGAGAATTAGTAAGTGTTCACAAGGTTAACAATGGAGGAATATAATGTCTAGTGTATTGAGAGATATGATAATGCTTGATCGTGTGTATGGGTGAGAGAATATGAATATATTGAAAGGTATGAGAATGTACCTGTTGGAGAAAGCTTCCTCGCCAAGATATACCGTCCCTGCCTGAATTACCGTGCCAACCACTACTGTCTGACACCTCCCTGACCTGATGGGTTCTGACGACTGCATAGGGTTTATCTACTACTTTTGGTCACTGTTTTATCCCGCCGGCCGACTATGATCCCATCCACATTAATGCATGGCAGGAACTTTGGTCAACTATAATGCTTTTTTCATCATCACAAGTCAAAGATAATAGATATTAAAATGTCTAATGGGTCAACATATAGATCCGACCCGGTCTTATAGGATTAAAGGAAATTAGTACAACGATTGGGCCCAATGAGCCCCGTGACTTAATTATATCAGCCCAATGGACTAATTTTAATAAAGAAGCTCAATTTACTCGGCCCAAGATAGGAAAAATATCATGACCCAACAGCTATTGCGACGGTGAAATATGTGGATTTGTCAGTTTTCATATAGGAAATTGATATTTCATCTCTTTATTCAGTTGTACAACTAGCGAGTTGAAATATTTTTTGGCATTGTAACAAAGGTTTCAGTTGCCTTCAAGGGCATGCATCACTTCTTCCAAAAATACTTGCAGCAGTAAAAGAAGATCAATGAGTTCACATCAATCCATGAAGATAAAAAGAAAAGCAAGTATTTTTCTTCCAGGAGAATTTGTAATGGTTTGTCACATGATTTCACCTCCCATCATCTGCACAAATAAATAAATAAATAAAATCGGTAGCGGTATCAACATGGATATTCAAAATTAAAAGATAGGATTACAATAATTACCCAATAAAACTTTTCTGCAATAACATCTAGCAACTAAACCAAGAAAGTATGAAATTTTTTAGCAGAGTTATATGTTATTGTGTGCTAAAGAGAGTGGAAAACTTACAGTCATAATATCCCTAACAATACAAAATTACACACATGGTTCAATGCTTAAACATTGCAGAACCTAAACGCGACTGAATTCAATGGATTTTACAGGAGAGAATGACAAACTGATGGATGTAAGTTATCATGTAGCAGTTATATGGTCAAACTTGAGAAGAAAGTCCAGTTGGATAGTAGCAAGGCTTACCTTGCCCAAGAAATTTACTAGAGTTGAAGCAAACTTCTTTGGATTTTTCCCTCGAACAAAATGGAAAGATACTCTAGCCATATCTTGCATAGCAACATATACTGATTACTGTACCACAAAACCATAAAATCAAGTAATCAATAACCAGTAAAGATATAAACGGAGTCTAACTTTGTTTGTTGCACAAATGAGTCCTACATATGAGTTTTTGCATGTCTTAAACCTTGTACCACACACCCAAAAGTACAGGGACAACAAAAATGAAATGGAGGAATATGCATTGGTAAGATGGTTGATAATAAACCTATCTTGGAGCAAGTGCATAAGCTCCAAGTTATTGTTAATAAGTTGAGGGTTCTTAAAATTGTCTTGCCTGAAACTTTTCAAGTTGGAGCAATAATTGCAAAATTACCTTCAGCTTGGAAAGATTTTGCTAAAAAGTTGATGCACAAATCTGAGGATTTTTCCTTGGATCAACTTCAGAAGCATCTTCGTATTGAGGAGAAGGCCCGAAAATGTGATGCTAAGAATTTGACTCAAGGACAGTCTAGTGTAAACTATTTGGAGGCAAGATCATTTAAAGGGAAAGGACCTGGTGTTAAAAAAGATAATCATAAGTTCAAGCATCCTAGACAGAAAAATAAAAAATCTGATCCTAATAAGAGAAAGGGTAAGTGTCATGTTTGTGGAGAAACTAGACACTATGCCAGAGAATGCAAACAACGCAAAAGTGGCTCCGCTAACATGGTTGAGGAGAACCTTGTTGCCATGGTATCTGATCTTAGTCTTGATGTGACTATGATTTCTGAAGTTAACATGGTAAGTGAGCCGAATGGTTGGTGGTTGGACTCCGAAGCTACTGTCCATATTTGTAATAATCGAGAAATGTTTAAAACATTTGAAGAGATTATTGGACAGGAAGTTCAAATGAGAAATAGTTCAGTGGCTAAAGTTGATGGAAAAGGAACTGTGGAAGTTAATTTCACCTCCGGGAAGAAGCTAACCTTGCTGAATGTGTTGTTTGTGTCAGAAATTAAAAAGAATTTAATTTCTGTTGATCTTTTAGATAGGAAAGGTTTTAAGATTTCTGTTGAGCCCGGCAAAGGCATTCTTTCAAAGAATGGTGTTTTTGTTGGAAAGGGTTATGATTGTAATGGAATGTACAAATTATCTATTAATAAGAACAGTTCTGTTTCTGCTTATATCACTTGTGCAATTTCTTTATGGCATAGTCGTTTAGGACATATAAATTCAAAGAATTTAAAAAATATGCATGCAATGAAATTGATTGATATTGGCAATACTGAACTTGAGAAATGTGAAATTTGTGTTAAATAAAAAATTGTGAGGAAACCATTTCTAAATGTACATAGAGAATCACAATTATTAGATTTAATACATACTGATATCTGTGAGTTAAATGGAATATTGACAAGGGGTGGAAAACGATATTTTATTACTTTATAGATGATGTTAGCAGATATTGTTATGTGTATTTGTTGAGAACAAAAGATGAGGCATTTAACTCATTCAAAAAATACAAATTAGAAGTAGAAAATCAACTTGAGAAGAAGATTAAAATTTTACGTTTTAATATAGGCATGGAATATTGTTTAAATGCTTTTGATGCATTTTGTGAAGAAAATGACATTATACATCAAACAAGTGCAGCATATACACCTCAACAAAATGGTTTAGCAGAAAGAAAAAATCGTGTGTTTCATGATATGATTAATTGTATGTTAAATCATGCTTGTTTGCCAAATAATTTATGGGGTGAAGCACTTTTAACTGCGTGTCATATTTTAAATAGGATTCCTAGTACTGTAATTAAAACTAGTCCTTATGAAATATGGAAAGGAAGAAAACTAACATAAATTATTTTAAAGTGTTGGGGTGTATAGCTTATTTTTGAGTTCCTTTAAGTTAGGAGTTAGAGCTATTAGAAGTATATTTGTTGGATATGCTGAAAATAGTAAAGCCTACAGGCTTCTTGATTTAGAGTCTAATGTAATAACTGAGTCAATGGATGTGAAATTTTTTGAAAATAAATTCTCAAAAGATGTTGAGAATGTGGATATGCCAATATTTGATGAGCCTATAGGTCCTATAAGGTCTAATGTTGAGGTTGAAGAACCCAGTGTTCCAATTCAACCAAGTGGACCTAGAAGGCGTACTAGAGCTAGAAAAGATAAATATTTAGATGATGATTTCATTTCATCACAGTCACTATTATTTTTGGTGGAAGGGGACCAAAATAATGAGGTGGTAAATGAAATACCCTATATATATAGTCTTGTGACTGATCCTAAATCATTTAAAGAAGCTATGGCTTCTAGGGATGCTGCCTTTTGGAAGGAAGCTGTAAATGATGAAATGGATTCAATCTTGGGAAATAATATTTGGGTATTGACAGATTTACCTAGAGGTTCTAAACCTATGGGTTGCAAATGGGTTTTTAGAACAAAGTATAACACTAACAGTACTATTTTTGCTTTTAAAGCAAGATTAGTAGAAAAAAGTTTTAGAGAAGTAGAAGGTATTGACTATTTTGATACTTATGCACCGGTAGCACGAGTTACTTCCATTTGAATTCTTTTTGCCTTAGCTTCATTGTATGATCTTTACGTTCATCAAATGGATGTAAAAACTGCATTTTTGAATGACAATTTGAATGAGGAAGTATATATGGAACAACCCGAAGGGTTTGTTGCTCCCGGTAATGAGGCTAAAGTATGCAAATTAGTTAAGTTCCTTTATGGTCTAAAATAGGCACCAAAACAGTGGCACGAGAGATTTGATGCTGCTATTATAAACTTTGGGTTTAAATATAGTAGTGCAGATAGGTGCATATACTCCAAAACCACTTCTGATTATATGGTGATAGTCTGTTTGTACGTAGATGATATGTTGATCATCAGTACGAATATGGTTGGAGTAAATGAGACTAAAAAGTATTTATCCTCTGTCTTTAAGATGAAAGACTTAGGTGAAGTAGATACTATTTTAGGCATCAAAGTTAAAAAACATAGTGGGGGTTATGTATGAATCAATCTCACTATATTGAAAAAATATTAACTAAGTTTAGTCATCTTGAGTTGAAGGAGGTGAATACTCCTTTTGAGAATGGAGTTAAACTAAAAGAAAATGAGGGTAGAGCTATTGCATAGCTGAAATACGCAAGTGCTATTGGTAGCCTTATGTATGCTATGCATTGTACTCGGCCAGATATTTCGTTTACAGTTTCTAAACTTAGTTATTGATCATTGGAAGGGTACTTGGATATCTAAAAAGAACCAGTGGCATAGGATTGTTTTACTATAAATTCCCTAGTGTTTTGGAAGGATATTTTGATGCAAGTTGGATTAATAGTGTGGGAGATAATAAATCTACAAGTGGGTGGATTTTCACTCTTACTAGTGGTGCTGTTTCTTGGGCAAGCAAGAAACAGACTTGTATTTCTCACTCTACTATGGAGTCAGAGTTTATAGCTTTGGCTCAAGCAGGAAAAGAGGCTGATTGGATTAGAAATATGTTGTTAGACATAGATCTATGGTCAAATCCAATGCCTCCAATTTCACTATATTGTGATAGTGAAACTACGCTAACAAGAGCGTATAGTGGTACCTATAATGGTAAGTCTAGACATATTGGTCTGAGACATGAATTTGTGAGACAATTGATACATGATGGTATCATAACTATTGTCTATGTGAAGTCAAGTAAAAACTTGGCTGATCCACTTACTAAGCCTCTGACGAGAGATTTAATAAGTTTGATTACACGAGATATGAGACTTAAACCATTCTGAGCCAAGGGTGATGGAAACCCAACCTATTACTAGGTTACCTCTAGTTTATAGGTACAATGGGAAAAACAAGTCACAGTTGTTGGATGTGTTACTATCAATTTGGTCTCATATGTAGTATATGATAGTAACGTCTGTTGCACGACTGATGATGAGTTATGCTCTTAACAAAGTGTTGCACTTATAGCAACAGGAGTGCTAGAGAAACATTTTGCCTATATGAACTAGAAGTGAAGCAGCTTCTTATAGAGAGTTATGGTTTACTCTCTTAGAGGTTCAAGAAACAGGATATTGCGCATGATTTTAATAGCACAAAATGATTATTATGCTCACCGTAAAAGGAGGTTTTGTGTGTGTATAATAACTCCGGTCATATCATTTGAAATAGAGGTTCAATCTACGGACACCATCTATTTTGATATGACTTTGAGTTGTTTATGCTAAAAGAAGGTTCAATGTTCGTCACACCTTCTATTATGCATACAAACCTTAGAGTTGATAAATAAAGAATTGTTTGAAGAAAAATAGTTTTTCAAACAAGTGGGGGATTGTTAATGCACCTTTTCATACATGAGTTTTGATCAATTTGGGGATTAATTTAGATCCATTAATTGATTAAATTTGTATTAAATTAAAAGTGCATTTGATAGTCTATTACAAGGAGATTAATAGAGAGTAATATATAATTCAAGTAGGAATTATATATTGTGATTTAATTGTATCCAAAGTGGAGAATATGAAAAAGTTCACTGTTGTTTAAGAAAACTATTTTCTTTAAGTCCCACATTGAGTAGGAATAAAATTATTTAATACTTTATAAGTATATGTGGAATAGTTTAATTCACTAGTGTTACTAAAGAAAAGGCTTAGAGTTGGTCACAATGACGTGGTGCAAAGCACCACCTGCCCGCGTCCTGGGACCCGAAACCCGGGGCCGTGGTGCGGGTTCGGGTCGCAAAGTTGCATTGGCGCTTTAGGCGCCCGAGCCAAGAGCCAACTTTTTATTTTGAACTAGATTCATTGAACCTTTAATTATTATGGATACAAAATAAACTGATTTGTGATTAATACATTATTTACTTTGTAAATTGATGTTTAATTAACAATTCAGTTTTATCAGTTTTAAAACTGAACAGTCTTGCTATTGCAATCTTCTTCCTGAAAATCAACTTTTACAAAGCAGCATAAAATTGAGATTTTTAGTGAGTTGCTATCACTGAAAATTAGATAAGACTTGACATATATCCTGGAGGTGAATTGCTAGTAGCTTTTAGCAAACTTTAGTGGTAATGGACAATAAACACCTTAATGACAGGGAATACCCGTGTCAAATTCTTGTTTCTTTTACTCTGTATTTCATTTTCTTCTTTCAAACATAAATATGCATATTTCACGAGGATAACAGATTGATGTGTTTTTTAAATAAAATTAAGTAAAAAATGGAACTGTAATTTTGGTATAGAGGGGAGTACAAAACTTAACTGACACTAATTGCCTGCCCTTACTACCCACTTTATTTTCTATTAAACCCATTTAGCCAACCCACTTTGAGTCTTTGAACCGCGTGCTTGTTTTTTTTTAAAGTTCGTCTTTTGTTCGTTCTAACAGTTTGCTTCTGAAGGATTTCCTATATATATATATATCTAATAAAATACAAATGATTTTGAATTTTCCGCTCACTCAATAAATCATCTGGGCCGTCTAAAGTTTGGGATAAATCCCACCGTCCATACATCTATCTAATAAAATACATCTATCTATCTATCTATCTATCTATCTATCTATCTATCTAATCTATCTAATAAAATACAAATAGTTTTGAATTTTTCGTTCACTCAATAAATAATTTGTGCCGTTCAAAATTTGAGATAAATCTCACTGTCCATACAGTGTCGGAGGCACGGGATCAGCTAGTGCCTATATATTAGGCAAGTTCTTAGACGTACCGATTTGAGCGGACTAGCAACGGACCAAGGCAAAACATTAGCAAAAAAATACGGGGGTCAGGCAATGGGTTAAAACAGGAGGCGGGTCAAAAAAAAAAAATAGAGGAAAAGTAATTTCCCTCTCTACACGATTCCCTCTCTCTACGCTACTGCCGATTCCCTCTCTCCCAAATCCTGCCGATTCTCTCTCCCCGATTCTGAGTAAGAAAAAAGAAGATCGAACAGAACTTGTTGTAAACAGAGAGAGGTAAAGTAATTTCAGTTTGATTTGAAAGAAATCTAGGGTTTCTGAGCATATGCTTTTTGTAGTTATTGATTTATAGAAATCGCGAGGTCATTTTGGCTATACTCAGATCTACTATTAATAAATGTTATGAATGAAAAACATCTGGAATTTGTACTGTAACACTGTAGATTGCTTGTAGTTCTGCTCTCTGTGTCCTTATGGTATTTCAAGGGCTTTTTCATTGATGATGTTTGGCACCGCTTGCAGCTGATTACCAGAATGAAGTAGAAGTAGGAGAGGCACTCACGGAGGCATTTAATTCAGGGCTTGTCAAGAGGGAGGATCTTTTCATTACTACCAAGGCAAGAATGTTGTAGTAAACTGTTTTCTTTCATTGTCTTCGGTTTTTAAAATTTTTCCAGTTCTAGATTGTATGGGAACAACAATAGTGTTGACATTCTTTGTGCCCTGTTTGCACCTTTGGAATTCAGACCATGGACATGTCATTGAGGCTTGTAAAGACAGTCTCAAGAAGCTTCAGCTAGACTATCTAGATCTTTACCTTGTTCACTTCCCTGTAGCAACAAGGCATACTGGTGTTTCCTGCTTTCACTCTCAGTCTCTCACCATTCATGTCTGTCTATTTCTTATTACATTCTAATCTATCCTAGTTTTACTCCAGAATTGAGGTTGTATGGTTTGATATCATATTTGGGCTGATCTCTTGAAAAGTATAAAATGTGATAACTAGAAGAAAAAAAATGAGAACTCAGACATACCAAACTGGATCATTTATGAGTGCTGATGGAGTACCCGGCCTGAAAATAAACTGGTCTGTGCAACCTTTAGATAAACACTTTTGGGGAAAGATTGGTAGAATTTGGCTGAATTTTCGCACAATGTATGGTTTTCACACAATGTATGGTTTTCAAATTAGATTTCAAATATTGGTAGATTTCTTTTTTTAGGATAGGAGTAGTTTTATTCAAGTATGTTTTTATTGTGTAAAATCAATACAGTCCAAAACATAGAGAAAGGGATACTTGAATAAAAAATAATACCAAGGTAAACAAAACTAAATACATAAACTGACCAAGAGTATCATCGTCGTAGGGGAGTTTCCCTTTAACAAGGTTGTCTACAAATAACACCGCAAGCTCAGCCCCACAGGTAACCTGAAAAATGAAAACATAAATATGCATATTTCATGAGGATAACAGATTGATGTGTTTTTTAAATAAAATTAAGTAAAAAATGAAACTGTAATTTTGGTACAGAGGGGAGTACAAAACTTAACTGACACTAATTGCCTGGCCTTTCTACCCACTTTATATTCTCTTAACCCATTTAGCCAACCCACTTTGAGTCTTTGACCCGCGTGCCTGTTTTTTTTTAAAGTCCGTCTTTTGTTCGTTCTAAGAGTTTGCTTCTGAAGGATTTCCTATATATATATATATATATATATATATATATAACCAATCAAGCATTGAAGTGCAATACAAATATATAATATATGTATATATTGAGAAATGATCCGTAGCCAAAGTCAGCTATGACTCACTTCTGGTATAAAAAAAATTTGGGTAGTATTAACAATTCCCACAAGACGTCTTGTAAAAGTTGGCTTACACACGTCATTGACTATAATTCACCCCCTATACATACATACGTATATATGTGTATATAAAGATGTATTTGTACAAAAATGTATGTGTGTATACACATAGTATATATGTATATTTATGGAAATATTACCTTGCAGTGATAGACTTGTACATCTGTTGAGCTCCATAATAATTGCCTTTTCTCACAACTTTATCTAACTTGCTAATATTCTGCAAATAATTATCATACAAAAAATTATCTAATGTTTAAGCACTAATTAATTAAAGCTGTTGCTTGTTTGTTTTTTTTCCTCAACAATTTCATCAGCTGGCATCAAAAATTGCAAAAAAAATAAAACAATAAAAGTTCAGATATCCAATAAAAAATAAAAATAAAGATTAAATGAGTAATTAATTAATAATAATAATACCTCCTTAGCAGGAGGTAATATTGCTCTCCTAATTCTCTCTCTCCACATTGCCTCTCCAAATTCTTCTTCCCCAACAGATCTCACTTTTCTCCGTTCAGTCTTTTATTACGACAAAGCCCTCGTACTTTTGTAATATTACAAATTGTTCCAAAAGTAGGAGTAAATAAATTGATGTAAACAATAGACAATAACTGATTTAAACAAAAGGCTAGAAGACAAAGGATCAGAGGATAATATTATTCTTTAACCAAACAGCCTTTATATAGGCTAATACATAACTGATAACATGAAAATAGGCACTACAGAATAAACTCCTACCACTACCCAACGTTCACAAAATAAACTCCTACCACTAATTGACAATCCCTCCCTTAAACTGATGTTCCAGACATAAAATTCAGTTTAATATAGTCAAACTTTGAACCTCCATCTCTCAAACTGGATCATTTGAAGTGCAAACAACGAGTAGCTTCGTAAGCTTCTGAAATGTATGCAATTTGAGGGGCTTTGAAAATATATCAGCAACCTGATCTTCACTCCTGCAGTAAATAAGATCAATGACTCCATCATTCGTGAGATCTCTTAAGAAATGATACTTCACATCTATATGTTTGCTTCGACCATGTAGAACAGGATTTTTTGAAAGCTTTATTGCTGAACTGTTGTCACAATAAATCTGAGTTGGCCCATCTTTTTTGCAATGCAACTCTTTAAGAATTCTTCTCAACAAAATAGCTTGAGTAGCACATGAAGTTGCAGCAACAAACTCAGCTTCTGTTGTTGATAAAGTGACAATAGGTTGTTTCTTTGAAGACCAAGAGATAGCTCCTGAACCCAGCATAAAAGCGTAACCTGAAGTGCTTTTCATGTCATCTTTATTTCCAGCATAATCATTGTCTGTGAAGCCAATTAAGCCTGACATTTCTCCCTTCTTGAACAACCCATAATCAAATGTACCTTGCAAGTAACGAAAAATCCTCTTTGCAGCTAGAAGATGCATCTCCCTTGGTTTTTCCATGAACCTGCTAATAAGATTTACAGCATGCATTATATCGGGCCTTGTGGCTGTTAAATACATCAAGCTTCCGACTATTTGTTTGAACTTGGTGCTGTCAACCCTCCTTCCTCCAAGATCTTTGATAAGTTTCAAACCAACTTCAGTTGGTGTACAAACAGAATTGCAATTCTTCATTTGAAATCTGTCTAAAAGCTCTGTCACATATTTCTTTTGAGAAATAAAAATACCAGTAGGGGACTGCACCACTTCAATCCCAAGAAAGTAATGCATCATACCAAGATCAGACATCTCAAATTCAGTCATCATGGATTTCTTAAAACTTTCAAACATTGTTGTGTTATTACCAGTGTAGATTAGATAATCTACATATAAACAGATGAGTATTTTTCCTCCATCTTCCATCTTTATGAAAAGTGTATGTTTATAATGACATTTTTGAAATCATTCCTTTAAAAAATAAGTTTCTATACGATTATACCAAGCACATGAAGCTTGTTTTAATCCGTATAGAGCCTTTTTTAATTTATACACTTTATGCTCATTGCCAAGTTTCACATAACCAGGAGGTTGATCGATAAATACCTCTTCTTTCAAATCTCCATGAAGGAAAGCTGAGTTTTGAAAGATAGGCCATGAGTTTTGAGCTGCCAATACAATCACCAATCTGATTGTGTCATGCTTTGCAACCGGAGCGAAGACTTCTTTATAATCAACACCAAACTCCTGCTTGTAACCCACTAAACGTGCCTTGTGCTTATCAACTTCACCATTCTCCTTCAGCTTTGTCTTGTAAACCCATTTTACACCAATTGTTTTCTGCCCTTTTGGAAGATCACAAAGCTCCCAAGTATCATTTATTTTTATGGCTGTAATTTCAGCATCCATAGCCTTTCTCCATTTTGATTCTTTGACGGCCACTTCGAAAATGACAGGATCACAATCTGAAAATAAAGCAAAATGTGTAAGTATATCTTCTTCAGACTTGTTAAAATCATCTACCTCATAATTTGTCATCCAAGCAGGCCTTTTTCTCTGTCGTTGAGGTATTTGTTCTGCAGCTTCATTAACAAGTGGACTTTGAGGTTGATCTTGAATGATTTGGTCTGGTTGTTGTATTGTCTCCATAGGTTGCTGCCTTGTCTCGTCGTCATCTAAATCTGCTGGAATGCTTTGCTTAACACCATTTTCACTCCACGACTATGTGCCTTTTTCATCAAAAACCACATCATGACTGATAATTATTTTCATGGTGATAGGATTGTACAGTTTATAGGCTTTTGATTGATCACTGACACCAAGAAAAACACATTTTTCTCCTTTGTTGTCCAGCTTCTTTCTCTTCTCATCTGGAATATGGGCATAAGCAATACTCCCAAAAATTCTGAAATGATCCACCGCTGTTTCCATCCGCTCCAGGCTTCTTCCGGCGTCATATTTTGAACAAGTGTGGGGCTTCTGTTCAAAATGTGAATGCTCCAATTGACTGCTTCTGGCCAGAAAGTTTTCGGAATACCGCTGCTTGTCAAAAGACTTAGCACCATATTCATAATATTGCGATTTTTCCTTTCGCACACACCGTTCTGTTGGGGAGTGTAAGCTGTTGTAAGTTGCCTCTTGATTCCATGAGCCTCACAAAAACTTGCAAATTCATGTGAGTTGTATTCTCCACCACGATCAGTACGAAGAACTTTGATGGGGATGCCAACTTCCTTCTCAACAAGCACTTTATATTTTTTAAAGGCTGCAAAAGCTTCACATTTCTCTTGCAAAAAATAAATCCAAAATTTTCGACTATAATCATCAATGAAGGTAATTATGTATCTTTTACCTCCATTAGAAGATAGACTTATTGGCCCACACAGATCAGAGTGAATTAGTTCCAGTGGCCTTTTTGCTCTCAATGATTTTCCTTGCATGAATTGATTACAATGTTGTTTGTTAACAACACATTCTTCACAAACTTCGGCGGGAGCTGTAATTTGAGGAAGACCAATCACCATGTTTTTCTGTTGTAGAGCCTTTAAACTACCAAAGTTTAGGTGACCATAACGAAAATGCCATAACCATGATTCATTCTTCAATTTTGCTGAAAAACACGTATGATTGGTGTTGTGAAGAAACAATGGGAACATGCGATTTTCTGTCATGTTAACTTGAGCAATTAAGCCCAAATTTGCATCTTGAATCCGTCATACTCCATTTTTGATAATAATCTCGTACCCCTTTTCTTGTAGTTGACCCACACTGAGCAAGTTGGTCTTTAAGTCTGGGACAAAAAGAGCATTAGAGATATGGGTAGAATTTCCTTTAGTTTGAACAGTTACCTTTCCTTTTCCCATGACAGAAACTATGGAGTTGTTACCAAACTTGACAGTATTACGGAATGATTCGTCCAACTCAGAAAACGCCTTTTTGTCTCCACGCATGTGGTTGCTGCAGTCGGTGTCTAAATACCACATGTTTTGTTGAGCTTCTTCCTTCACATGACATACCATCAAAAGAGACACTTCTTCTTCCTTTTCTGCTAAGTTAGTTTTTTCTCCACTTTGTCTATTCAAATTAGTTTCACATTCGGACTTATCTGTAACACTCAACATTAGCATTGGACTTGTCTGCTGACTTTGGTCTATAATTTGTTGAGTGGTAGCCACCACGTCCTCTGCCTTTTCTTTGAAATTGTTTCTCATGATGCTGATGGTTTTGTTGGTGGAACCCACGATCATTGTTAAATTTGCTGCCTCTACCACGACCATTGCCTCTACCCCGTCCACTATCAGCTCTATTAGGTGTAGAGTTATTTTCTGATAAGGCCTTCAATGCTTGTTCTTCTTTCTCTTGTTGGTTAATTTTTTTTTTCATGAACCAAAAAAGAACTTTATAATTCATCAATTGAAAGTTTATCAACATCATTAGCCTCTTCTATAGAACAGACAACAAAATTAAATTTTGGTGTCAAGGATCGAAGAATCTTCTCAACAATAGTAACATCATCTGTCTTGTCGCCATGGATTCGCATCTGATTAACGATTGCCATCGTTCTTGAAAAATAGTTTGAAACTGACTCTCCTGATTTCATTCGAAGCATTTCGAACTCCGAACAAAGTGCTTGAAGTTTCTGCCTCTTAGCCCGTGTTGTACCTTGATACTTCTTCTTCATGGAATCCCAAATATCCTTGTAAGTGTCTTTGCTAAAAATTATTTACAAAATGGAACGATAAATTGCCTGAAAAAGGTAGTTTTTTGCCTTTAAATCTTTTAGCTTTCTCCCTTCCAACTCTGTTTTTTGAGAATCTGTCAACACTGCATCTTTTTCTGGTTGTCCAATTCCAGATTCAACAATTTGCCAATATTCTTTTGACCGCATGAAATTCTCCATTAGCATGCTACAATGGTCATAGTGACCATCAAAACGTGGGATTACCACTTGCACAAAATTGGAATTTAAAGCCATTGTTTTACTGCTTCTGCAAAAGAAAAACAGACGAGTAAATAGAGCTACTGCTATTTTGGACAATGTATTGTTTGGGGACTTTCACAGTCTTTTGGAACTCTCTCGCTTTTCTCTCCTATTTCTGGCTCTGATACCACTGATGTAAACAATAGACAAATAACTGATGTAAACAAAAGGCTAGAAGACAGAGGATCAGAGGATAATATTATTCTTTAACCAAACAGCCTTTATATAGGCTAAAACATAACTGATAACATGAAAATAGGCACTACCGAATAAACTCCTACCACTACCCAACGTTCACAAAATAAACTCCTATCACTACCCAACGTTCACAAAATAAACTCCTACCACTAATTGACAATCCTTAAGACTAGGACGACTCAAAACATGCAAATTACTTATTTTCTCAACATAAATAACGCCCTGTTTGGACAGATTTTTAATTCCATTTTTCGTAGATACATCAAATTATCCGTCTTTACCCTTTTCGTCTCTCCGCTTCATACTCTCTCCCTCTCCTCTTTCTTCTCAATTCAACCACCGTCATTTGCGCTACTGCTTCGTGTCAGCTTGTTAATCGACCTGTTCAAGGTATTTTTATCTCTCCAGTTTCATTCTTTCTATTTGTACTTATTTATTGCAATTTAAGAAAAAATATTTGGATTATATATGTGTGTGATTGAGTTGGGAACTTATGTTATTTGATAATGAATCTGGTTAGAGTGGTTTGTTGGGTCCAATTTGTTGGTTAGGTATGCAAATTATGTGGCCTTAGAAATCCTCAAATGTTCAATGGATATATGGCTTTTTTAAATGGTTTCATTTACATTTTTGTGTAGTTTAAGACCTGGATAACATGAATTTCACTAACTATCATTAGATTATTTTCATGAGAATTTCAAAGAGTGAGTCTAACTGTGTAAGTGAGAGAGAGAGGGAAGGGTTTTATATTTATTTGAAAGATAAGAGTCAGATTACACAGAGACAAAGAAAAATTGTATTTTTAGAATTCAATTAAAGCCTAAAGCAAACATTAAAAGTACAAATCTATTTTGGAAAAAACATTTCTGACAATACTTTCCAATTGAATTTTTGGCTATCACGTTGGACCTATGTGATGCCGAATGGAAGAGGAGAATCATAAGATTGCTTAGTAATTTTTTATGGTATTATTGAGGGATAAATATTTGGTGATTAATGTAATTATTTATTACTTATTTTGTTGATACTCTAGAAGTTCTAATTATAGTAGATTTTTTCAGAAGATTATTTCTTTTTTAAATTAGGGTCTTTAGTGAAACAAATAGGATTCATCACTACATTGAAGGCTTTTTTGCAAATATATTGAGAAGATAGTTTGGTATCTAACTTGGTTATAGTTGGCTGAAAGTAGAAACACCAAAATTGTTGAAATGCGTTTCTAGATATTCCTCAATGTCCCGACTATTCACGGCAGTCAAATAATTAGCGAATCTTTGAGAGATATTTATGTAATGAGTTTGTTTCTCTAAATGAGAGGCAAGCAGAGTCAAAGGCTGAGCCTCAACCAGCGAAGTGTTCTTTTTGTTCAAATCAATATATATGGTAGACTTCTCGAAGCCACCCAACTTGTTTCCTGTCCCAGTCTCCTTCACTCGATTAGAGTATCCTCGTATCATCCCTCAATTTCATTGCCAGATGATGATTTGGCCGTTAAGTCTAGGTTCTCTATATAAAGTATTGTAATTTTTATTTATTTTCAGATTATTGAATATATTGATTTGAGATTTAAGTTTCGTGTTTCTGTATGTGTTTCTCTACCGATTTTCTGCGTCGATTGATACTTTTATTCTTGTCCTACATCACTTGGGAATTAGAAACCTCCTTCAATCTCCATGCGTTCAAATTATGCTTTGTCTCTCTACTTCAAATTTTCTTATTATGTGAAATTTCTCTCCACTTATTGTTTTCTTTTATAGGTAATTTCGGCATTGGAACCAGTGACCTTGAGTTATTCCTCAAGACCTCTGCCATTTTTCCCAGCTGTTGGAGGTTTTGTCCTCCACTTTTCTTCTTACAGTTTAAATTTGTTATTTTGCTTTAGTTTGTCTGTGAAGTTGTGTCTATATCTGGAAAAAAGAAAACAAAAAAAAAAAGAAAAGAGAAGAAAAAGAAGTTGCGCCTCTAAGGATTTCATGGTTATAAAAGTCATAGTATTAGCAAAACTCTCTACTTCTCAAGAAAATAATTAGCAGGATTTTTTTGTCAAAACTCCTAAATCACTTCTCTTAAAGCCAAACGCAGATATATTGTATTCTAGAAGTGAAATGCTAATACTTATAAACTTCAAAGGACAAAACTAGATAGAAGCTAATGATCACCTACTGCTGGAGTTACTATGGGTCGTACAGCTGGTTTTGGTTGGGCAGTATTGAGCTGGTTCTAGAAGAGTTAGAACCATTGATGAAACTCCTAGTCCTTCCAGATGACCAAGTACACTTTTTTTTTTCAATAGTTCTTCATGGATTCATAAGCACTAACAAAAAAGTTGGATGCGTTGATGATAAAGAACTGTGAAAAAGCATCAATTGTATTTGTTAAGTACTTTTTGTTAGATAATTGTGTCTTTAAACTCTGCTTTCATTCTTATAATGAATATTTATTCTATTGTAGTTCATAAAACTAGTTTATGTATATACATATAGAGATTTGTAATAACTTGGTTGAATCATGATCCAGTAAAAGCCTAAAATAAATAACAACACAATTTGAGGACAAATGGGATCTGCAGAAGCCTTACAAGCTGCTAAGGTGTATCGCCACCTTCTCAAAGCTGTAAAGAAACACATTGGAACTGAAGAGCACAAAATCCATTTCACAGACTTTATAAAACAAGAGTTTCAAAAGGGCCGTCAACAATTTGACCCCTCTTTCATTCAACAGAAAGCAAAGCTTGCACGTGACTTCACCTTTCTTCTTAACAGTGTCCACCATCACAAGGTATACCATGTTTACACTTGTTTGTGTTCGTGTATACATGGGTGTTTATTTTTGTTGTTTGAAGAGGTATCATTTTGTTCAAGTGTTATGAGATGCATTACGCTCTTGACTAGATTTCTGTGCAGCCTGATTAAAAGGATCTGAACATGGATTACTAAACTAAAATTGACTTTCTGGGGATATTTATTATGTAAATTTTGAATTATGCTACTTCATTTAGTCTTGTTCCGTCTAGATATGACATAAATGTGCCCTCTATCAAACTGAATGAATTGCAGTGAGATAGGTAAAAAACAGAGCTCTGCCATTTAGGACTAGCAGGTCCATTCGAACAACTTGATGTGTCTTCATAAAGTAATAATTTTTCAAAGCCATCACAGTAAAAAATGCTTTACAAAAGAATGTTTACTACGAAAGATGACGCAACTTATTTATGGTTTTGGAATACTGACCATTTCTTTTCTCAGTATATATTTCTTAATTCATATTGAATTCATTATATTGATTTCACTGTATAGTTTCACATTGCTCCTTCCCGAGTTAAATGCTGAAGCCATGTAATCCCATTGTTCTCAGTAAGGGACATGCCACAATTAATTCTCTAGTACATTGATTGTATCGTATAGTTATAATATTAATGCTAATCCATTTTCAGTTCTGACTTTGGTTTGCCTGTGGTTTTGTAGGACTTGCTTTTCTCTTACAACATTGCAGTGGATAGATCAGATGAAATGAAAAAAGTACTTCGGAAATCTGCTGCAAGTGTGGGTCTACAACTTCCTGATGTCTATCAACCTTGATCATCGGTAGGTTTAAGTTTTTCATCCTAAATTTTTTTTACGACTTGTCCTTAGGGTGCTCAAGTGTGCGTTTTTCAAGCTTGTTTTTGTACTTGTGAACAGTTTTCGGCTGGAGGATGGAATATCTGGGAGTTTGGTTGTGAACCCCAATTAGGAAAAGAAGTATTGTTGTGAAATTGAATTGGCCTGGCTAGGGTTTAGATGATAGGATTATGTTAAAATTTTGACCAGCTAGTCAAAATACTTTCTAATTGCTGCTATATATCTGTTCATGATAATTTATCTTTTAAAAGGCATTTAACATATGCAAAACATTTGGATGGCTGGGGAAAAGCAGCATATTGTTTCATCTTTTCATTCTGGCATGCACTTGATACAACCTTTGGATGGTTGGAATGATGCAGATCAAATCAAGAGAATAATTAAAATTATTTTATTATTTAGAGAGAAAGTAATTGTAATTGTAATTATTAATTATCTTTCAATTATATTAGGTTGATTATTCTGGAGTCTTTACTTATAGTAGCTAAGACTTAGGAACTTGTTTGCTTCTTAAATTAGAGGTTTAGTTGGTCAACCAGCACTAGAATCTTGAACATGTCAGGTCAAGTACCTCTCTTGGATTTATTCTTTATACCCTCTTCTCAAGATCTTTGCAGCTGCTAGTAAGGGTATAAACGAACCGAGTCAATTCCAGTATTGAGTTGTTCAGATTTAGTTCACAAAATTTATCGAGTATAAAATAATGTTTGATTGAGGCTCATTTAGCTACCGAGTCGAGCACGATTCCGAATTGAGCCCGAGCAGTTTGAACTTTTCGAACGAATATGATCCGAGTATAATTGAAACTTAAAATTTGAGGAGGTTTGAGTAATTTATCGACTTTAAAATTTGCTCATATTTGACTTATTTATATTTCGAGTCGAGCTCGAATCGAACTTTTAGTCGAGCGAGTCTGTTTGCTCATTTTACAGCCTTGGTTGCTAGACACTATTAGGCGAACTGACATATCCCTTGGTCTAATGCTATTAGGTAAACTGACATATGATCCTTCGGTCTAATGTTAGAAGAAGGATAACCATTTTGATGATGGCCCAATCCTCTTGCTAACAAGCTGGGCATGACAGTTCATTTCTTGCTATTTTGGTGAATCTATATATCTTATGGATTGGAGGAATTTCATTCAATTGTGTTATCAAATTCCCGATGACCTATAATCTATTTTGTAGCATGAAAGATTTTTTTTGGATATGTCAAAAAAAAAACTGCAAGCAAGTAGGCATAACTATAAGGGTTAAACATAAATTGAAGTGGAAGTTACGTCACCTGAATAAAACTGAAAGAAGCCATGTACCTCCAATATTTTCGCTCAAGTCAACAATATTAGCATTGTTCCCATATAGGGATGATGGTGAATAACTCGTCTGTAGATTCAGCTTTTTCACTAGAATATACTCCATGAATTAGAGTATTTTTTTTATCTGACGAGAGCTTGGTTATTAGCCACCCCCATGCTAAATAATACCAGCAATTTACTTTTCATAATTTGACTCCTAGACAGGATTCACTTTGTATAAACATGCGTTCTATTCTGAAACAAACATCTTTGCGAATTTTTAGTGTTTAGAAAGCACTGAACTTGTTCACTTGACAGATAAGAATACTTTTAGTATGTTATTAATACATCTTTTGTTGTCTGTTGCAGCCATTGGATCTCATTCAATGATGATAAGCTGTTATGAAGTGAAAAGGTTGTCCATGGGTGCAGCTGCTAGACTTATGGATAGCGGATGAACTGAAGCTGATAATACTTAAGAATGTGCTTGAAATGATTTTTAATTTTAAGCATTTTTCTTTTTTGGCTTCTAACTTTTTGAGTAATAAATGGCTCACAATTTGATGAATTGATTAAGGTTTTGTTGCAGCTTAATTCTCTTGCAGATTTATATTTACTATGAATATTCGAAAATGAGAAATGAGGATGATGGTTTATTTCAAAATACAGACGTTTGAATTCCATGAAATTGTCATACCTTTGTACATATGTAAGTTTATATTTTTTTTATGGTTAGGAAATTGATATTTTTACATAAAAAATTGATATTTTTATGATTTTTTTCACATAAATAGTGATTGGATCTTACCTTCGTGTCAAATTGATTTATGTGAAAATATTATTTTATCATGTTGAATTTATGTTTATTATAGCAAGTGTTGTTTTGTCATCTAGTGCTACTTTGGTGGACCAACACAGGAGTATGATAACTTTATGGAATCGGTAACATGAATAGCTTTACAACTCAAGCATGATACTGATTTAGGTTTTACCAGTTAATGTTGTAACTTACTTTTTGAAATTTTAAAGTTTAAAATTGATATAAAATTTTCAAAATTTGTAAACAACAAATATATTAATCAATAGTGATTTTTAATTAATTTTTAGTACTTATAGTTGTTTGTGCTAAAATCAAATAATTTATCATCTATTTTGAATTTAAAATTTTGTAAATTAATTTAATAAGTAAAAGTGTACAGTGTATCTCTAGTCAAATTGTAATCACCCACACATTTGAGTAATTTTTTTATATATATTTATTTTATAGTCCTATTATATATTAAGATAAATTAACGCTAAATTATAATTACAAAATTTATTAATATATGAGATTGATAAGAATTATAAGAGTTTCATTTATTGCACATTTCTTCTAAAAAATAACCAATAATATTTGTGGGTAAGAAAATCGTAGAAGAACATGTAAACAATTAACCTAGTAACACGTGTAGAACTTTTAGAATCCAAGAATCTTTTAGAGTATCTAGGATCTAAAGAGCCTTAATGTGTGCTTAAGGTTGAAAGAGAATTCGTAAATTTCAAGTTTTTCCAAAAGGTCCCTTTTTCAATGGAATAGAAAAGGTATTTATAGGGTTTTCTCGAAAGTGACCACGTGACCTTAAGAAAAATTTCAGAAATACCCTTAGTCACCAGAGTATGCTCAAATCGTCCTTTCTTTCTAGCCACAAATTCAATCACTCATTCAATTTTTAAAATGAATTGCCTCCATAAGTCTTCTGTCTTGGGACTTATGGAGGGCCCTCCTAAGTTTCATGCTTCAAAGTTCTTGTTGCCCAAACCATGTTTTCCTGCTCTTCTTTCTTTATCTGAGAATCTTGTTGTCGAAAAATCTCGGAAGAACTCAACCCTAGGGTGGTCGAACCCTCGGGACTAAATCCAAGGTTTGTGCCTCCTTCGCTCGTCTCGGTTTTTCTTGGTCGATTTTCATCATTTTTTTTATTTTTAATTATGTGAGAAACTATTCTTGTCATGGAGATTCAAAGGTCAATCATTCCTTGGCGTTTCACAAGATCTTAGTTTTTTTTTTCTGTGTTTCAGGCTCATTATTTTGTCATCGCTTAGATCAAAACTCGTCTGGCAAGCAAATCAAAAAAATGAAGCAGGGCAAACCCTAGGGGGCCGAACCCTAAGGTGCCTAGGGGCTACTTTTGTTCATCTTTTGTCCATTTTTCTTGTTTCATTCCAGTGGTTCAAACCAAGCCTAGTCGGAAAAGAGAATGAGTGAATTTTTTCTTAAGGAGGGCCCACCTTGAGGTTGTTGAACCCTAGGGGCCCAAAATCCTAGGATTTTTCCTTTTTGCTCATTTAATGCTCTATTCAATAATTATGATTTTGTTCATTTATTTTTAACTTTTTCGTCATTTCATTTGATTTATTTAGATTTATTTAGGTCATACTAGACTTGACAATTTAAGTTGAAACCCATATATTTAACCAAAACCACTTGGTTTTATTGGGTTGGTTAACTACTTTTTATGTTTTGGGTAGGTTTGATTTTTAACCCATATTATGAATTAAAAATATGGGTCAACACATTAATCAATAATAAAGAAGAGTAGGGTAAGGTGGGTGAATTTTAGAGAGAATAAAATATTTTATATTATCAAAAATAACCTTGTAAAATAAATAATATGACAATTTTGTCCATAATTAAATAATAAGGATGGGAAATTAATATAGTGAATTAACGATAATCCCCCAAAAAAGCTTGTTGTGCCAACTGCAGAGATATCCACCTTGAGCATACATCAATCAATGTAAGATAACCATGCAATCATGAAAATACAAATGTGCAATCTACGAATGTGTGTCTATATGTATATATATATATATATATATATATATATATATGTGTGTGTGTGTGTGTGTGTGTGTGTGTGTGTGTGTTATAAAACTTTAGCAAAAGTGTATAAAGATACTCTTGTAATTGCTACATAAATTTAGAGAGAATAAGCAAGAGAAAAGGAGAGAAACTTTTAGAGAATTTCTTCAGAGAAGTTTTTCTTCTACTTTCATTCAGTATGAGTTTCCTTATATAGGAAATGCAGAGAGAATGAGACAAAGGGAAATAAGGGGAGGGAGATCACGGGGGGAAAGAAGCAGGAGAGGGAGAGAGCACGGGAGATAGGAAAGAAAGGAGGGAATCAATTACAACACTTCTCCTGATTTCCTACGATAGAAGATTATGTCTCATTAAAAATCTTGTTAAGAAAACCCAGTGGGAAAAACTTAACGAAGGAAAAAAGAGTACATATCTTTTACATAAATATCTAAATTGACTGTCTCGTTAAAACCTTGTCAGGAAAAGCCCATTGAGATAAAAACCGTGACTAAGGAAAAAGAGTACAGTCTTCCCCTCAAAAGGATTTCATTACTTCTTGATGAAATGTTGTCATAAGTCTTTCAGTCGACACATTCCGATCTTTATTCGAAGTTTTGCAAATGTTTCATATGGTAGCGACTTTGTGAATAAGTCGGCTAGATTATCAAATGATCGAATTTGATGCACATCTATATCACCCTTCTTTTGTAGCTCATGTGTGAAGAAGAATTTAGGTGAAATGTGCTTTGTTCTATCTCCCTTGATGTACCCTCCTCTAAGTTGAGCAATGCATGCAGCGTTATCTTCATACAGAATTGTAGAAATGTCTTTGATTGATGGTAATTCACATGACTTTTGAATATGCTGAATAATTGATCTCAACCAAACACACTCTCTGCTTGCTTCATGTATAGCGAAAATCTCGGAGTGATTTGAAGATGTAGCTGTCATGGTTTACTTTGTGGATTTCCAGGATATAGACGTGTCACAATATATAAATACATAACCTATTTGTGATCTTCCATTGTGTGGATCTGATAAATATCCTACATCGGCATATCCAACCAATTGCGACGTTGAATTTCTTGGATAAAATAACCCAAGATCAATACTTCCACGGAGGTATCTCAAAATGTGTTTGATCACATCCCAATGTCTCTTTGTCAGAGAAGAACTATATCTTGCTAACAAGTTGACAGCAAAAGTAATATCAGGTTGTGTACAGTTTGCAAGATACATAAGAGCACCTATTGCACTTAGGTATGGAACTTCAGGTCTAAGAACTTTTTTCCCATTTTCTAGAGGCTGAAATGGATCTTTATCAACTTCTAAAGATCGAACAACCATCGGGGTAGTCAAATGATGAGCTTTATCCATATGAAAACGACTGAGAACCTTTTCAGCATATGTGGATTGATGAACAAAAATTCCAGATGCTAAATGCTCCACTTGTATTCCCAAACAGAATTTTGTCTTTCCAAGATCTTTCATTTCAAATTCATCTTTTAAATAAGTAGCAGTTCTTGTGAGTTCTTCAGGAGTACCTACAATATTCAAATCATCCACATATACAGCAATGATGGAAAATTCACTTTGTGATTTCTTAATAAAAACACATAGACATACTTGATCATTTATATATCCATCTTTTATTAAATAATCACTAAGTCGATTATACCACATACGACTAGACTGTTTCAACCCATACAATGAGCGTTGTAACTTGATTGAATATATGTGACGTGGACTTTGTGATTCAGCCATTTTCAATCCTTCAGGGATTCTCATGTAAATTTCACTATCAAGTGAGCCATATAGGTATGCTGTTACAACATCCATCAGACGTGTTTCCAAACCTTCCATGGTTGCCATACCTATCAGAAAGCGAAAATTGATTCCATCCATTACTGGAGAATATGTATCCTGATAATCAATACCAGGTTTTTGAGAAAACCCTTGAGCTACAAGTCGGGCTTTGTATCTCACAATTTCATTTTTCTCATTTCGCTTTCGTACAAATACCAATTTGTTTCCAATCGGGATTACACCCAGCGGTGTTTGGACTACAGGTCTAAATACTTCTCTTTTTAATAGAGATTGTAGCTCAGTTTGAATAACATCTTTCTATTTTGGCCAATCTTTTCTTTTCAGACATTCTTCCACGTTTTGTGGTTCAGGATCCGTTTCAGGAATCAAATTAATATCTGATGCTATAGAGAAAGCAAATATATCGTCAATCATGACTTTGCTTCGATCCCATATTTTCTCATCATGTACATAATTTATTGAGATCTCTTGGTGTTCTTCTCTTATCCCTTCACTGAGATTTTGAACCTCTCCTGGGGCTATTCCCACTCTTGGAATATGTGCGGCTTCTGGAGCGATTTGTACCTCTTCTGGGGCTATTTCCACTCTTGGAATAAGTGCTACTGCTGGAGCGGGTATTCCTTCAGGGATTCCCTTATTTGCTTTTGATTTTCGTGGTACAGTGTCTTTTGCACCAACCAGTCTTCCACGCTTCTGGCGTGGTTTAGATTCTTCTATTACCTTATTTGTCAATTCTCCAGGAATTGATTTTTCAATAGGTATTTCTATCCTTGCTGGATTATTCACTGCAGGTGTATGTGACTTTATCATTTTTCTAACATCATTAAATATATCTGGCATTTGATTTGCAATATTTTGTAAATGAATAATTCTTTGAACTTCAATTTCACATTGTCCTGTACGAGGATCAAGTGAATTTAAATCTGATGCATTCCATGATATTTCAGAGGGTTTTTTATTTAAAACTTTCCCTCCTCCTAATGTTTGAAATACAGATTCATCAAAATGACAATCTACATAACGTGCAGTAAAAACATCTCCAGTTAAAGGTTCAAGATGTCTGATAATAGAAGGAGAATCAAAACCAACATAAATACCTATTCTTCGTTGGGCTCCCATTTTAGTTCTTTGTGGAGGTGTAATTGGAACATATACCGCACTTCCAAAAACTCGAAAGTGTGATATGTTGGATATCTGTCCAAGAACTAACTGTAAAGGAGAAAATTTATGAAGAGTCGTTGGTCTTACTCGAATAATGGCTGCAACATGAAGAATTGCATGGCCCCAAACTGAGGTAGGTAAGTTAGCCCTTAACATTAATGGTCGTGCAGTTAGTTGAAGTCTTTTTATTAAAGATTCAGCTAAACCATTTTGTGTATGAATATGAGGAACAAAATGCTCAATAGAGATTCCAATAGTCATATAAAAATCATTAAAAGTCATTGATGAAAATTCAGCTGCGTTATCAAGTCGAATTGACTTGATTGGATGATCAGAGAACTGAGCCCGTAACTTGATTATTTGAGCAAGAAGTTTTGAGAAGGCAAAGTTTCGAGAAGAGAGAAGACAAACATGAGACCATTAGTTGAAGCATCTATTAAAACCATGAAATATCGAAATGGGCCAGACAATGGGTGAATAGGTCTACAAATGTCTCCTTGAATTCTCTATAGGAATTTTGGGCCTTCTTTATAAACTTTTACTGGTGATGGTCGAACAATTAATTTTTCTCGAGAACACGCATCACTAGAAAATTCACTATTAGGAAAAACCCTTTTATTTTCGAGAGGATGACCAGTAGAATTTTTAATAATACGACGCATCATAGAAGTACCTGGATGATGGAGTCTTTTATACCAAAGCATAAAGGATTTGGGATCTATGATTTTTAGAATCATAACAGTATGAGACTCAATTGCTCTAATTTTCATAGTATATAATCCAGAAGAAATTGAATGAAGTTTTTCTAAGATATTCTTTTTTCCAAAAATAGTAGAAGTAATGAGAAGATATTCATTATCATTCTCATTGGTTGTTATAATGTGAAAACTATTTAGTCGAATATCTTTAAAACTAAGCAAATTTCTTCTTGATTTACTAGAATATAGAGTATTTTTGATAAAAACTTGTGTCTCATTTGGTAGCAAGAAACTAGCTTTTTCAAATCCCTCGATTAAATTTGATGTGCCAGAGATAGTTCCTACATTTCCCTTAGCTTTGATCAGTTGTGAAAAATATTTCTCATTTCGAAGGATTGTATGAGTTGTTGCACTGTCTGCTAAACATATATCCTCCATATCCATTAAAAATGGTCTGACACATATAAAAACATAAATAAGAAAAGTTACATTTCAAATATAATTTTATTCATGAGAAACACATACCACATATAGAATGAAAACTAATAATATTATACATGCAGGATGTTTAATTAAAACAATAAATTAAACGATATCCCAAAAGATACTTTCAGAAGGTTCAGTAATATCAACAATTTTCTCCTCATTGTTGGCCATTGATGGATCATCAACAATATTCAATTGATGATTAACAAAGTTTGTTTCTGCCTCCATTACTTTGTTCTTTTGAGACTCCTAGAATAAATTAGCCAGATGCCTTGGCGTACGACAGGTACGCGACCAATGCCCTTTCATCCCACACCTAAAACAAACATCTGGTTTGTTCTTTATCGGTGCTGCATTTTCTTTATTTTTACTCGACCCAGACACTTGCCACTTCTGGTGGCCTGAATTGTCGCGGTTCTAGAATTTGTTGTTATGATGGCCTCGTTTATTCTTTCGTCCCCAAGGCTTCTTTTTATATGACCATCTATTGTCACGTTTATTCTGCTGGAATGATGTGCTATTAATATCCGACAATGGGGTAGCACCTGTTGGCCGTACTTGATAGTTTTTTTAACAACAATTCATTATTCTTTTCTGCAACAAGGAGGATAGACAATAAGTCACTGAATTTTGTGAACTTACTCTATCTATATTGTTGTGACAGAATCATGTTGGTGGGATAAAAAGTTGAGAGCGTTTTCTCTAATATTTGGGTTTCAGAAACTGGATCTCCGCACAAAGCCAAAGTAGAGGTTATTCTATAAACATTGGAACTATATTCCGTAATTGATTTGTAATCTTGTAGCCTTAAATTAAGCCACTCAAAGTTGGCATTTGGGAGAACAACCAATTTTTGGTGGTCAAATCTTTCCTTAAGTTGTGTCCATAAAGACAAAGGATCTTTGAATGTTAAATACTCAGTCTTTAATCCTTCATCAATATGGTGACGAAGAAAAATTATGGCTTTTGCATTTTGTGCCGAAGTTGCTGTATTTCCTGATTCAATGGTCTTTTCTAACTCATTTGCACTAAGGTGCAATTCTGCATCAAGTGCCCAAGCCAAATAGTTGTCTCCAGAGATTTTTAAAATAGAAAAATCTATTTTTACCAAGTTTGCCATCTATTCGTCTCAGTTGGTTCGAACTTCGTGCTGATAACGTGTTATAAAACTTTAGCAAAAGTGTATAAAGATACTCTTATAATTGTTGCATAAATTTAGAGAGAATAAGCAAGAGAAAAGGAGAGAGAAACTTTCAGTGAATTTCTTCAGAGAAGTTTTTCTTCTACTTTCATTCAGTATGAGTTTCCTTATATAGGAAATGCAGAGAGAATGAGACAAAGGGAAATAAGGGGAGGGAGATCACGGGGGGAAAGAAGCAGGAGAGGGAGAGAGCACGGGAGATAGGAAAGAAAGGAGGGAATCAATTACAACAATATACTATATATATGGGGTTGCATCCACAACAACCGATTGGTGGGAGAAACCCTCTTTTGACTCCATGTTGTAGTGGCTAGAGCAAAAAATATATATATAACAAGTCGCTACATGTTGTAGTGGCTGGGCCAAAAAGAAGTTGCTCCCAGCAACCGGTTGCTGTGGATGCAACTATATATATATATATATATATATATATATATATATATATATATATATATATATATATATATATATATCAGAAGATCATACATATGGTAGACCTTCATCAATTAAGTACTCCTTTATTGTTTTTGTGTTCTCATAGATCTTGTGCCCCCTCTCCCCCACCCCCAACAAAAAATAATATTTATTGATTATGTGTACACCCCATCTCGCCCCACCCACCCACCCACCCCTATCCTCCCAAAAAAATATTAATGATTATGTATACACCCAAAAAAATAATAATTTGAAAAATAGGTCGACTTGGATTCGACCCATAACCATTTAAATCCAAACCACATAACCCATATTAAATATAAGTAATATGATTTTGGTTCTTTAAGTGACTCATAACTATTTATGTAACCCAAACATATTTTTTATCAGGTCTAGGTCATACCCTAATATACATTTGGGCTCACATTTGCCCTTGCGCGTGAGTCACGCCTTTGAAGGGACGATCGTACAAAATACTTCAAAATTTTAAGTTATGCTTTAAATCTCTCTGATCAATCTACAGAGCTCAATCTTTGCAAGCCTTGAAAACAAAATCCTAAAAGAGGGAACCGCTAGGGGGAGGGGTTGAACTCTAGGGGGTGAGCCTTAAAGGAGCTCTTCCTAAAATATCTTGGAAAATCTTTTGTAAAATCCTTCCAAATCTTGCTCAATTTTTGTTTTCTTATCTTTTTGGAAACTAAAATAAGATAAATCAAATTAGATTTGGAAATCATATATTTACCAAATAAAATCAAATCTTGGAAATAAAATGAAATCTTTCTCTTTTATTTTGGATATAATATCTTTCCTTATTCTTATTTAGATGCAAAATCAAATATCTTTCTATTTTTGGAAATGAAATTGAATTCTTCCCTTGTTAGGGGTGGAATGACTACTTTCATATCTGATGCAAATATACTTGGGGGACTATATATATCCCCCAAGTTACTCATGCTTTCACTTTTTACCTTGCTTTCTCTTTGAATTCCTTTCCTCTTAAAAACCAACAAATTATCAATAAGGCATCAAGTCAACGTTTTTCAATCCGGGCAAACAAAAGGTGAGAAAAAGGACTCCTCCTTAAGTAGCCAAACCCTAGGGGTCGGACCCTAAGGAGTGGCTGAACCCTAGGGTTTCCATCCCTTCCTCTTGTTTTCACTTTCTGAATTTTCTAAATTAATGTTGCAACTTATTTTTTGAAATTTTAAATTTTTAATTTGATATAAAATTTTCAAAATTTGTAAAAAACAAATATATTAATTAGTATTGTTTTTAATTAATTTTTAGTAGTTATAGTTATTTGTACTAAAATTAAATAATTTATCACCATCTATTCTGAATTTAAAATTTTGCAAATTAATATAATAAGTAAAAGTGTATATTGTATCTTTAATCAAATTGTAATCACCCATACATTTGAGTATTTTCTTGTATATATATTTTCGAGTTATTACGATAAATTATAGCTAAAGTATAATTATGAAATTCATTAATAATTGAAATTGGAATGAATTATAAAAGAGTCTCATTTATTACATTTTTTTTAAATTTTTTTTATCAATAATACTTATCATCAAATAATTCATATAAATATTCACAATATATATCATTTTCCTTTATTTTCTGTATTTTAAAAACTTACAAATTGTCAGGGGGAGTGCTTATCAGTCATCAAATCACGCAACAGCACGTGCCAGCTATTGATTTTCATATTCTCACGTGTCAAAAGAAAGCATTTCATTGGCCAAACATACCGAAAGATCTTATCCGGGTCATACTAGATTCCTTCTCATACAACACACGCGCCACAAAGTACGACGCCGTCACGCGAGTATGAAATCTTCCATTCTTTCGGTTCGTCCCAAAAGAATTGTCAGACGTCCAACGTCATAATCATACTTAATTATATTATTAATTACATAATTAATCGCTAATTAATTGTTAATATTTTGTCCTGCTTATCAAAATTCAAAATTTTCCCTCTGCAACTTATCTTTACATTTCCGTTCTTCCCCAATTTGCTTCTTCTCATACTCTCCTCTCTCTCTCTCTCTATTTTTCTCTCTCTATATTTATACACATACAGTTATACAGAAATTGAAGTGAAATTGAGTTGATTTTTGAAGTGAGAATTGAGTTAAATTCTTGAAAATGGAAAGGGAAAAGGGGGAAAATAAGAATCTCGATGAAGTTGAAAAGCTTCAATTGATAGATTTCTCGTCGGAGGATGATATTCTCGTGGATTATCCCTTTCGCGATTCTCTCGAAGACCTTCGACTTTCAGGTTTTCTTTTTTCTCCCTAAAAATCAATCTCCTTGACTTAATTGATTTTTTGTATTGATTAATTTTAGGTTCATTTTTTTTGTTGTTCCTTTTTCTCACTCGTGATTTCTTAGACAGAAATTTGTTTTTCTTGATCGCAATGGAATTATGTGGTTTTAATTAACGAACTATTGCATGCAAAATCTGATTTCGTTTTGAGTGTTGGTATTTTTAGTAATGCAATGGTATGATCGCCTTATATATATATATATATATATATATATATATATATATATATATATATATATATATATATATATATATATAGCAAGGATGAAATGCATACCCTTTATCTTATCCACCCGTGTTCACCCCTGGCGACGGTTTTGATCATAAAAAAGGGAGTGAGTACGGGTGAGTAAGATAATGGGTATGCACTTGATCCGGACCGTATATTTATATATTCTGAAGAATTTAAGTTAGAAATATAATTGGTTGTCAGAAACTTTTTTTGTTTCATAATTTTCATTAATTTTACCTGTTGGGTCGTATGGATTTGTACATTGTATTATCTTATATTACTAAAATTTAATGAATTTCAACATAGCTTATCAAACGCCTGAAAGGGAGGCCAATCATGATTTAATGTTGAAATTGTGACAATGTGTGCATTTGTACTGTTTTTTTTTGGGAAGCTACACCTATAGTTTTGCTAATTTTTGTAATCTCAAAGAGAATGTAGAGAAAATTTGTGTTTACTTTAAGAATGTAAATTGTGAATTTAGATGCCACGCGTACAGAAAGAATATTGGCACTGGCTTATAGAATGTCATTTGGCAGTTCCTTTTATTTTCTAAAGTGAAACAAATAAAATAATCTTTTTTTCTTTTTTCTTTTGTGAGTGTGAAAATGTATTTCTTTCTATGATCATAGTTTTTTTTAGTAAATGAAGACAAAAAACTTGTAACCGAGTTATTGGATATGCAAGAGATTGTAATAAATGAGTTTACAGTTAATTTACTACACATGTTTCTCCCTCCTAATTGATACACTCTTGTTTTTGCCTTAACAATCTTTGGATTTAACTCATTTTATAGTAACATTCGGGAATGTAAATGGGCATGACGGTATCAAGTTGTTTAAGATTGTGAATCCATTGGAAGTGGAAAATTCAGAAAAGGTTCTGCACCAAAGGGAACAGAAGCTTTCACCTTCAGAATCCCTGGAGCAAAGAAGAGCAAGTTACTTGCGCAAAAGTTTAGCTTGGGATAATTCCTTTTTCACTTGTGCAGGTACTCATGACTGTTCATAAGAAACGTAGAGTTTCTAGTCTGCAATCAATGTTACCTTTTTTTTTCATAGTGTTGATTAATTACTTATTGAACACCTTTCTACATACACTGACAGGTGTTCTGGATCCTGAAGAATTGTGTGTGATGAATAAAGGATTTAAGAGGCGAGAATCCTTTCTCTTTCCTGGCATACAAGAAGACTTGAAAATGCGTAGATCTGCTGACTCAGAATCAACGTTTGATAGTGATGAATTCTCTTTGGAAAGCGTTGAGGGTGACCTATTTGAAGATATAAGAGCATCAATCCATAGATCCTGTGGCACTTTTACAACCGCAAGTTGCGAATCAATTTATGGGAAAGCAGGTGATTATACTGCAAATTCACTATTTGATTTTTAAGATATGAACATGGTATTATGTCTGTTAATATTGTATGCCTTTTTTCTTTTGGGGGAGTGGGGGAAGCCACTGGACAAAAAAACTATTATAATTTATATGTGTATTATACCTATGCTTGCTAACGTATCTAAGAGTGCTCTTCTGGTAGCTAGTTTATGTGATTGTGCATCCTGATCTTTCTGATGTGGTTGCTTCTTTTCAGCCTCCAAGAAGGTTAATGTTAGTTCTCAGAACATGGTATGTGGCATTTATCATACTGTTTTTGTAACGGTTTTGGATGTTTAGGATGAAAGTCTCTCATCTTTCAAATTTTCAGATGAAATCTATGCCACCTTCTAAAAGGCAAAGCATCAATTGTCAAAGATCAAAGACAATTAAAGAGGCTTCTCTTCCTCCACAAAGTTTACAGGTATGAATTAATTGAATAGAATCAAATGATTACCTTTGGTTTCATGGATGCACACAGCTTATAGATGCATTCACTTCTGAATTTGCGCAACTTTGTTAATTATTAGAGATTATTAATTGTATTTGTAGAGCTAGGTTGCTCCTTTTAGGTGGTTGTGCATGATGCATAAGAAATGTGTTACAGAAAATGTCAATATAAACTGTAATATGGACTAACCGACTATTGTTGATTTTCAAAGCACAATGCTAGAAAAGGGGAATACTACTCGTCACCCCACATGCCACCCAAGATATTAGGCAGACTAAATGTCGTATCAGCAGGACAAACCAAAAGGGTGTCGTCGGGCTATGGGAGAATAGAAAATAGGACCTCAAAGGCTTGTTATGGTGAGAGAATTTGAATACATATTGATATATAAACCTCTTTGTTGCAGCTTCTAAATGAAAAATTGGAATAAAGGCAATTTGATTGTTGCAGGACAAAGTTTGATGGTGCCTGAGCAATCTGGTTCTGAGGACTCATGTAATTTTAACAAATTCTCTACGCCACCCACAAAATCATCTTCTTCAGTTTCTCCCTCTGTCAGCAAAAGCTCATCAGTCGATGGTTCTTCATTCGATGAATCTGCTAGTGCTTCATCTTCTAAATCTTCCTCAAGCTCTGTGACAAGAAGCATAGGTTCCAGCAACACTAAAATAATGTCCTCTGGTTCATCCTCTAAGGCTCCTCTCAGATTCTCGGGCAGAAGCAGAAGTAGATTGGGCAATCCTACTCCTACTTCCTCAATCCATTTATTGTCCATGTCAAACCATTCCTCTAGCAAATCCCCTGCTAACTCCATTGAGGGATGGTCCTCGGAATCATCTTCTTCAACTTCTACTGCCAACAGAAAATATGGTAATTTAGAGTTCAATTTAAGAAGAGGTACCATCCAAGGATTAGCTTCACATGATCAATCCCCTGGTTGTCTAGAAACTCGTTTAAAAAGTTTGCCAAATCAATGTACGAGAAAAGCATTAAGAGAAGCTGGTTCTGTTCCTGTAGAATCAACAAGAAATTCCAGGCCTTCAGGCCTACAAATGCCATCACCCAAAATTGGGTTTTTTGATGAGGTTAGTTTTCTCTTCTAACTTATTCGGGTTTTAATGATGAGAGTATATATCATTGTTAATTTCATCATGGCATAGACCTGTTTGCATGTGTTCCCTTAAACCCATATTTAGCTGTATAACGTATATTTGGTCTAATTTCAGAAGAACTCCATGGTGCCAATGGTAAGTGAGTCTTTGCATTTCCAAATTGGAGCACAGAATACTTTACCTGACCTTAATGCCAATGCAATTAAAAGAAGACCTTCTAAGTCTAGAAATTTACCAGAGAGCGGGAATAAGCTTGGTTCTCAGCAAACTCGAGCTCTACGTTCTTCTACTTTGAGCACAAGGCTTCAACCTTCTGTGCAGTCTCAATACCTAGAAAGTACTTCTCAAAAAACATCTGGCTTGAGAAATAGCTTACGAACAGCTTCAAAAGTTCAGAATGAAATATCTTTGGAAGTGGATACCGCATATTGCTCAAAAACTAGAAAGGTTGGTAACGGGGAACATGACAGAAGAAAAGTTGGTCTAACTTCCAGTTTGAAGACAGATGGAAAAAGAACCAAAGGCATATTGAAGAATAAAATGGGCATAGAGGGTAAGGGTCAAAAGGCTGAAAATGACAACTTGGTTAACCCCATAGACCCGGTAAAGAGAGAGCACGTGGAGGCCAGGCAAGAACATGTTGAGACTAATTTTCCTTCAATTAGTGAAAGCAAAGCAAATTTGTGGAATTTTGAAGATCAAGCTAATGATTTAAGCAAATATTTTGAGGTCATTGACCTCGGAGGAGATGTGATGATAGAGCTTGAAGGTGCCCGTGATCATCTCGGTGAACCTTTTAAAGGGGAGCGATTTCTCAGAGGACATCAGCAGGATTCACCGGGCATGTTGAAGCCTAGTCCACATTCTCTTCCAACAACTGTGGAGTTTACACCCAACACAAGAACCCCACTTGCGGAGAAAAATTCTGTCTGCAATAAAAGTGGATTATTTGGAATGAAAATTGAATTGGCTCAAGAAAAACCGGTTGACAAGGCATCATCAACCTTCCCCTCTTTCGATAATGCTGAAAAGGAAAATAGCTGAAAAGCTATAAGCATTTTAGTTTGGTTGGTATTTCTTAGAGGTCTCTCTCTCTCTCACACACACCTGTCTCATCTCTAATGTTGCAGGATGTGCATGGAGAGGCAAAGTTGATTGTTTGCAGGAGGGAAAATGTAAAAGATAAAAAGGAAAGAAAGAAAACTTTACAAGTACAAGCATGCGAAGTAAAGCAATAAGTGCAGCATAGCAGGATAAGCACAAGATTTGATGGTGGAAGTGTATTTATCTTTCAATAAAGCTACAGGCATAGGAACAATATTTCCTTGGATGCAACCTTTTTCTGTATTTTTTTTATAGAAAAATGTTGCAGCTGGGGAAAAAGATCTTTTGTACAATGGCCAAAAAACGCAACGTTTTTATATATGAAAGGTTTAAAGTTTATTTGAAACATTATTTTTAAACTCAAAAATTGAGATAAATTTATTTAATTTTAATCAATATAATGAATAATATTGAAAATTATTTTTAAAAATATCTAAATATCTAGATTATTATTTCTTAACCTCCAACTGGTAATGAATCCCCATCACTTTGAAAAATATCAAATGAACTTCAAGAAGTAAATAGTAAGTATATGGCTTGCAAGAGTGACTTCTCACTCACATTAAACTCAACTTCACATTATTTTCCTTTGACAGAGCAACTCAAATGATATCAAGTTGGATATGGTTGACTGGACAATAAGGTCCCATTCAGAACAATCTCTGTTTCAAACAAGTCCATCAGGGAGATTGTCTAGACATTGACCCGGAGCTTATTTGCTTTGAGATTATTGTTTGACCTACAAAATTTCAAGAAACTGATAAAGAAAAACATGTAATACCCCAACTTATTATAAATGAAATTAAATTTCCTCTATTTATTATTTTGAAATAGTAAAGGTTGATTTGATTAATGTGGTTAATTATGGGAAAAATGCGCAAATATTTCAAATAAGCAAGTGGTTATAAAATATTCATTGTTGTCGGGGAATATTCGTTCAGTCATGGAATATTCTTGCTGTCGGGGAATATTCGTACGACGGCGCAGCCTTGTGTGTGGGCCCCATAACGGAAAGCGATTGGATGAAGAAAACGACAAATATAAGTTGCTTATAAATAACGGCGTAGTTGTTACCGTTAATACTGTTGGAATACCCGGTGGTTAAAACACAGTAGCACACGGTATTGCACCAATTATTGATTCTTACGTAAGAAGGCACTACTCAATAATTGTTACAATAATTACTGTTCAATATTTTATTTTATTGATTCAATAATTGCTGCATTGATATTTTATATTATTGTTGTTTTAATAATTGTCATTACACAATATTTTCCATTATCAGATCAATAATTCATATTATTTGAATAATATTATTAGATAGCATTATTGACAATGTCTAGAAAGTTCTGTCTAAGGAGAGGTTTGGTCACCTAATTGCACGCCCGTAAAGAGAAATCCTTATTGGAAAGCCCACTCTTTCCTGGGAACGGCCTGGTTGCCAGTATTGTGATTCTGTAATATTATTTGTGAATAATTAATTATTGATTTATGTGATAAGGAAAATATTCATTTTATGTGGATACAGATAGAGAAAATTTTAAAGTGACAATTGTTGAAAAATTGATATTTTTTCTTTTTTGATAAAATAATTCATTTAAATATATTATTATATTATAATAATATAATAATGCTGATATTTTTACAATGAATGTGTGATATATGAATAAATGAGGAGGAAGAGTATTTTTGTTACAATAAACGTTTAAAACATGTTTTTCATGTTTGTGGACCCTATTTCTTGACTGAAATTTGATTATAGCTTGTAAAATCGTCAGTATGTGAATTTCGGTCAGTTTCTACTTGAAATTTGGAAAAACTTAAAACTACAAAGTTGTAGAGAATTGAATTTCCTATGTAATGAACATAAGATTTGATTTTTTTGATAAAAAGACTATTTATTATGAATTATTAAAGTTCCGGTATATTGGGTCTAAATTGATTTTGGAGTTTTAAATATTTTTGTTTAGAAAAATGTTTTTATCATTATTGTGAGCCTCATTGGTGGCAGAATTCAAATGGTCTTGAGGTGGGCGTGAATTTTTTTTTATAAATATATTATTTTATTAAATTTTCTGCTTTGGTGTTCTAAGCATTTTCCTATAAATAGGGTGCTTAGGTTAGAATTAAAAATTACACCAGAAACTGAAATCTTTTCTCTCTATATTATCGAGCGTATTCTTGTGAGTATTCTGATACTTTGAGTGTTGCTATACGGTGCAAGTTCCTTCAACACTATATCCAGTATTCCAGTCAAAAGTACTGTCTTTTCGAGGTAAGAGATGTTATTTTTTTATAAATGATATTATTTCTTTCAATATCATTATGCCGAAATATTGGTAAAAATTTTTTGTGAAATTCTTGTCTTTAGTGTCGGGGTTACTATTCACGTATACGACACTATTCACGTATACAATACTATTCACGAATACGGCACTATTCACAGAAAAATTAAATTTTTCATTTTTCGTCCAAAATATCTATTATGGATACTAGCTTTGATTGTATCCATGTTTTGATCATTCTTGAATTTTACTCCACTATGGTTATTTATGAAGTATTTTTGAACATGGATAAACCGAAATACGAATCCTTAATATTTATTCTTTTGTTTCACTGAATTCGTTTTCTTTAAAATATTTTTCATCATCCTCAGTCTTAAATGATGATATTACTGAATATCTTTGGCCTGTAGTGCAAATATGAATGATTTTCTGATGAATATCTTTGGCCCGTAGTGCAAAGATGAACAGGTGTTGAGATGAACATGACCAACTAATGAATATCTTTGGCTGTAGTGCAAATATGAATATTTGATTCAAGATGTATATTGATTGATGTTACATGGATAAAATATTGATGATAAACTTTTAAATTCATAAAAGAAAGTATATTTCATTCTCTACGTAATTCTTCTACTGAATTGTTATTTCCGCTGTGAATATTGATTTAAAACTTGATGTCTATTGTATTATATCAGATTTTTCTCTGTTAAAGACTAACGATAATTTGTTCTATATTATCTTAGTCATAATATTCTTTACTGGGCTAGTTAAGCACATCCTTTTTCTTTTTGTTCCATTTTTCTTCTCAGGAGGCGAGAATGTAGCGAGTACTAGTCGGGGTATGGAATGAAGGTTCTAGAAAATTATTTTTTAAGCCTTCACTATTTTGTAAAATAGTGTATCAATAATTGTAATGAGGACTTATTTGGGTGTGAATATTGTCTAGATGATAATATTTGTATTTAAACTCACAGTTTATGTGTTGTCGTATTTTGCACGACAATTATATTAATAAAGTTGTAGTTGTTTCTGTACCATGTATTTGACGACTCAGAATGGGTGTTGTATACCTATTTTGGGGGCGTCACAGTTGGTATCAGAGCTTAGGGATATGGTCTCTGGCGGAGATCGGGGAATAGAAGTAGGAGGGGAGAGACGAGTAAATCCTTCGCTAGTGTGTCCTACCTAAGCTTATTTATTGGTCGGTCATAATATAGGGATATTATGTGATATGTTAATTTGTTTAATTAACCCTTGTTTTATGGCAGTATTTGAGAATGGCAACTGAGAATGTTAACAGTGGAGTAAATGAGACCGTGGAGACTCCTTTACTCACCAATGAGGAGAACGTGCAACATACCGACAATGTTCCTCCTGTAAACAACACCACTGATCAGACGATGAATGAAGGAATGTTTAGAAGCTTTTTGCAGTTCATGCAAAATCAGACGAGGGAGACTCGTGTTCAAAATACAGGAGGAAATGATAGCAACGCACGGTTTGTCACAGCCAAGCAGTTCAAGGAGTTGGGACCACCAGAATTCTGGGGAAAGCCGGATCCGATTAAGGCAGAGATATGGGTCAAGTAAATTACCAAGATATTCGATGTAAAACCCCAGATTTTATGAATAAAGAATTAATTTTCTCGAAATAATTTTTTAATATTATGGTGTGAATTTGAGATAATATTATAGTTGTGGGTAGTATTTATAAATTTTGCAAAGTATGCAAGTTGTTATATTATATTCGATTGGTCAGGAAATATTCTTTGTGTCGAAAAAATATTCGTACGACGGTACAATTATTGGTGGACCCCACAACAGAATTATTGTCGGATTGAGAAAACGACAAAAATATTTTATTGAAAATAACGACGGAAGTTTTACCGTTGATACTGTTGAACTACTGGGTAGTAAAAGTACAGTAATACGCGTTGTTGCATAGTAGCACACGGTATTGATTATTGATATTTATGTGAGAAGTCGCTCAGTTTAATTCAATTATTGTCGATTAATAATATGAATTATTATAGCGATGATGACGTTTTGTTTTATTCGTATTATTAACGTAATAAAACAGAAACATCTTTTTATATAAAACAGAATACTTTATTAAAGTTATTCTATAAATAGAATATATTATATTTTATTATGCATAGTGTCGCATAGTGTTTTGCATAGTGTTGCATAGTGTTTGCATAGTAAAAATCTTTTTATATAAATAAAATATATTATATTTTATTTAAAAGATTTTTCTTTAAATATGAACCGTCAGATTAAAGTAAATCAATCTGGATCGTTCATGGATTAGTTACTATGCATTCCATTTTCCTATAAATAGAAGCTCATTCCTTCATTATTTTCTTACGAATTCATTGAAACTCTAGAGAGAAAAATTATAGAGAGAAGCTATAGAGAGAAAATTATAGAGAGAAAGAAGAAGAGTATTCTGCTACTTCACTACTTCTATATCCAGTTTCTGTTACGGTAAGGGGTGTTATTCTTTCTTATTCATGAAGAGAACTATTGTTATTCCATTTCTTATTATTCTGTTGGAATAACCTGTATACGCGGTCTACCCTATATTTGGTGACATTCTTCTATCATTCTGTTGGAACATCCTGTCTGTGTGTTTTACACCGGACCTGGTTCCGTCTTTATTATTATTCCGTTGGAACATCCTGTCTGTGTGTTTTACACCGGACCTGGTTCTGTCTTTATTATTCTGTCAGAATATCCTGTCTGTGCTATACGCCGGACCTGGTTCCATCATTTATTATTCCGCATTTATTATTCTGTTGGAACATCCTGTCGGTGTGAATTTCACCTGACCTGGTTCCGTTATTTAGTATTCTGTTGGAATAACCTGCCTATGCGAAGTTCCGCATGCATGGTGATTTCTTTTGTTATTCCATTCTTTATTATACTCAGTTGGTTAAAGTTTTGACTTCTATACTCCATGAAATTAGTAGAATATCCTTGATATTTGCTCTTCATCCAGTATCTTTTCAGGAAAATATTCTTCTGAGCATTCTTGAATTTTACACCACAAAACAGTATCGTGTGGACAATTTGGACGTTATTGGTTCATGGACAAATTAATTCTTGAACTTGTTTTATTAAATTCTTATATCATTGTCATCATCCTCATGTTTATGTTATGTTGAAAGTCATCTGTGGCCTGTAGTGCATAGATGGACTTGGTATGATTATGACCAGGGATTATGCGGTGTAATCATGACCGTAATATTACAAATGATGTGGAAAAAGTCCTCATTGGCCCGTAGTGCATTGATGGACAGTTTTTGGTATGATTATGGCTATGGATTCTCTTCGGCCGTAGTGCAAAGATAATTGTTTTATGGCATGATCATGACCGTTGATGAAAACACGATTATCTTTGGCCCGTAGTGCATGGATAATTCGTGGTCGTGATACTAAAGAACATCCTTGGCCTGTAGTGCAGGGATGATTTAATGATGTGGATTATTTATTGAGCTGAGTCTCAGCGATAAAAGTGATGAAAAACTTTTTAAATCATAAAAGATAGTAGATTCAATTCTCTCTACTTGACTCTTTTAATGGACTGCTTATTCCGCTGCAGTTAAACTTGATGTCTATTATATTTTATCAGTTTAACATTGTTGGAGACTAATGATAATTTATTCTGCATTATCTTAGTCATAATATTTCTTACTGGGCTAGTTGAGCTCACCCTTTCTTTCACTGTTCTCTTCAGGAAATGAGAACATAGCAGGGACTAGTCGGGGAATGGAGTGACGGTCCAGAGGATAGCATTAGTAGTCCTCACTATTCTGAGAAATAGTGTATTAATAATTATAATGAGGACTCTTTTTGAGTTTGTATGATCTCTAGTATACAATAATTGTATTCAAACTCACAGTTATGTTTTGTCGTATTGTACACGATAGTTGTATTAGTAAGTTGTATTTGAATTATGTACCATGTATCTGACGACCCAAGATGGGTGATGTATACCTAATTTTTGGGGCGTCACATTCGATGTCTTGGGATGCACAGAGGTACAGAAGGTTCCATTCGCCACTTTTATGTTCCGTAATGAGGCAGGTTACTGGTGGGAATCTGTGAAGCGTACCCATCTAGCCGCACTCAGCATGTCTTGGGAGACATTTCAAAAACTGTTCAATGACAATTACTTTTCTAAAAGTATTCGTCATTTGAAAGAGATGGAGTTTATTAGAGTGGAGAAAAATAACATGACGGTGTCCCAGTACAAGGCGAAGTTCGCGGAGTTATCCAGGTTTGCACCTCATTTGGTGGAGAATGAGGAACGTATGACGCGGATTTTTCTAAGAGGTTTGAAACCCAACATACGTCAGTATCTCATCTCTCATAATTTTTCTTTATATTCAGATGTTGTCAATATGGCTCAATTATTAGAGAGAGATAACGAGTACGTTCAACCGAGGGACCACAACGAGGGTCAAACCGGTGACAACAGTCATCAGGGCAACGATAACCAGCGGGGAAAGAAAAATACGGACAAAAACGGCAACCACTCTGGTGGTAATCATGGCCATGAAAATAGAAGAAGTGAGTCGGGGGGAGATTTTAAAAAAAGAAGATTCAACAATGACAATTCGAAGACGTCAGCACCAGCAGCAACTGGTTCTAAGGGAGGAGAACGACCACCGGTCGTATGCTATAAATGTGGAAAAGAAGGACATATCAGCCCAAATTGCCCACAATAATTTAAGGTATGTTATAATTGTGGAAAGGAAGGACATAACGCTAGAGATTGTATTGTAGCAAAACTAAGTCCAGCGGGGATGGTGACTCAAAAGGCTGTCCTAGAAAAGTCAAAGTCAACGATTCCTAGAAGAGCGTTTGTTGTGACTGGTCAAAATGTAAGGAACCCAAACAAGGTGATCACGGGTAAGCTAATCATAAATTTTTGCGAAGTTTTTACATTACTAGATACCTGCTACCCATTCATTTATCTCTCCTGCTTGTGCTCAACGTTTAAACTTGACTCTTGAGAAATTAGACTTTGACCTATCTGTGGAGACTCCATTAGGAGAAACTTTCATCACATCCACTATTTATAAATCTTGTTTGATCCAAGTTGACACCATCATATTACCTGTTGATCTTATCTCTTTAAAGATACTTGCATTTGACGTGATTTTAGGGATTGATTGGTTAACTACTCATCATACCAAAATTGATTATTTTCGTAAGGTTGTTAGTTTTCATATTCCTAACCAACCTGTTATGCGAATTCAAGCGACTAAACCACTAAAATCAATCACTGTTATATCAAGCCATAAACCCATTCGTTTATTAAAAAATGGATGTCAAGCTTTCTTAGCCCATGTTATGGATTTGAATAAAGACACGTCAGATTTGAATAATATTTCTATTGTTAGTGAATTTCCTGATGTATTTTCTGAAGAACTTCCCGGTCTACCCCCAGAATGTGAAGTTGAATTCTTTATTGATCTTGAACCTGATACAAAGTCCATTTCTAAAACCCCATATCGAATGGCTCCTATTGAACTTCAGGAGTTAAAGGTCCAACTACAAGAGTTGTTGGACATCGGTTTCATTCGTCCTAGTACATCTCCTTGGGGTGCTCCTGTTTTATTCGTAAAGAAGAAAGACGGGAGTATGCGACTTTATATTGACTACCGGGAATTAAACCATGTCACTATTAAGAATAGGTATCCCCTACCTCGTATTGATGACCTGTTTGACCAGTTACAAGAAGCGCAATTCTTTTCAAAGATCGATCTTCGTTCTGGATATCATCAGCTGAAGATTAGAACTGAGGATATTCCAAAGACTGCCTTCAGAACTTGGTATGGGCATTATGAATTCTTAGTCATGTCTTTTGGATTGACTAATGCTTCTGCGACTTTCATGGATATGATGAACCGAGTATTCAAGGAATATTTAGATCAGTTCGTTGTTGTCTTTATTGATGACATCCTCATATATTCCAAAAGTCGTGAAGATCATGAGCACCATTTGAAACTGGTACTCCAAAGGCTTCATGAAAACAAGCTATATGTCAAGTTAAAGAAATGCGAGTTCTGGCTTGAGGAAGTAGAATTCCTTGGGCACGTGGTTTTAAAACATGGAATATCTGTTGACCCGACGAAGATTGAAGCAATACAAAGTTAGGAGAAACCAAAGTTGGTGACTGAAGTACGTAGCTTTCTGGGCTTAGCTGGTTATTATCGGAGATTTGTGGAAGGATTTTCTCGAATCGCTACTTCATTAACTCAGCTGACTCGGAAGGATACAAAATTCGTATGGAGCGAGTAATGCGAGAAGAGTTTTCAAGAGCTCAAGAGAAGACTCATTTCGGCACCTGTTCTGACAATACCATCTGGTTCGGATGGATTTGTTATCTACAACGATGCTTTAGGCAAAGGGTTAGGATGTGTTCTCATGTAGAATGGGAAAGTCATAGTCTATGCCTCGCGACAACTTAAAGAATATGAGAAGAATTATCCTACTCATGATCTAGAGTTGGCAGCATTCGTTTTCGCGCTAAAGGTCTGAAGCACTATCTATATGGGGAGAAAGTGGAGATATATTCAGATCATAAAAGCCTCAAATATTTCTTCACCCAAAAGGAACTCAACATGCGGCAACGATGTTGGCTCGAGCTGTTGAAAGATTACGACCACACTATTCAATACCATACTGGAAAAGCGAACGTGGTAGCTGACGCGTTGAGTAGAAGATCATATGCGGGAACGAGTGCGATGTTATTAACATAAAGGCATATTTTGTGTGATTTACAAAAGATGAAGATAGAATTCAAGACTCCGGGGACCCATGCGATGATATCAAGTATATGCATAGAACCAACTTTAATCGAAAAAGTTAAAGTTGCTCAAGCCACAGACCCGGAGCGGATGCGTATGAAGAAGAAAGTACAAGAAGGTGCTATTCCAGAAACAAAAATCGATGAAGAAGGAATACTTCGATTCCACTCTAGACTTTGTGTTCCTAACGACTCTGATTTGAAGAACAAAATCATAATGGAGGCACACAATACACCGTTTGCAATCCATCCTAGAAGTATCAAAATGTATCGTGATCTTCGACATACATTTTGGTGGAACAATATTAAGAGAGAGATTGCAAAGTTTATCTCGAGGTGTTTAATTTTTCAACGTGTAAAGGCGGAGCATCAAGTGCCTAAGGGTCCATTGCAACCACTTGAGATTCCGAAATGGAAGTGGGAACATATTACCATGGATTTCGTTACGGGTCTTCCTACGATTTCTCAAGGCATAAATGCTATTTGGGTTATTATTGATAGATTAACCAAGTCTGCTCATTTCTTACCGATACGGGAGACTTATTCCCTTGAACGTCTTGCTCGTATGTATGTGAATGAGATTGTGAGGTTGCACGGCATGCCAGTATCCATAGTTTCGAATCGTGACCCAAGATTCACTTCACGATTTTGGGTTAGCTTGTAAAAAGCTATGGGCACGAATTTACGATTCAGTTCGGCATACCATCCTCAAACAGACGGACAATCAGAGAGGACTATTCAAACTCTTGAAGATCTATTAAGACTCTGTGTCCTAGACTTCAAAAGGAGTTGGGATATTTATTTACCATTAGTCGAATTCTCCTACAACAACAGTTATCAGGCAAGTATAGGTGTGGCCCCATTTGAAGCATTGTATGGACGAAAGTGTCGCTCTCCAGTATGTTGGGACGAGGTGGGTGAAGCAACATTGTTGGGACCAAAGTTGGGACATATGACTACGGAAAAGATCCAAATGATGTGACAATGTATACAAACGGCACAAAATCGATAAAAGAGTTATGCGGATCATCATCGAAAGGACGTGGAATTTAGTATTGGGGATCATGTATTGTTGCGTGTTGCTCCATGGAAGGGAGTTACAAGATTTGGGAAGAGAGGAAAGCGCAATCCACGATTTATTGGTCCATTTCAGATTCTTGACCGAGTAGAAAATGTGGCCTATAGACTCGCATTACCTCCAAGTATGTCTCGTGTTCATAATATTTTTCACATATCTGTGCTACGTAAATATGTGAAAGACCCGAACCATGTTATTGAGTTAGAACCGGACGAGATAGCCGAAGACTTAAAATATGAAGAGTTACCTGTCAAGATCTTGGATAGGAAGGAACATTTCCTACGCACAAAGGTCATACCACAAGTCAAAGTTTTGTGGAGGAACCATACTATTGAGGAAATGATCTGGGAGTTGGAAACGGAAATGAAAGCGAGGTATCCTCACCTTTTCGAAACACCAGGTACGTACGTCAATTTCGAGGATGAAATTTTATAAGGAGGGGAGGTTGTAAGACCCCAACTTATTATAAATGAAATTAAATTTCCTTTATTTATTATTTTAAAATAGTAAGGGTTAATTTGATTAATGTGATTAGTTATAGGAAAAATGCACAAATATTTCAAATAAGCAAGTGGTTATAAAATATTCATTGCTGTCGGGGAATATTCGTTTGGTCGTGGAATATTCTTGTTGTCGGGGAATATTAGTGAACTGGCGGTAAAGGTTGGAATGACGTAAAAGTTTGAGTTTGGGAGAATCTATGAGATATATATATATATATATATATATATATATATATATATATATATATATTAAAAAAAGAAAAAAAAGAAAAAAAGAAATGATGAAAAAAATAGAAAATCCAGAAAAAAAAAAGAAAAAAAAAGAAGAGAAAAAAAGGAGAAGAGAATAAACACCGTGACATACTTGTCTAATTTTGTGGCCTTTGTTACTTGAGTAAGTAAGCTCGAGGGGATTGTCTTTATACCTAGCGCCCTAAGGTCTTAATGGCTTGGGAGTCGTTGGTTAAAAGCTCATTAAGGTAGTACTGAAAAGCCTAAGGGAATAGGACATTGCACAGCCATGAGAAAAATAAAAAAAAAATGAAAAAAGAAACACGAGAAAGAGCAAAAATGCCCTCGTGGTTGAATAAAAGTATAAATAAATCCTTTATTTACCCTTAGACTTGGTAATTGCTTAGTTTTAACCGGAGTTGTTATGTTCACAAAAGTAATTGAATTGGAACTGAAATTTTTCTTATAAGAAGTTTGTTATGTGATTATCTTGAACTGTGGTTAGTTAAAATGGTTAACAAGCACACACACACAACATGGGTGATGACTGGTTTGGATTGACTAATTGGTTATAGTTATGGATTTTGACTTGATTGGATATATTGTTTGAGTATCAATGGTATCTTTGAGGCCTGTTGTTATATATCATAATGATTTATTACTGGGTTCGTAGGTATATTAGGAAGTAGATCATGCATATGCATTCATGTAGTTGATTTCAGTTGTTTATTTTTAGTTCTTTTGTATTTTTGCTTGAGGACAAGCAAATGTTTAAGTTTGAGGGTATTTGATGAGTGAGTTTTATACACATAAATTGAGTGCATTTGAGCTTAATCTTTTGGATGTTTTTAAGTGTTTGTGTCTATTCATGCATGTTTTACGTTATTTTGTAGGAATTAAAAGTTACTTGGATCGACGTTTGGGATGGCTAGATTCGCGTTTTCGGCTTGCCATTTACACAGCAGTCACTTCAGAGCCAATTTGAGTATTTCTCTAGACCTTATTTCGAAAAACTTACAGATTAAAGTTGTAGATCTACGTCTCCTCTTTCCGGAACATCTTGAATCATCAAAATCGAAGTTCGGACGAAGAAGTTATGGTCATTTTCCGAAAGGACGTCGGAGCAGAAAATGTCAGAAAATGTTCAAGCGCCGGGACGCCCAAATCAAGCTTATGCTCAGCGCTGGGGCGCTAGGGAGCAGTGTTGCAGCGCCATGCCCAGCGCCGGGGCGCTGAAGAAGTGATTAGTGAGGCTTGGACGCATTTTGGGGCGAATTTTGACACCTTTTTGACTCCAAATTGGATTGGGTTTGTTCCTAAGCTAAAAATTGGACTTGTAACCTATAAATACATGATGTAAGGCATAAAATATGGAAGATTAAATAGATTAGATTAGAGATACACTACATTAGATTAGAACATAAACCCTAGTTCTTATTAGTTTTGGAGATTGAAGCAACTTGGGGATCATTGAAGATTCAAAGCAGGAACGAAAGAGGAGTCTCAAGACTACTAACAATAGATTATATTCTCTTTTCTTCTCTTACTTCTATCTTTTAATGTTTATTCAGTTGTGGATTATTGATTTTAATTCAATGACAATGAACTAAATTTCTTTTATTAAGATTTCAATTGAACATTTTATGTCTATAAATTAGTTATTCAATTTATTCTAATTATTTGTGTCAAAGTGAATTTTTTATCTTGCCTTGTGCTTATTGATTAATTGTTTGGCTAATAATTATCTTGTTACTCTAAAAGGAATTGAAAGAGGATATCTAGGGTTAGAACTGGGCATGATAACATGTGTTCTTAGTTATTTGCATGACGGATAATTAGGGTTATGAATTGAATGGAAATATCTCTTCACTGCATATAACAAATAAGGAATTGGGATTGAAGGAGTTTAATTTAATTATTTTGTATAGAAATATAGCAAAATTAATCTGGATTAAATAGAAGTCAATTGATCACTTGGAAAAGGGCTTTTGGCATTTGAGAATTCCTGTTAACAATTCAGTAGGCATAATAATTGGAATAATTGGATAATTGGTTTATAGTTCATAATTGGGGATATTGTAGTCTTAACTTTTATTTATTTGAATTCATTTATAAAGTAATTCAGCTTAATTAGTTAATTTAGTTTGCTTGATTTTAAAAATCATAAATTGTAGCTGTTTAAATAAAATTGATTTGGTTAAGAATTAGTACTTGGTAATTTTTATTAAATAATTCATTGTGAGAATGATACTTTTCTTATCACTTTATTAATTGTTGACCGTGTATACTTGCACGTATATTTTGATTGTGAAATCGATCAACAAGTTTTTGGCGCCGTTGCCGAGGATAAGTTGGTTTTATACCTACTTATCTGGTATCTTTTACTTGAATTAGTTGCTTATATTCATGTTTCTTAGTTAATTTTTTATGCATTTTATGTTTATTTTGTAGATCTTATGTTTGGGAGCGGTGTGACCGACTATTGGAAAGAAAAAGCAAGGAAAATGCAAAAAAAAAAAAACAATCCGGACATCATTTGGGCTTTCATGTTTACTTCATGTTCTTGGTTTGGAACTTAGCTTACATTGTAGAGCATCTTCATAGCTTTCCGGAACATCTTAAATCGTTTTAATCGGAGTTCGGATGCAAGAGTTATGATCTTTGTACCAACGGACGTCAAACTTCGCTGTTTTGGTTAGCCATTTTCCTAGCAGTCCCTTCCAGCCTAATTTCAACCTTCATCTGGCACGAATTTCTCAATCATCAAAGAATAAAAGTTGTAGAGCTCGTCGATATCTTCGATTTGATAGGTGTCAGGCCCCGTAACTCTTCCGGGATCAAAAGTTATGGTCATTTTTCCAGAGGACACTATAACAGAAAATGGACCACGCGGGCGCGCGAATTTGTAGTGCATTTCCCGCGCGGCCGCGCGCGATCCTAGAGACAAAAAACGTGATTTTTTACTTGAGTGCAGCCGCGCCCAACTTTAGGCCAATTCCTGCGCTACCGCGCGACGTCTGATGTTGACCAAAGCTGACTTTTCATTAAACAGTGCAATTGAAGCGTAATTGAGAGGGGGTTCAATTAGGGCTTATATATTAGACGTATTTTCATTATGTGAGAGATATTCCACCCCTTGGGGGATGAAGCTACTATTATTTTCTTTCTTCAACTTTGAATAAGTAGATTAGAGTAGTGATTTCTAGAGTTAATTAGGTTGAAGACTTGAAGCGATTGGAAAGCATTGGAGATTCAATCTTAGATCAAGAGAACAGATTTGCACTACCATTCTCTATTCTTACTCTCTCTTTGATTCCTAATTGTATCTTATGATGCTTATTCAATATGTGGATGATAGCATTAATTCAGTTATGATTTAAACTCTATTCTGAGATTGCAATGGATTCTATGGATTAGTTATTTCTGATATGTTCCATTGTTAGCCTTATTAATTGCTATGAGATTGTCTATTTAGATTCATGCTTAATTTCTTAGTTGATTGGCCCTCAATTATTGTGATAATCCATATGGACTCGAGAGATGAAGTATGGGTTTGGATCTGATCTTAATAGCTTATGATTGTATATTCTACATTGTGTTGGGATGTATGATTTGTGCTTAGGATAGAAATATACCGAAGCATCATTCATAGTCAATTGAGAACTTGAGATTAAACCCCAATTATTCATAAATCACATAGACATATAATGGTTTAGGTAATGTATGTGTTCATGTGTATTCTATAAATTGTGGATTATGTGATATGGGTATGCATGGTACATTGAAAGATGGTTATACTTTACTTTAGTGTTCTCGACTAACAAACCGGTATAATTAGTTTGGCTTAACATGAAGTGTATAGATTTGACTGAGTCAATAAATGAAATTGTAATATCAGGTCTTCATTATCTAGTCTCACTCTAGAAATAGTTAGGTTTATTTAATTTCATAGTTTAAATATAAAATATAATTTCATTCGTTTAAATAAGACTAAAATGGTTATGGGCTAGTGCTTGGTAAACTTTATTAGATAATTCTCCGTGGGAACGATACTTTACTTACTATTTATTACTTGTTGACCTTGTATACTTGCACGCATATATTGATCGGTAAAACGACCAACAAGTTTTTGGCGCCTTGCCGGGAAATTATTTTAATAATTTTATCCAACATTAATTTCAATCAAATTAGTTTTAATTTAATTCTCTTCCTATATTTCTCTCTTTTCAGGTACCATGGGTGACTTTTCTTATCAAGGGCCTTATGCAAATAGGACTCAACCAAGGGACATCAGCAATGAGGGACTCAATGTATTTTTTACATTTTCAACACAAATTGCAACACTTTCGGAGAGGTTGGATATTCTTGCAGCCCAACGCATCCGAGAGATAGTAGTTACATGTGAATACTGTGTTGGCGAGCATTCAAGTTATTAGTGCAACATCAGTGCTGGACAAGTACAGTTTGGGATGATTATCTCAACAACTATGTTTATCCCAATTATCATCAAGGTTGGGGGTATCACCCAGATTATGAATGGAGTTATAACTATAAAGACCAATATTGCATTCCAAGTCTAACATATCCATCAGATTTCTCATATCCACCTCTCATGTAACAAGAAGAAAATTCAAGGTTGAAGGAATTCATGTCAAAAAGCATAGCAGACCATGAAGAGTTGATGATGAGTCAGGAGTTATCAAGCCAAAATCTTAACAGACAGATGGAACAACTCACTAACTCCTCAATGAATGGTCCTCAATACATGGATTTCGAAACTGAGAAAGATAATTCAAGATTGGAGGATTTGTGGTTCAAATTTGTAGCATCAACTGAGAAGAAGATGATTGAGCAAGAGAGGTCAATTCAAAATCTTCAGAATCAGATGGATCTAATGTTCGAAGCCTTGAACAATCGCCCTCCAAATAATTGGTGCTATGACATGGACGATGAAACTGATGGAGAGCCAGAAGTGTGCATGCCACGGAATGAACTGAAAGGAGTGGACATAGAGGAGACAACTGGGGGTATGGAAAATGAAGAACATGAGCTGACTTGTATAATACCCCGAGTGCCTTCTCAATTAGAGTTGAAAAATTCAATGAACTTTGCACACCCATGTCCCCTTAGTAGTCACATCCAAAGAAAAAAAATTCGCAGTTATGAGGCCTCTTATAAACCATGGTGGGCTGAGGAAGAGATAATAGAAGAAGAAAATCTCATTGTATCTTTCATGCCTCAATGCAAAAATCTATTCACAGATACAACGGGAGAAGCACCTGGCATTGCAATGGAACTAGGGACATCATGTACAGGAAATATGCTAGGTGGCTTCAATTCACAGACTCTCATGATGGGGAACCTTCCAACGAACATAGTGGTTATAATGGATGGAGGGTTCCTAGCTTATCGTAGAGGAATCGGATAGCGGTGTCAAGAAAAGAGTCCAGCTAATGGACTATAAACCAAGCGCTAGATGGGAGGCACCCCATCCATTCTTTCTCCTTCATTGTTTAATTCTTATTTATATTTCCATATTTAGTAGATGTTAGATAGTTGTAAGTATTAATAATAGTTTGATTGTTTCTCCTCTCAGGTTCAATCCAATTGCTATAAGCATTCAGGGTCGCGCGACCGCGTCCAACTACAAGCCAAACACTGCGCGGCCGCGCCATAGCTCAGTCACAGAAAAAAAATTGCTAAATTTTTAGAATTTCTGACTCAAGCATTCGGACAGTTAGAAGCCCACATTCAGTCTCCAACTATAAAATATCTCAAAGTTAGCCATCGCCTGATATGCCATCGGATCATGAGGAGGCGAACATAGATGACATTTCCACTTAGGGGAGTATTCTTTCACTTTTAATTACAATGAGGGCATTGTTTATTTTAAGTTTGGGGGTATTGGGTTGTAGTGAGTAGTTGTTGCATATAGTTAGTTGCATATAGTTTGATTGCATGTTTAAGTTGCATAGTAGGGGTATTTTAGTATCTTTGTGGTTAAATTCTACATGAATTTTTTTTAGTTTTCTTTTGTCTTGTTTGCTTAATATATATTTAGTTGCATAACATTGCATAATCTCAGGTTTTTAGCTAGTTGAATTTTAATTTGGCCAATGATGAAATAGAAATTTGATAAATTTTTGAATTTGGTTGATATCTTGAGCTTAGTTATAATTTTATACATGATATAATTCATGCTTACTGTTTAGATGTTACCAGGTAGCACGAAAATGTTCCTATTTGCTTGTTAGTTAAGATTAGCATACTTGTTTACTGAGTAGAAAATGTTGTTTTTAAAGATAGAATTGTGTATAAAGTAGACATAGACTATGAAAACACAAATACTCAAACTTTGGGAACACATGGGTATGCTTGCTATTGGGACGAGATGGAGCGTAAAATGCACTCGTTTAAATGGAAATGGAAAGTGAGATGAAGCGTAAAATGCACTCGCTATATATATATATATATATATATATATATATATATATAAACACCGAGGAAAAGTGCGAAAATCGCCCTCGTGAGTAAAAATAAAGCAGGATAAACCCATTGTTGAACCTTAGTTTGTATTGTTGTGTTGGAGTAATTGATGTCTCATCAGTATATGCAGTTCTTGATTTAAACTTCAATTTTCTGTCTTAAGCAATTTAGCATGTGGTGTCTTCACCTTTGCAAAGCTTATCTGTGAACACATCACACACACATAACATCTTTATAGCAGGTTAGGATTATATGATTGTATGTCATTATGCCTTTAGCTTAGTTTGATGCTTTGTTCTTGGATCTTGATATTTCTCTGAGGCATATCTTATTGGAATTCTTAATATGGCTAGAAATCTGGGGATTCATTGTCATAGAAGCGTAGCTTGCATAACATGTAGATTGCATTATATTATATTGCTTAGGGACAAGCAACGGTTTAAGTTTGGGGGTATTTGATAAGTTGGTTTTATACCTATTTATCCGGTATCTTTTACTTGAATTAGATGATTATATTCATGTTTCTTAGTTACTTTTCATGCATTTTATGTTTATTTTGTAGATCTTATGTTTGGGAGCGGTGTGAGCGACTATTGGTAAGAAAAAGCAAGGAAAATGCAAAGAAAAGCAATCCGGACATCATTTGGGCTTTCATGTTTACTTCATGTTATTGGTTTGGAACTTAGCTTACATTGTAGAGCGTCTTCGTAGCTTTTCGTAACATCTTGAATCTTTCTAATCAGAGTTCGGATGAAAGAGTTATGATCTTTGTACCAACGGACGTAAAACTTCGTTGTTTTGGTTAGCCATTTTCATAGCAGTCCTTTCCAGCCCAATTTCAACCTTCATCCGGCCAGAATTTCACAATCATCAAAGAATGAAAGTTGTAGAGCTCGTCGATATCTTTGATTTGATAGGTGGTAGACCCCGTAACTCTTCCCAGATCAAAGGTTATAGCCATTTTACCAGAGGACACTGCAACAGAAATGGACCGCGCGGGCGCGCGCGACCCTAGAGCCAAAAAACGTGATTTTTTACTTGAGCACGGCCGCGCCAAACTTCAGGCCAATTCCTGCGCTGCCGCGCGATGTCTGATGTTGACCAAAGCTGACTTTTCATTAAACTGTGCAATTGAAGCGTAATTGAGAGGGGGTTCAATTAGGGCTTATATATTAGACATATTTTCGTTATGTGAGAGATATTCCACCCCTTGAGGGCTGAAGCTACTATTATTTTCTTTCTTCAACTTTGAATAAGTAGATTAGAGTAGTGATTTTTAGAGTTGATTAGGTTGAAGACTTGAAGTGATTGGAAAGCATTGGAGATTCAATCTTGGATCAAGAGAACAGATTTGCACTACCATTCTCTATTCTTACTCTCTCTTTGATTCCTAATTGTATCTTATGATGTTTATTCAATATGTGGATGATAGCATTAATTCAGTTATGATTTAAACTCTATTCTGAGATTGCAATGGATTCTATGGATTAGTTATTTCTGATATGTTCCATTGTTAGCCTTATTAATTGCTATGGGATTGTCTATTTAGATTCATGCTTAATTGCTTAGTTGATTGGCCCTCAATTATTGTGATAATCCATATGGACTTGAGAAATGAAGTATGGATTTGGATATGATCTTAATAGCTTATGATTGTATATTTTACATTGTGTTGGGATGTATGATTTGTGCTTAGGATAGGCATATACCGAAGCACCATTTGTAGTCAATTGAGAACTTGGGATTAAACCCTAATTATTCATAAATCACATAGACATATAGTGGTTTAGGTAATGTGGGTGTTCATGTGTATTCTATAAATTGTGAATTATATGTGATATGGGTATGGTACATTGAAAGATGACTATACTTTACTTTAGTGTTCTCGACTAACAAACCGGTATAATTAGTTTGGCTTAACATGAAGTGTATAGATTTGACTGAGTTAATAGATGAATTTGTAATCTCAGGTCTTCATTATCTAGTCTCACTCTAGAAATAGTTAGATTTATTTAATTTCATAGTTTAAATATAAAATATAATATCATTCTTTTAAATAAGACTGAAATGGTAATGGGCTAGTGCTTGGTAAACTTTATTAGATAATTCTCCGTGAGAACGATACTTTACTTACTCTTTATTACTTGTTGACCGTGTATACTTGTACGCATATATTGTTCGGTAAAACGACCAACACATAGTATTTTCTATTATTAGATCAATAATTCACATTATTTGAATAATATTATTAGATAGCATTATTGAAAATGTCTAGAAAGTTCTGTCTAAGGAGAGGTTTGGTCACCTAATAGCGTGCCAGTAAAGAGAAATCCTTATTGGAAAGCCCCCTCTTTCCTGGGAACGGCCTGGTTGCCTGTATTGTGATTCTGTAATATTATTTGTGAATAATTAATTATTGATTTATATGATAAGGAAAATATTCATTTTATGTGGATATAGATAGAGAAAATTTTAAAGTGACAATTGTTGAAAAATTAATATTTTATCTTTTCTGATAAAATAATTCATTTAAATATATTATTATATTATAATAATATAATAATGCTGATATTTTTACAATGAATGTGTGATATATGAATAAATGAGGAGGAATAATATTTTTGTTACAATAAACGTTTAAAACATGTTTTTCATGTTTGTGGACCCAATTTCTTGACTGAAATTTGATTATAGCTTGTAAAATCGCCCGTATGTGGATTTCGGTCAGTTTCTGCTTGGAATTTGGAAAAACTTAAAACTATAAAGTTGTAGAGAATTGAATTTCCTATGGAATGGACATAAGATTTAAATTTTTCTGATAAAAGGGCTATTTATTATGAATTATTGAAATTCCGATATATTGGGTCTAAATTGATTTTGGAGTTTTAAATATTTTGTTTAGAAAAACGTTTTTGTCATTATTGTGGGCCTCATTGGTGGCTGAATTCAGATGGTCTTGAGGTGGGCGTGAATTTTGTTTATAAATATATTATTTTATTAAATTTTCTGCTTTGGTGTTCTAAGTATTTTTCTATAAATAGGGTGCTTAGGTTAGAATTGAAAATCACACCAGAAAATGAAATCTTTTCTCTCTATATTATCGAGCGTATTCTTGTGAGTATTCTGATACTTTGAGTGTTGCTATATGGTGCAAGTTCCTTCAGCGCTATATCCAGTATTCCAGTCAAAAGTACTGTCTTTTCGAGGTAAGGGATGTTATTTTTTTTAAATGATATTATTTCTTTCAATATCATTATGCCAAAATATTGGTAAGATTTTTCTTGTGAAATTCTTGTCTTTAGTGTCTGGGTTACTATTCACGTATACGACACTATTCACGTATACGACACTATTTACATAAAAATTAATTTTTTTGTTTTTCGTCCAAAATATCTATTATGAATACTAGCTTTGATTGTATCCATGTTTTGATCATTCTTGAATTTTACTCCACTATGGTTATTTATGAAGTATTTTTGAACATGGATAAACCGAAATATGAATCCTTAATATTTATTCTTTTGTTTCACTGGATTCGTTTTCTTTAAAATATTTTTCATCATCCTCAGTCCTAAATGATGATATTACTAAATATCTTTGGCCTGTAGTGCAAAGATGAATGATTTTCTGATGAATATCTTTGGCCCGTTGTGCAAAGATGAACAGGTGTTGAGATGAACATGACCAACTGATGAATATCTTTGGCTTTAGTGCAAAGATGAATATTTGATTCAAGATGTATATTGATTGATGTTACATGGATAAAATATTGATGATAAACTTTTAAATTCATAGAAGAAAATAGATTTCATTCTCTACGTAATTCTTCTAATGAATTGTTATTTCCGCTACGAATATTGATTTAAAACTTGATGTCTATTGTATTCTATCAGATTTTTTCCTGTTGAAGACTAACGATAATTTATTCTATATTATCTTAGTCATATTATTTTTTACTAGGCTAGTTGAGCTCACCCTTTTCATTTTTGTTCCATTTTTCTTCTTAGGAGGCGAGAATATAGCGAGTACTAATCGGGGAATGGAATGAAGGTTCTAGGAAGTTATTTTTTAAGTCCTCACTATTTTATAAAATAGTGTATCAATAATTGTAATGAGGACTTATTTGGGTGTGAATATTGTCTAGATGACAATATTTGTATTTAAACTCACAGTTTGTGTTGTCGTATTTTGCACGACAATTGTATTAATAAAGTTGTAGTTATTTCTGTACCTTGTATTTGGCGACTCAGAATGGGTGTTGTATACCTATTTTGGGGGCATCACAAAACAAAAGAAAACAAAGAGCTGAGCAAAAAATGGATATAACCGAATAATCGAACCGAACCAGAAATTTCTTGATAATTCGAATATTTTTTGCAATTCGGTTATATCCGAATTTTTATCCGATTTTTTGGGTTCAAGTTCCGTTTTCAATTTTGTGTTTTTCGGTTAACCGGATAAGAAATAAAAAAAATTAAGACTTAAAAGTTAAAACAATATTTTATATCTCATCTCACTCTGTGTCAGACTCTCAGTGTCTCTAATCTCAGTCTTCTCACTTCTCAGAGCTCAACTCTCATCTCTCATCTCTTAGTCTCTGATCTCTAATCTCTAATCTCTAATCTCTCTCTGACCTTACCCAAAAGTTAAAACTTTAGTCCCCAAATCACAAGTCGCAACTCCGCTTCACCTCCGAACCAAGAGTCAAGATTTGTTTGTCTCATTCAACCCTAGCTCCCAATTCCTCTCGCTCTCCGTTTCTCTCCGTCTCATTATCCGTTGTTTGTGATTTGGCGACTTCTCTTCCCAACCTTGACCTCGACCTCGACCTCTCTGCCATTTTGTTCCTCGATCGATCTGTTCTGGTGTTTGTTTTAGTGGCTGTTTGTTTAGAGCTTAATGGAGTTGAATGGAGCTGAATCTGAATGGTTGAATCGGTCAGTGCATTTGTTTTGATCTGAATGGCTGAATCGATAAGATGGACGAGCTGAATGGCTAAGTTAGATTTTTTTTAGCTGAATGGTTGAATGAAGTAAAAAAAAAATTTAAAAAATATTAACTATTATATTAAGTAATATTAAATAAATTTACAACAATTTTGCATTTTTTCAGAAGGGTAAAATAATAAAGTTTTATCATTCAGATGTTTCAGACATGTCAATTATCAAACAGCTTTTTTCATTCAGATTCAGATTCAACTCATTTAGATTCAGATTCAGATTCAGCTCATTCAGATTCAGATTCATTCAATTTTTATCAAACACCCCCTTAGTAGCTGTTTGTTTAGAGCTTAATGGAGTTGAATGGAGCTGAATCTGAATGGCTGAATCGGTTAGTGCTTTTGTTTTGGCCTGAATGACTGAATCGGTAAGATGGACAAGCTGAATGACAAAGTCAGATTTTTTTCACTGAATGGCTGAATGAGCAATTGAATGAAGTAAAAAAAATTAAAAATTAAAAAAATTAAAAATTTAAAAAAAAAATATTAACTATTATATTAAGTAATATTAAATAAATTTACAACAATTTTGAATTTTTTCAGAAGGGTAAAATAATAAAGTTTTGTCATTCAGATGTCTCAGACATTTCAATTATCAAATAACTTTTTTTATCCAGATTCAAATTCAACTCATTCAGATTCAGATTCAGCTCATTCAAATTCAGATTCATTCAATTTTTATCAAACACTCCCTTAGTGAATCTTCCTTGATATAAATGTGTTAAGCCTGAACCTAGTTATATTCAGTGAGTATAAAATCTTTTTGTGTGCAATTATGTGTTATTAACTTATTATATTTCAATGTTTGATTAGAGTACTCTGCAATTGGATTATGTGGGCATATTGGTTTTCTTGCATTCCCTTTTTGTGCTTAGTCCATCGTTGTCATTACTGACTTACTGTTTGTTCGTATCAAGTGCTTAAGATAGAGTACTCTTTTTTAAGATGGAGTCGCTGGAAATCAATACTTCAAATTTCAATAGCAATCTGTTCATCAAAACTGGTAAAAATGGTTTTCAATTTCAGTTATTTCGGTATACCAAATAGTAATTTCTATATTCAGTTATTTTTCTCATATTTCAGTTATTTCGGTATACCAAATAGTAATTTCGGTATTCAGTTATTTTTCATGAGAACTGGTGAAAATAGTTTACAATTTCGGTTACAGTTATTTAGCTAAATAGTGACATTTCAGTTTTTGGTTATAACCAAATTAATTTTATTCGGTTTGGTTATAACCGAATGCTCACTCCAACTTGTAACCCACAAGAAAACCTGCAATGAAGGCATTCCCCCACAGTTATAAATTGCAAACCATGATTCCATGTTTAGTAACATCCTTTTAAAGGGTAACAATATATTAGTTAATACCGTAAAATAATAATTAAAAAAACATTCTCGATTAAGTAGGAAGGAATGTCAAATGCTAACAAGAAATTTGAACTCAACTGAAATATCAAAAGAAAACTCTTTCACAAAATCCACTCTTTGCCAACAATACCAACAACTATAGTCGAGATAACAGCAAGAGGGAAGATAAGCTGCTTCTAGCGGTTTATGACCTAGGCTTCTCTTTTTTCTCTTTGAACAGAGCTAGAAGTGATACCCCAGATACCTTTACAACCTTGAAACGGACTCCAGGAATATCTCCAACAGCATGACCCTTTCGTCCAAATCCTGCAATCAACACTTCGTCCTGCACCCAACAACATGTACCACACCCAGGATTTAATACCCAGTGCAGAAAAAAATTACGAGCAAATATAAATTAAATGTGCTGAATGAGTGGCCACTTATCCTGAAGTAATAATAATTGGTTCCTTTAGGCACTGAAAATATTAAGTGCAGGATTGACTGTATATCAAGTTCTCACAATTTTAAACTCTTACAAAAAACAAAACAATGGCATTCAAGGTAGTTCTAAACAGTTCCAACAGATAAACTTATATGGGAATATGTTGATGTTTATGCAGCTAGGCAAAAAAAAACCCCAAAAAGAAAAATACTCAGCAATATGCATGTCATGAAGCTCTACCCTTCCTTTTCCCAGGTAACTTACATTTTCTTCAATATAGTTTAAACAACCATCGTTGGGTACAAACGCCGCAATCTTCTTCCCATTCTTGATCAGCTGAACCCTAGCACACTTTCTGATAGCAGAATTAGGCTGTTTAGCCTCAATCCCACTTCAAAAGGCAGTAAATTTTATGTCAAATCATAATGCAATTTATCAATAAAGAAATTTCATACAACCTACAACAAAAGAGCATTAGTTTAAGACTTGCATCTTTTCTAGGACAATTCCTTTTGCATGGGAAGAGCCAGCAAAAGGCTTTTTCCATTCATTTCCAAGATGAGACTTTTTGTAAGACTTGTCAGCCCACCTTTGCCTCCTACGGTGGGACTTCAGCTTACGCCCAGCTCCCATACCTCGAGTCTTGCTACAAGTCACAGTTAAAATTGTGAAATAACCATTAAGTGAGTGAATTCCAAAAATATAACAAATTCAGATGGCATCTCAAAAATTAGAGTTAAGTATAGCTCAGTCTCCAATAATAGAAATGTAAACCTATTAGCTATCGACTTGAGAATTCAGAAGCTAGGCTTGAGCCTGGTGTATGCAAAGCTCTTAATGATACCAGTTGACATATCTAATCTACACAAGATATTAAACCACCGCTTTCATAAAATGGAATAAGTGAGTGAGTGATTTGTTTTTCTTTTTCTTTTTTTCATTTTGGGGGTAGGGATCATAGCCCCATTAGGAAAGCACCAGGCTGCCTCATTAATTATATTGCAAGATGAAAATGATATACAAAATTATGTTCATCCCATAAAAATGTCAATGTTGTTCTCATAAACCGAGGTTAGTCATTTGCAATACAACAGCAAAACACTGACTGTCATTTTGTTAGCATATCATCCCAGAATCCCCAACCAAAAAGAAGATTGTAATCATACTATCCCAAAACAGCAAATGTTGGAAGACTATTACCATAATAATAGATTGGACAACATTGAGTTTTATCCTCAAATTTTAAGCCAAATTAATACAATTATACACCATTCATTTCAATATGTAATATGCACAGCTTCTTTTCTGAAGTAAAGATTTAATACATTTTTTTTTGCCTGAATTGACCAACACGTTTAACCTTCAAAAGTTCAAAACTTCAAAGGGAAGTCCTCGAGAAATATTGTTTCTAGTTGAATGAAGAAAATCATTAGCTAAACCACTATTTACCGAGTTTAAAGATTATCTTATCCCAAATATTCAGCACAAGTATTTGATGAGATACTTATCCGGTATAACTAGCTAACTAATCCGAAAAATAAACAAAATCTCAGAAATACATCATCCAAAATCAGAAATATCAGTAAATTTCCTTTCTTTGTAGCAAGTATAACAACATTTCAGATTATTATATATTAGTGATACTTTTTTTTTACACTTGAAACGAAATTTTCACATAATGCAAGCTCAGGCAAAAATGAAAGCAAACAACAAATTTAAGAGGGATTAAGTCCTAAGATCTAGTCCTAGAGTTCTACATAGAATTGAGATCTTACCCCATGGTTGCTGAGAAACTGTAGCTGCAGACGACGGCTCGAAGGAGAAGGAGCAATACAGATAGAATCCGCGAATGAGACCTAAACCCTAGACATAAGTTAAGTGCATATATAAGCGCGGACTGTTAAATGAAAGACGAAATAATAAAAAATGTTAGTATTAATTTAAATATTCTATTTTCCTTCCTTTCACTAATAAAAAATTAAGCAAAGAAGAATAGACAAATTTATAAATTTATTTAATGTTTTACTGAGTTTTTAAAGAAAATGGAAAAGTAAAATTAAATTTTATATTTAATTTATTATTTATTCTTCTATTAATGTTATTGTTTTTCTATAGATAAAGGGTGTATTAGAGATTATAAAAAATTTGCTTATGAATTTATTATTTATTCTTGTATTAATGTTATTGTTTTTCTATAGATAAAGGGTATATTAGAGATTATAAAAAATTTGCTTATGAATTTATTATTTATTCTTGTATTAATGTTATTGTTTTTCTATAGATAAAGGGTATATTAGAGATTATAAAAAATTTGCTTATGAATTTATTATTTATTCTTGTATTAATGTTATTGTTTTTCTATAGATAAAGGGTATATTAGAGATTATAAAAAATTTGCTTATGAATTTATTATTTATTCTTGTATTAATGTTATTGTTTTTCTATAGATAAAGGGTATATTAGAGATTATAAAAAATTTGCTTATGAATTTATTATTTATTCTTGTATTAATGTTATTGTTTTTCTATAGATAAAGGGTATATTAGAGATTATAAAAAATTTGCTTATGACCATAATTATTGTAAGAAAAGTTGTCAAATTTTTTTTTCCTCTCTTTTCTATTTATTAAAGACTCGAAAATATGAAAATTGGGCAAGCAACCTTGAGTTTTTTGTCTCTTCCTTTTTCTTTTTGCCCATTTTAAAATTTAGAAACACATTATTAAAAATCACTACTCCATCACAACAAAAATTTCATTTTCCAATTTTTTTTCCCATAAAAAGGATGTATTTCTTCTGATGATATTATAAAATGAAATAATATTCTTAAATTTATATTCTTAATTTTATTATCATAATATCTTTACTAAATTAATTCTTCAATAAATTTAGGATAAATATGGAACTAGAATATATTCTTAAATTTATATCATTATTCATTGAATCAATTTATTTTATCTATGTTTTTAGTGTGAATGATCACGTAGTTACATAATAAAAGCATATTTTTCTCTAATCTATTAAATATACTAAATTACAGTACATAACACTATTGCATGACATCTGTTATTCTCATATTGTAATATTTGTCCTATATAATTAATATACTCATCTATTACTCTGATTTTCACCTGTCATACATAGTTACAACGGTTTTTGAATTTTATAATATTAGACCTTTTATAATATTATACATATGTTCCAACATTACTAACCATGACTAGGGGTGCTCAAAAAATTCAGTTTTTCGGTTTTTTTTACCGAATCGGTTGAAACCGGTACCGGTGGTACCGGTTTTTTTTCGGTTTCGATTTTTTAGATTTCAGTTTTTCAGTTTTTTAGACTTTTCGGTACCGGTAGCGGTAATGAGAATTTTGAATTCGGTAAATACCGAAAAATCGAAAAAATCGAAAAGTTTGAAAAAAACCAAAAGTATAAAAGTTTTATGTAAAAGAAGGAAGGGGTCGTTAGCACTACAAAATACTAAGATAGTATGAACTTCATACAAGATAATATGAAATTCATACAAGATAGTATTTAAATGCAAGATATTAAGGTTTCAATATAATGTCCAAGGAAAATGTTTCGGTATTGCTCCCATAAAACTTCACTGCTCACCAGTACCAGATAGTTATTACTTATTGTGGTCCTTCTACTGATCCAACCTATCTATCCCTTGTGCTTATAATTTCATATTTACCATATACTGTATCTATATAGGAAATTAAATGCATGGTATAATATGTCAACTTCTTAATCCATGGTATAATTTCATATTTACCATATACTGTTAATATTTAAGTAGTTCCTAGTAAATAAATATTATTATTACACAAATTTTAATTTTAATTTTAATTTAATGTTTACTAGTCTCATTTCTTAGTTTTAAAAAATTTGGTGATATAAAAAAAATTTATTTAATTATTGCGGTAAAACTGAAAACCAAATCGAAAAAATCATTACCGACTTTTGTACCGAATCGGTACCGAAATCGGTTATTCGGTATCGGTACCGGTACCGGTTCCTGGTTTTCTAAGTTTTTCGGTTCGGTACTGGTTCGGTTTTTTCAGTACCGGTTCGATTTTTTACCGATGAGCATCCCTAACCATGACAACTAAATAAATCTATTTTTTAGAATTTTACAGTATTATATACCATTTATAATCTTATACCATACATTATATTATACATATATATATATATATATATATATATATATTTATAATCCCCCAAATTCACTAATTTTCTAAACTGTTACTAATTTAATTATGTTAAAACATAATTATTATTTCTAATATTATACCATTTATAATTATATCATACATGTATGGTATAATATTATAATACACATATATAACAAAATCACTACCTAACTAAATTGTGCGGATATTATCATTACTAATTTAATTATATTATAACATAATATTATACCATTTATAATTATATTACAACATAATATTATACATGTAAGACCCTAACTTTTTATGAATAAAGATTTAATTTTTTCAATATATATTTTGAATAATAAGGTGTTGATTTGATATAATGGTATAGTTATAGATGATACGTGTAAATTTTGCAAAGTAAGCAAGTTGTCATAAAATATTCGTTTGGTAAGGGAATATTCTTTTTGTCGGGAATATTCGTACGATGACACAATCATTGGTGGACCCCACATAACGGAATAACTGTCTGATATAGAAAGCGATAGAAATAACCTTTTTATAAAAAATAACGGCAAAACTTTTACTGTTACCTATTGAAATACCCGGTGATAAAAGTACAATAATACGCGTGGTTGCACAGTATCTCTTGTTGGGAATTTCATATTCAAATTTGATGTTGAAAGTAAATAAACATGCTTATATATAAAGTCCTTCAAAGAACATATGTACAAGAACTTAGGTGATAGATCAAAAGTGTTAGTTGATTTGTGTTTTATGTTTATCATTCTGTAAATGAATGTATAGAAGAAAAAATTAAAGCTGTTAGATTGATTTATTTTAATATGTAATAAATAGGCATTAACAGAATTGTGACGCCCCCAAAATAGGTATACATATCCCAATCTGAGTCGTCAAATACATGGTACAAAAATAACAACAACTTTTTTAATATAATTATCGTGCAAAATACGACAACACATAAACTGTGAGTTTAAATACAAATATTGCCTTCTAGATAATATCCACACTCAAATAAGTCTTCATTATAATTATTGATACATTATTTTACAAAAATAGTGAGGACTACTAAAAGAACTTTCTATAACCATCATTCCATACCCCGACTAGTACTCGCTACATTATCGCCTCCTGAGAAGAAAAATGGAACAAAAAGAAAAAGGGTGAGCTCAACTAGTCCAGTAAAGAACATTATGACTAAGATAATATAGAACAAATTATCGTTAGTCCTCAACAGAGAAAAATTTGATAGAATAAAATAGACAACAAGTTTCAGATCAATATTCACAGCGGAAATAACAATTCATTAGAAGAGTTAAGTAGAGAATAAAATCTACTATCATCTATGAATTTAAAAATCCATCATCAATATTTTATTCCTGTAACATAAATCAATATATATTTTGAATCAAATATTCATCTTTGCACTATAGGCTAAAGATATTCATCAGTTGATCATGTTCATCTTAACACATGTTCATCTTTGCACTACGGGCCAAAGATGTTCATCAAGAATTCATTCACCTTTGCACTACAGGCCAAAGATATTTAATTATATCATCATTTAGGACTAAGGATGATGAAAAATATTTTAAAGAAAACGAATCCAGTGAGACAAAAGAATAAATATTAGGGATTCGTACTTCGATTCATCCATGTTCAAAAATACTTCATAATAAACCGTTGTGGAGCAAAATTCAAGAATGAAGTTCAAAATATGGATACAATCAAAGCTAGTAATCATAATAAACAACTTAGATGAAGAAAAGAAAATTTTAATTTTTCTGTGAATAGTGCCGTATACGTGAATAGTGTCGTATACATCCTAACCCTTTGCCTGACTTTCCCATGTTGCATGAGAACACATCCTAACCCTTTGCCTGAAGCATCTCTGTAAATAAAAAATCCATCCGAACCACACGGTATTGTCAGAACAGGTGCCGAAATGAGTCTCCTCTTGAGCTCTTGAAAACCCTTCTCGCATTCCTCGTTCCATACGAATTTTGTATCCTTCCAAGTTAGCTGAGTTAACGGAGTAGCGATTCGAAAAAATCCTTCCACGAATCTCCGATAATAACCAGTTAAGCCTAGAAAGCTACGTACTTCGGTCACCGACTTCGGTTGCTCCCAACTTTGTATTGCTTCAATTTTCACCAGGTCAACAGATACTCCATGTTTTGACATCACATGCCCAAGGAATGTTACTTCCTCAAGCCAGAACTCGCATTTCTTCAACTTGACATATAACTTGTTTTCACGAAGCCTTTGGAGTACCAGCTTCAAATGGTGCTCATGGTCTTCACGACTTTTGGAATATATGAGGATGTCATCAATAAAGACAACAACGAACTGATCCAAATATTCCTTGAATAGTCGGTTCATCATATCCATGAAAGCCGCATGAGCATTAGTCAATCCAATAGACATGACTAAGAATTCATAATGCCCGTACCGAATTTTAAAGACCGTCTTCAAAATATCCTAAGTTCTAATCTTTAATTGATGATATCCAGAACGAAGATCAATCTTTGAAAAGAATTGTGCTCCTTGCAACTGGTCAAACAGGTCATCAATGTGAGGTAGCGGATACCTATTCTTGATGGTGACATGGTTCAATTCTCGATAGTCAATACAAAGTCGCATACTCTCATCTTTCTTCTTTACAAATAAAACAGGAGCACCCCAAGGAGATGTACTAGGACGAATAAAACCGATGTCCAACAACTCCTGTAGTTGGACCTTTAACTTCTGAAGTTCAATAAGAGCCATTCGATATGGGATTTTAGAAATGGGCTTTGTACCAGGTTCAAGGTCAATAAAGAATTCAACTTCACGTTTTGGGGGTAGACCGGGAAGTTCTTCAAGAAATACATCAGGAAATTCACTAATAACAGAAATATTATTCAAATCTAACGTGTCTTTATTCAAATCCATAACATGGGCTAAGAAAGCTTGACATTCGTTTTTCAATAAATGAAAATCTTTATGTCTTGATATGACAGTGATTGATTTTAGTGGTTTAGTTGCTTGAATTCGCATAACAGGTTGTTTAGGAATATGAAAACTAACAACTTTACGAAAACAATCAATTTTGGCATGATGAGTAGTTAACCAATCAATCCCTAAAATCACGTCAAATGCAAGTATCTTTAAAGAGATAAGGTCAACATGTAATGTGATGGTGACAACTTGGATCAAACAAGATTTATAAACAGTGGATGTAATGAAAGTTTCTTCTAACGGAGTCTCCACATATAAGTCAAAGTTTAATTTCTCTGGAGTTAAGTTTAAACGTTGAGCACAAGTAGGAGAGATAAATGAATGGGTAGAACTGGTATCTAGTAAGGTATAAACTTCACAAGAATTTATGATTAGCTTACCCATGATCACCTCGTTTGGGTTCCTCGTATTTTGACCAGTCAAGACAAACGCTCTTCCAAGAACCGCTAACTTTGACTTTTCTGGGACAGCCTTTTGAGTCACCATCCCCGCTGGACTTAGTTTCTCTACAGTACAATCTCGAGCGATATGTCTTTTCTTCCAACAATTATAACATACCTTGAACTGTTATGGACAGTTTGGGCTAATGTTTCCCCCTTTTCCACATTTATAGCATATGACCGGTGGTCGTTCTCCTCCCTTAGAAATAGTTGATGCTGGTGCTGACGTCTTCACATTGTCATGGTTGAATCTCTCTTTTTCAAACTTCCACTTAACTCGTCTCTCCTATTATCATGACCACGATTACCACCAGAGTGGTTACCGCTTTTGTCTGAATTTTTCCCTCCCCGCTGGTTATCATTGCTCCGATGACTGCTGTCACTAGTATGACCCTGGTTGTGGTCCCTCGGTTGAACGTACTCATTATCTCGCTCTAATAATTGATCCCTGTTGACAACATCTGAATATAGAGAAAATTTGTGAGAAATGAGATATTGACGTATGTCGAGTTTCAAACCTCTTAGAAACATCTGCGTCATATGTTCCTCATTCTCCACCAAATGAGGTGCAAACCTAGATAACTCTGCGAACTTTGCCTCGTATTGGGACACAGTCATGTTGTTATGTTCCAGTCTAATAAACTCCACCTCCTTCATATGACGAATACTTTCAGGAAAGTACTTGTTATTGAACAATTTCTGAAATGTCCCCCAAGACATGCTGAGTGCGTCTGGATGGAAATCATTTATCTTTGCACTACAGGGGAAAGATATTCAGTTATATAATAACTTAGGACTGAGGATGATGAAAAATATTTTAAAAAAAATGAATCCAGTGAGACAAAAGAATAAATATTAGGGATTCGTACTTCGATTTATCCATGTTCAAAAATACTTCATAATAAACCATTGTGGAGCAAAATTCAAGAATGAAGTTCAAAACATGGATACAATCAAAGCTAGTAATCATAATAAACAACTTAGACGAAGAAAGGAAAATTTTAATTTTTCTGTGAATAGTGCCGTATACGTGAATAGTATCGTATACATGAATAGTGCCGTATACATGAATAGTAACCTCAACACAAAAAGATAAGAATTTCACAAGAAAAATCTTACCAATATTCCGGCATAATGATATTGAAAGAAATAATATCATTACAAAAAATATCCTTTACCTCAAAAAGACAGTACTTTTGATTGAAATACTGGATATAGTGCTGAAGGAACTTGCAGCGTATAGCAACACTCAAAGTATCAAAATACTCACAAGAATACGCTCGATAATATAGAGAGAGAAAACTTCAGTTTCTGGTATTATTTTCAATTCTAACCTAAGCACCATATTTATAGGAAAATGCTTAGAACACCAAAGCAGAAAATTTAATAAAATATTATTATTTTTTTAAATTTCCTACGCCCACTTTGAAAATCTACATTCAGCTCATTTTACATACTAGTGGGGCCCACCAACATAATAAAAATGTTTTTATTAAAAAAAATTAAAACTCCAAAAATCAATTATTCCGGAACTTCAATGCCTCATAATAAATAGCACTTTTATCAGAAAAATTTGAATCTTATGTCCATTCTATAGGAAATTCAATTCTCTACAACTTTGTAAGTTTAAGTTTTTTCAACTTCCAAGTAGAAATTGACCGAAATTCACATACGGACGATTTTACAATCTATAATCAAGTTTCAATCAAAAAATGGGGTCCAAAAACATAAAAAACATGTTTTAAATATTTTTTTGTAACAAAAATATTCTTTCTCCTCATTTATTCATATATCACACATTCAATGTAAAAATATCACCATTATTATATTATTATAATATAATAATATATTTATATGAATTATTTTATCAGAAAAGATAAAATATCAATTTTCAACGATTGTCATTTTTATAAAATTCCTCCATTTCTATCCACATAAATAAATATTTTTCGTATCATATAAATCAATAATTAATTATTCACAAATAATATTACAGAATCACAATAATGACGTATCAAGTCTTGTCCATTAGCTGAAGGATAAAATACTATAAATGAAGAATGGATTATAGACGTTGAGACTCGACTAAAAAAAAATAGACTCGTGGTGACAGGAGATACACGATACTTCTTATGCTGACAAGAGATACACTACGATTGTGATCGTGGTGACCTGTAACATTCGTGCTTGATTCATTTTAATAGAGGAGAACACTACGATTTCTCTTAAGCACTAGTAGACTACGATCTTTACTTGCTTGTTTTGCAGACTCTACGCTTCCGAGAGCAGACTACGATTCTTGACTTGGCTTGGCAGGCGCTTGGACTAACTCTACGATTCTGAGTGAAGTCCTCCAAAGCAGACTACAATCCTGTAGCAAATTTCTCGATACTCTACGATTTTTCCTTGGCTTATGCAATCCCTTGGCATGCTCGACAGACTACGATTCTTGTAAGACCCAACTTCTATTATAAATGAAATTAAATTTTCTCTATTTAATATTTTGAAATAGTAAGGGTTGATTTGATTAATGTGGTTAGTTATGGGTAAAATGCACAAATATCTTAAATAAGCAAGTGGTTATAAAATATTCATTTTTGTCGGGGAATATTCGTTTGGTCGTGGAATATTCTTACTGTCGGGGAATATTCGTACGATGTCGCAGCCTTGTGTGGGACCCATAACGGAAAACGATCGGATGAAGAAAACGACAAGTATGCGTTTTTATAAATAACGGTGTAGTTATTACCGTTAACACTGTTAGAATACCCGGTGGTTAAAACACAATAATACGCATTGTTGCACAGTAGCACACGGTATTGCACCAATTATTGATTCTTACGTAAGAAGGCACTACTCAATAATTGTTACAGTAATTACTGTTCAATATTTTATTGATTCAATAATTGCTACGTTGATATTTTATATTATTGTTGTTTCAATAATTATCACTGCACAGTATTTCATATTATCAGATCAATAATTTATATTATTTAAATAATATTATAAGATAGTATTATTGGCAATGTCTAAGGAAGTTCTGTCTAAGGAGATGTTTGGTCACCTAATTGCGCGCCAGTAAGGAGAAATCCTTATTGGAAAGCCCCTTCTTTCCTGGGAACGACTTGGTTGTCATTATTGTGATTCTGTAATATTATTTGTGAATAATTAATTATTGATTTATATGATAAGAAAAATATTTATTTATGTGAATAGAAATGGAGGAATTTTTATAAAAATGACAATTGTTGAAAATTGATATTTTATCTTTTCTGATAAAATAATTCATATAAATATATTATTATATTATAATAATATAATAATGGTGATATTTTTACATTGAATGTGTGATATATCAATAAATGAGAAGGAAGAATATTTTTGTTACAAAAAATATTTAATACATGTTTTTTATGTTTATGGACCCCATTTTTTGATTGAAACTTGATTATAGCTTGTAAAATAGTGCGTATGGGAAAATTCGGTCAATTTCTGATTGGAAGTTGGAAAAACATAAACTTACAAAGTTGTAGAGAATTGAATTTCCTAGAGAATGGACATAAGATTCAAATTTTTCTGATAAAATGGCTATTTATTATAAGGTATTGAAGTTCAGGAATAATTGATTTTTGGAGTTTTAAATTTTTTTTAAAGAAAAATGTTTTTATTATGTTGGTTGGCCCCACTAGTATGTAAAATGAGCTGAATGCAGATTTTCAAAGTTGGCGTAGGAAATTTTAAAAAATAATAATATTTTATTAAATTTTCTGCTTTGGTGTTCTAAGCAGTTTCCTATAAATAGGGTGCTTAGGTTAGAATTGAAAATAACACCAGAAACTGAATTTCTCTCTCTCTATATTATCGAGCGTATTCTTGTGAGTATTTTGATACTTTGAGTGTTGCTATACGGTGCAAGTTTCTTCTGCACTATATCTAGTATTCCAATCAGAAGTATTGTCTTTTTGATGTAAGGGATGTTATTTTTTTAATGATATTATTTCTTTCAATATCATTATGCCGGAATATTGGTAAGATTTTTCTTGTGAAATTCTTATCTTTTTTTGTTGGGGTTACTATTCACGTATACGACACTATTCACGTATACGACACTATTCACAGAAAAATTAAAATTTTCTTTTCTTCATCTAAGTTGTTTATTATGATTACTAGCTTTGATTGTATCCATATTTTGAACTTCATTCTTGAATTTTGCTCCACAATGGTTTATTATGGAGTATTTTTGAACATGGATAAACCGAATTACGAATCCCTAATATTTATTCTTTTGTCTCACTGGATTCATTTTCTTTAAATATTTTTCATCATTCTCATTTCTAAATGATGATATAACTGAATATCTTTGCCCTGTAGTGCAAAGAAGAATGATTTCCTGATAAACATCTTTGGCCCGTAGTGCAAAGATGAACATGACCAACTGATGAATATCTTTGGCATGTAGTACAAAGATAAATATTTGATTCAAAATGTATATTGATTGATGTTACAAGGATAAAATATTGATGATGGACTTTTAAATTCATAGATGATAGTAGATTTCATTCTCTACTTAACTCTTCTAATGAATTGTTATTTTTACTGCAAATATTGATCTGAAACTTGTTGTCTATTATATTCTATCAGATTTTTCCCTGTTGAGGACTAACGATATTTTGTTCTATATTATCTTAGTCATAATGTTCTTTACTGGGCTAGTTGAGCTCACCCTTTTCCTTTTTGTTCTATTTTTCTTCTCAGGAGGCGAGAATGTAGCGAGTACTAGTCGAGGTATGGAATGATGGTTTTAGAAAGTTCTTTTAGTAGTCCTCACTATTTTTGTAAAATAATGTATCAATAATTGTAATGAGGACTTATTTGAGTGTGGATATTGTCTTGAAGGCAAAATTTGTATTTAAACTCACAGTTTATGTGTTGTCGTATTTTGCACGACAATTATATTAATAAAGTTGTAGTTATTTCTGTACCATGTATTTGGTGACTAAGAATGAGAGATGTATACCTATTTTGGGGGCGTCACACATTTTATCAGAAAATTTTGAATCTCATGTTTATGTCATAGGAAATTTAATTCTCTATAACTTTGTAGAAGAAAGTTTTTCTAAATTTCGCCTCTAACATAGGGAGAAAGGCTTTCCGAAATTTCTGCTACAACGATTTTTGAAGAGTCAGCTCTTAAAATTCATAATAAATCATACATTAATCTTTAACGATTTAAAATTTGTGGACATATACTCAACTTATATATGTATAACATATCCAAAAATCACAACGATCCAACGATTGGATTAAAAATTTTAACTCACGCAATATTGCTTAAGAACCCTGATTTTTCGGATTACGAGTCCTTTGGATTTTTGGGTGATTCAAATTTATGCGTTTAGCTTACTTCTACGGCTTTCTTTTGTTATATGGCTCATCTCCCAACTCATTATACACAAAGAGTTATATATTTTACAAAATCAAGTAATAAACTACTTTTTCTAAAAAATCTCCATATTTTGTTCTTCTTTTGATTTCTAGATTTCTCTCATTTGATTCATGCACTGTGAATTTAGTGTAAAAATATCGCCATCATTATATTATTATATAACCATATTATACATTTATAATATAATATAATAATATATTTAATTAAATTATTTTATCAGAAAAGATAAAATATCAATTTTCAACAATTGTCACTTTTCTAAAAATTCCTCCATTTATATCCCCATTAAAATAAATATTTTCTTATCATATAAATCAATAATTAATTATTCACAAATAATATTATAGAATCACAATTATGACAATCAGGTCGTTCCCAGGAAAGAAGGGGCTTTCCGATAAAATTTCTCCTTACTGGCGCGTAATTAGATGACCAAACCCCTTTTCTAAACAGAACTTTCCTAGACATTTCCAATAATGCTATCTAACAATATTATTCAAATAATATGAATTATTGATCTGATAATGAAAATACTTTGCAGTGACAATTATTGAAACAACAATAATATAAAATATCAACGTAGCAATTATTGACTCAATAAAATAAAATATTGAGCAATAATTACTGTAACAATAATTGAGTAGTGCCTTCTTACGTAAGAATCAATAATCCAAAAATACTGTACAATACCGTGTTCTACTGTACAACAACGCGTATTACTTTACTTTACTCACCGGGTATTCTAACAGTTTTAACGGTAACAACTACGCCATTATTTATAAAAAAAACTCATACTTGTCGTTTTCTTCATCCGACAGTTATTTCTGTTATGGGGTCCACAAATGGCTGCGCCGTCGTACGAATATTCTCCGACAACAAGAATATTCCACGACCAAACAAATATTTTCCGACAACAATGAGTATTTTATAACCACTTGCTTATTTAAAATATTTACATATATCACCCTTAGCATTAACATTTTATCAATTTAACCATTTACTGAATAGTAATTATAAAAAAAAATGAATACTTTTATTTTATAAAATTCAGGATCTTACAATCTCCCCTCCTTATGAAATTTTGTTCCTGAAATTTACGTACCTGGTATTTCGAAGAGTTGAGAATACCTTCCATTCATTTCAGATTCCATCTTCCCTTTCATCATGATTTCTCCATTGCTCATCTCATGTATTTCAGATATCCTTCTAGAATACAGCTTCAAAATAAGGGTTAATTGACATATCACAATTTGTCAATTTATCAAGTAAGAAATTTCAGCTTAGGTAAGTCACACACTAGCGAAGTATATTACTCGTCTCTCCCCTCCTAGTTTCAGACTCAGATCTCCGCTAACAACTATATCCCTAAGCTCTGATACCAACTGTGACGTCCCCAAAATAGGTATACATCACCCAACCCTTTCTGAGTCGCCAAAAACATAGTACAGAAACAACTTCAACTTCATTAATACAATTATCGTACAAAATACGACAACACATATACTGTGAGTTTTAATACCAACTGTGACTTGTATACCTTTACTTGGATAGCACCTAACATTGATACATTACATAAAGGTACAGTCAATAACTGTTTTAGAAATTAAATTCTTTAGAAAATACTCAAGAAAACCTTCGTACATAGGAGGCCATACATCTAAGTTATAATAGATATCATATGACTCGAGAATTATCCTTGGTTGAACCAATAGACCCCAAAGAAAAACGAGAAGATTGCTATCATGTTCTTTCCAATGGTGAGTCTTTTCTTGACATATAATGATCTCCATTGTCTCTAATTGAGAATTATATTTCAACCAAACTCCAAGATTATATAGGTAGTGCTCGTAGATATAATCAGCAAGTGGATGTGCACAACCCTGTCTTATGATAACACGAAGTTATAACATCCCCGAATCCCGGCCCCGAATCGCCGCGGATCCGGTTCACTATTTCTTTCACTATTTGCGGAAGATATAAACATAAATTGTTTATACAATACATTACACACTATTCCCCAAGGTCGAGTAACCTTAACTTATACACAATTCATAAAGTTTCTAACATATAACACATTTATTAAACTATACTATTACATACTATCCGCACTTTATATCCCAAGCTAAACTTGGCTTTAATCGTTTCCTGTATACGACGCATTTGCTTTACCTGCAATGTTTTATCATGATATAGCAAGGGTGAGCATAAAAGTTGCCCAGCAAGTTTAAATACAACAATTTAATGATATATCATGATTGAAGAGTATGAATAATAAGCTGACTATAATTCATCAATATAGTTGAGAATTATTACGAACAAACATTTGACTGAACAATTTTGTACATGAACAACATTTCTGAACCAACTGGTAATGAAGGTAATCAGCCTTTCATACCTGACTTATACATGCAATATGTACAGAGTACAATTTTCATGGCAATCAACAACGATTAACCATCAGCTTGAATAAAACACTCTTATTAGAGTTAAGTATAAGAAAAACTTGCCTACACCGTTGATTAGTGCAACGCAATTAATAACGCTTTATCCGAAGACCTAATATTAATAATATAGATCTCCAATATTAGAATAATATCATCACAGTAATATACTGTTATATTTATACACACAAAATAACCTAAACACATTACCACATAACCCTATCAATCTTTACAGCACAAAAGACTAGGTATCAAGTCAAACTATTGTAGTCTGAGTTGAACTCGACACAATTCTATCATCCCGACGGTCTAGTCGGACGAATATCGAGTTTAAGTTCAATTAAACTCTGACTTAACACTTAACCATTATCACAGATAATTTCTAATCAGACAAAATATTTTTCCTAGGCTCGTAATAATTTTCGGATAATTATTATCATTTATCAACAATTTTCAATCCTTAAAACCGTATTTAAATAAATTAAATACTACATAATACCTTAATCATTAATATTTATTTAAAATAAAATATTAATGAAAATCCTTACATAATATTATAATATAATTATAATATCACAAAGTATTTTTTTTAATACCTTAAAATCATAATTATATAATTTTTAAACACTTAAATCCATTTTCTGATAATTGCTATTAATATTAAAATATTAATATTTTCATGCCAAAATATCAAAAGTTATATTTTATAACTTAAAATATTTTTATAACACTTAAATCATTTTTATATGATTTATAAAGCATTAATTCCATTTTTCCTTAATTTATTTAATATATCTATTAAATAAACTAATTATCATTAATATTGATTAATTAATGAATTTCCTCACAAAATATTAAAAGTCATCAAAAATAACTTAAAATATTTTCTTATACCATAATCTTATTTTTCATGATTTTTCATGAATTAAAAACTATTTTTAAATAATTTATTTAATATTATAATTAAATAAATAAATACCATTTATATTTCAAAAATACTAAATATTTTTGAAATATACTCAAAATAGTTAAAAACTATTTTTCAGACTTTAAAATAATTTTTCATAATTTATTTTGTATTTTTAATAATTAAAAACCATTTTTTTCTAATTTTTAATAAATTTCCAGAAAAATAAGAAATAAACCGTCACTAAAGGGCCCTATAGCGACAGAACCGTCGCTATAGGTGTTCTTCAGCTGTTCTTCACGATTTCCAGAATTTTTGTCAGGCGGCAAGGTTGCTAGTTTGACCAGATTTATTACAGTGTTCTTGTTACTTTCTGGGTTGGTTTAAACTTTTAGATTGTAGTACTCATGTAGTACTACAACCTCAAACTTATTTCGTGACCAAACACCAACAAATCAGAGAGTTATAATCTCTCCAATATGATGTCAGACATGTTCATCAAATTCTGGGTTTTCCAGAATTTAAGAACAATCAAGGTTCCTATTTTGAGCCATTAAATCCTTGCTTTTCAGGCTTGATTTGTGTGATCTATGAACTCCAACTTGTCGTACAGTTGTCACAGTATAACACCATAACTTTAAATCCAACTTACAACATCACAAGCAGTAGATCTAAGCCGGTCAAACTACATGTCAGAGACGCGTTCTTGAAGATTCTGGGTTTTCCAGAATCTTCATCTGAGCATTCGGTCAACGGTCTTTGACCTTAAATACTTTCATTCATGTTCATGATCTGAGTGATCTAAAGCCTTTAACATGTAGTACTCATGTCAGGCTACAACAAAAACATAATAACTTGTCCTAACAATCAAACATATACAAGATCCGACTCTATGAACATGCTTGTCAAACACTTTCTGGAATTCTGGGCTGCCCAGAACATATTTTTCGTGAACGGTCAACGTGGTTTGACCGAGCATAAACTACGATCTAGACTTGATTAGACCCTGATTCTAGTACTCATGACAAAGAACACATCCAAAACATAAAATACACAAAACAGTTAACACATAAAGATCTAAGGCCTCTGACTTTAGGCTGTCAGGCCAATTTTTTTCAACATTTCCAGATTTCAAAAATATTAAATTCGAGTACTTTGATGTTATGGATCTGGGTTTTGACAACCCAGATCACTAAATGACACCCTATTACACCATTTTTAACAATCAATTTCAACATTTAACAATAAATCATAAAATTTTAAGATTTAGGGTTTATACCACTTTCATGCTTGATTTCTGACTTCTGATCCTTTGATCTGTTTCTGGCTTGCTCCAACTTGATCCTGGTTTTTATTTCTTACACTTTCTCACACTAATTCCCGAAATTCTAGAGAGAGAGGGTCTTGGATAAAATGAATTGTCAATTGTCTTTTTCTCTCTCTAAATCTATTAATATCATGTTGCAAATGCATGAATCTGCTGAGTTAAGATGGGTTGCTGGATAATAAGTCAAATGCTAGGCTACATCTAGGTCTAGGGTTGTTCACCAACCCATGATTTGGCCAAGATTTGCAAGTTGTCTAAAAATAATCTAAAAAGGGCATTTTGTCCTTTAATTTCTAGATTTTGCATTTGATGAAACCCTTAGGGTTTAGGGTTTGGGGCATTTTAGGGTTTAGATTTGAACTCTTAACTTTGCAAAAATTTAATTTCTAAAATTTCTGAATTTCGGTTATAAAAATTAACATTTTTAACTTATAATTAGTATTTACTAATTATATTAAAATTCCTTAATCATAAATTCATTCTTGTTAATTAGGATTAATGATTCCTAATTAAAATTGCTAATTACGCAATTAGGGTCAATATCACGGATTAGGGTTTATAACCCAATAATTAGGGTTTCTAATAGAAAATTTTTAATTTTCTAATTTAGAAATTAAATATTCGTAATTAGATTAGGGTTTCTAATTACTCATAATATTGAACTAATTAGGATTAGGGTTTCCTAATTAGCATTGCTACTTTTAGCAATTAAATTCACAATTAAGCATTAGGGTTTCTGACAGAACAATTAGGGTTCCAAAAATTGAAAATTAGGGTTTGTTAATTAATTAGCCTTTACCCTAATTGGACTTAATTAATTGCACTTAAGCATTAAAATTCTCCGTTATATACCCAGATTAGGGTTTCATTTTATCAGCATATGAATTTAGGGTTTTCAGATATGGTATTAGGGTTTCCAAATAATCAATTAAGATTTTAAACAATTCATTAAGGTTTTCCCTAATTAATCAAAATTATTGACGTTTAACCTTAAACATATCATTGCATTCCCAATCTAGGATTTTCAATATCCGAATTAGAGTTTCGGACTTCCGGAACTGAAACTAGGGTTTCCAGAACCGATTTCTAGGGTTTTTTATTAGACGTTAGGGTTTTCTAACTGAACGTTATCGTTCTTAAAATATAATTAGGGTTTAACACAAATGTAATTAATCTGGTCAACCCATGACCCTTAACCACATTCTGAACACATCATTAACCATAAACACAGAACGTAATCACATAAATCCTTAATCCTGAATAATTCACCTATATCCTTCACCGAATTTTGAAATCCTCAAAATTTAATCCCAATAACATTAAACGCATACACTTATTTTCTGTCTAGGTCTAATATTTGACCTTAAATCAATCATTTAAGATTTTAATAATTTGCCCAAATTCTCGGGTTGTCACAGAAGTCGTTTGTCATTAGACATCTTGTATGATAGTGGAAAAACACCCTTCCAAAGTTGGGTTTACCTTACCCTATTCGGTTCACCAAAATCAACGGTTAAAATGACGTATAAAATACGACAGACTTATTTAAAATTCTTAATAAAATTATTTATATACTGTTTTAGGGGAAAACTCAACAGCTATAGACCACCGTTCTATTCCCCTATTACCTGAAAGGAATTGTGAAGCAAAAGGGTGAGCACAACTAGCCCCGTAAAGAATATAATGACTAAAGATAATTAAATTATCAATAACCTTCATCAGTAATAAATTAGAGATTTAGAACATATGGTAGATGATAAAACTTTTCAACCATAGTTGCAGCGGAACGAGCAATCCATTAGAAGAGTCAAATAGACCATAAGGTCTATTATCTTCTCCATGTTAAAAGTCCACCAACAATATTTTATCCCTATAACATCAATCAACAGTTTCTGTCTACAATCATGTGAATAACTCATAATCATAATTGTAGTTCTAAATTTCTCTTCTCATCCAGGACGAAGATAATTTTTATCACTTGTCTTTACCTGAAACACCAAAGATCATGGTTATACCAAATCACAGCTCATGTTCATAATCATACTAATAAATTCATCTTTGCACTACGGGCCAAAGATATTTAACAACAGGACATCTTTGCACAACGAGCCAAATATATTCATCAATAGTTCATCTTTGCACTACAGGCCAAAGATATTCAACAACAGGACATATTTGCACTACGGGCCAATGATATTCATCAACAGTTCATCTTTGCATTACAGGCCAAAGATATTCAATAATAGTTCATCTTTGCACTACAGGCCAAAGATATTCAACAACAGTTCATCTTTGCACTACGAGCTAAAAATATTCATCAACAATTCATCTTTGCACTACAGGCCAAAGATATTAATATCTCAAAGAAATATATAATCATTTCAGAATTTATATAAACAATAATTATAACTATGTTGATCAATTCACCTTTGTTTTTAAGATAAAGATATTCAATTATAAATTCAATGGTTATGATCATAACAATCAACAATTCATCTTTGCACTACTGGCCAAAGAGAACCCATAGTCATGATCATACAATTAATCTACCCACCTTTACACTCAAGTGAAAGAGAAATTTTATCACCAGAGTTATAAAAATGTTATATATGATAATAAAACAACATGCTCAAAACATAGATTTAATTTCAAGAGTAAGATTCATAAATCAACGATAATTTATTCAGAAAAAGAAACCAATTTTTTTGTGAATAGTATCCCGTGAATATTAACTCGTGAATAGTAACTCCTGAATAGTACTTCATATTCGTACATAGTACCATATACGTAAATAATGTCATATACGTAAATAGTGCCATATACATGAATAGTGTCGTATACGTGAATAGTACTCTGACACGAAAAGGTACAATAAAATTCATATCAATAATTCGGTATAATGATATCAAAAGAAATAATATCATTTACGAAGAAAATAACATCCCTTACTTCAAAAGAATAGTACTTCTGACTGAAATATCGGATGAAATGTTGAAGGAAACTTGCACAGAATAGCAACTCTCAAAGTATCTAAATAATCACAAGAGTACACTCAATAATATATAGAGAGAAAACTTATGATTTTGGTGTGATTTTCAATTCAAACTAAGCACCCTATTTATAGGAAAATGCTAAAACACCAAAGGAGACTAAATTAATAAAATATTAATAAAGTTATTTTTACGCACACCTCTTTGAATAAAACTCAGCCACCACAAGTGGGGCCCACCAAAAATTAGCCAACTTCCACAACAACCAAAAGTGGGGCCCACCCATATTTTTAATAAAAATATTTATTTCTGAAACTTCAATAATTCATAATAAATATACCATTTATAAGAAAATTTTGAATCTCATGTCTATTCCATAAGAAATTTAATTCTCTATAACTTTTTAGAAGAAAGTTTTTCCAAATTCCGCCTCTAACATAAAGAGAAAGGCTTACCGAAATTTTCGCTACAACGATTTCTAAATTAGTCACCTCTTAAAATTCATAACAAATCATACATTAATCTTTAACGATTCAAAATTTGTGTACATATACTCAACTTATATATGTATAACATATCCAAAAATCACAACGACTCAACGGTCGAATTAAAAATTATAACTCACGCAATATAACTTAAGAACCCTGATTTTTCGGACTATGAGTCCTTTGGACCAGTTTCATTTAAAAAGTTTCAACGAAAAATCTACAATGGATTTTTGGGTGATTCAAATTTCTGTGTTTAGCTTACTTCAAAGGCTTTCTTTTGATATATGGCTCATCTCCCAACTCATTATACACAAAGAGTTATAGATTTTATAAAATCAAGTAATAAACTATTTTTTTTGAAAAATCTCCATATTTTGTTCTTCTTTTAATTTCTAGATTTCTCTCATTTGATTCATGCACCGTGAATTTAGTGTAAAAATATCACCATTATTATATTATTATATAACCACATTATACATTTATAATGTAATATAATAATATATTTGAATACATTATTTTATCAGAAAAGATAAAATATCAATTTTCAATAATTGTCACTTTTCTAAAAATTCCTCCATTTATATCCCCATTAAAATAAATATTTTCTTATCATATAAATCAATAATTAATTATTCACAAATAATATTACAGAATCACAATTATGACAACCAGGTCATTCCCAAGAAAGAAGGGACTTTTCGATAAGGATTTCTCCTTACTGGCGCGCAATTAGATGACCAAACTCCTTTCCTAGATAGAACTTCCTTAGATATTACCAATAATGCTATATAACAATATTATTCAAATAATATGAATTATTGATCTGATAATGGAAATACTTTGTAGGGATAATTATTGAAACAACAATAATATAAAATATCAATGTAGCGATTATTGACTCAATAAAATAAAATATTGAACAGTAATTACTGTAACAATTATTGAGTAGTGCCTTCTTACGTATGAATCAATAATCCAAAAATACTATGCAATATCGTGTGCTACTATGCAACAACGCGTATTACTTTACTTTACTCACCGGGTATTCTAACAGTTTTAACGATAACAACAACGCCATTATTTATAAAAAAACTCATACTTGTCGTTTTCTTCATTCGATAGTTATTCTGTTATGGGGCCTACAAATGGCTGCGTCACCGTACGAATATTCTCCGACAGCAAGAATATTCCATGACCAAATGAATATTCCCCGACAACAATGAGTATTTTATAACCACTTGCTTATTTAAAATATTTACATGTAACAACCTTAACTTTAACCTTTTATCATTTTAACCAGTTACTGAATAGTAATTATAAAAAAATGAATACTTTTATTTCATAAAATTCGGGGTCTTACAGCAGTTTGCCGTGTCAGTGGGTCAGACGGCTGAACAACAAATTTCTAGGAAGTCACCATCGGTGCTCAGAAATGTCTGATGCATTTAATGCTTCAACGGACGCCTTCAAACGGACATATTTCAAAGGCTCCTTTACATACAAATCAGAAACAGATACAAAAAAAACATGCAAGTACACAACCAAAGTTGAAGAAAACTCAACGCTCAATTCTACGACCTAAAAATAAAGCTTTCTCAGCTACTCAGTTCTTTTTAACATATGCTTAACAGCAACTGAGTAGCACTACCCAAGAACTCAACTCTTATCAAGTGTATTCCAAGTCTGTTGGACTTAAAGAGTTCTAAGTGAACTAAGAAGTTCGAAAAATGCTGGTCTTGAAGGAATTTAAGTGATTCAAAGATTGTAAAGATATCCTTAGTGGATTTCCTACTCGAGTAGTAGAAGTGTGGACTAGAGCCTTGAGTGCTCTGAACCACTTAAAAACACTATGTCTTTTATATTATTGCATAGTGATGAATAGTAAAAATTAGAAAATTAACTGAATTCATCCGTGAATTTATTTATGTTCACCCATGAAGATTTTAAATAGTGTCCTGCCATTCTCCTATAAATAGGTTGCTTAGTTAAGAAATGAAAATCACACCAGAATCAGAGAATTCTTCTTATATAATATTGTGCGTATTTCTTTCTTGTATAAGAATACTTTGAGTGTTACTAATAGTGAAAGATTTCCTCAAGAATATCTCCGTTATACGAGTCAGATTTAGTCTCCTACTAAATTAAGGGATATTATATTCGTTCAATATTCGTAAGGGATATTATTTTCGTTCAATATTCGTAAGAGATATTATTTTCGGTCATTATTCGTAAGGGATATTATTTTCGTTCAATATTCGTAAGTGATATTATTTTCGTTCAATATTCATAAGGGATATTATTTTCGTTCAATATTCGTAAGGAATATTATTTTCGTTCAATATTCGTAAGAGAAATTGTTTTCGTTCAATATTCGTAAGGAATATTATTTTCGTTCAATATTCGTAAGGAATATTATTTTCTTCCATACTCTATAGTATGTAAGTTATATTATTTCGTTTCATATTCCTAAATATACATTTACTTTGATAAGTATTGCTTCTATAATCCCTGAAATTAGTACAATATTCTTGAGTTTTGCGATTCTTCTATTATCGTTTCACTGAAATATTTGTCTGAAACTTCTTATTAAATTATAATATTTTTATTCGGGATACTATTCACTGGATACTATTCACCCGGGGTACTATTCATAATAAAATTAGTTTCTTTTCTGTCTAAATTATTTTTGATATATGAATATCATTCTTGAATTTTACTCCACAATTAGTTATCATGTTGACAATTTGGATATTCTTGAAATCTGGATAAATTGAATTATAAATCTCTAATATTTATCATTGATCTCACTTGACTGATTCTTTATATAATTGTCATCATCCTCATGCTTATATTATGGTGAAAGTCGTCTTTGGCATGTAGTGCATAGACGGACTGTTGATTGGTATGATTATGACTAGGAATTGTGTATTGGTATAATCATGACCTGTAATGTTACAGACAAATTTTATGGTGAAAGTCCTCTTAGGCCATAGTGTATAAATGGACAGTAGTTTGGCATGATCATGACCACTGGTGATACATATGAATATCTTTGGCCCGTAGTGCATGGACAGTTATTTTGCAAGTACACAATCAAAGCTGAAGAACACTCAACGCTAAACTCTACGATCTAAAAAGAAAGTTTGCTCAGCTACTCAGTTCTTTTAAACATATGCTTAATAGCAACTGAGTAGCACTACCCAAGAGCTCAACTCTCATCAAGTGTATTCCAAGTCTGTTGGACTTTAAGAGTTCTAAGTGAACTAAGAAATTTCAAGACTTCTGGTCTTGAAGGAATCTAAGTGATTCAAAGATTGTAAAGATATCCTTAGTAGATTTCCTACTCGATGAGTAGAAGAGTGGACTAGGAGCCTTGAGTGCTCTGAACCACTTAAAAACATTGTGTCTTTTATATTATTGCATAGTGATGAATAGTAAAAATTAAAAAATCAACCGAATTCATCCGTGAATTTATTTATGTTCACCCGTGAGGATTTTAAATAGTGTTCTGCCATTCTCCTATAAATAGGTTGCTTAGTTAAGAAATGAAAATCACACCAGAATCAGAGAATTCGTTTTGTATAATATTATGCGTATTTCTTTCTAGTATAAGAATACTTTGAGTGTTAATAATAGTGAAAGATTTCCTCAAAAATATCTCCGTTATACCAGTCGGATTTAGTCTCCTACCAAGGTAAGGGATATTATTTTCGTTAAATATTCTTAATGGATATTATTTTCGTTCAATATTCGTAAGGGATATTATTTTCGTTCAATATTCGTGTAACACCCCATTTCCAAAATAGAAAGAGAGGTTACGCACAACACAACACAACAGAACTAACGAATATCACAAGGCTTTAAACCACAAAAGAATAATCTCATAATACTTAAATCTCATAAGACAAACCATAATAAATGTCACACTGGCTCAAACTACAATCTAAAATAATTATTACAATACTAAATAAACTGACATAACAAACCTAAACAGAATATTTCTAAACCATTGGAATGAAGGGAGCTCTCATCACACCTGTCCTTGATCCCCCTAATTACCTATCGAAAAAAATACAGCATGAGTCAAATGCCCAGTACAGATATAGAATAAAAGAATGATGAACCGAAATAACTAACACAATTAAATGAACTGAACTGTACGAACAAACTAACACAACAAAATGATAGGCTGAATCAAATGGCTGGGTGTTATTTCATACCGAGCTCAAAAATAAATAGTAATATACCTTGCCACATAGGCAAGTCAAATAATGTCACACATGCAATCAAAATAATGCCACACATGCAATCACACATCAGACTGCGCAATCCAGATGCGTGCAAAATTGGAAGGCGTGTTTGGCACAAACATCACCAATCCGCAGAACAGAACAAAACAGGAAACTAGGGTCGACCCATACGCCTCCCACAACAAAACACCAAATGGCCAACTCTCAATGGAGCACAAAACGGAGACGTCGTGGACTGATCACACCGCCACGGAAGGTGTCATGCCTCGGTGCCAAGAGGACATGCCTGTGGTACCCCCACAGGTGGTTATAGCTCAGGTATACCCTATGGTATTCTAAAAAAATATAATGTCACAACACATGCGACACAACAAAGGGGTTCTAACATGTACATGTTAAACTGAAACGAGATATCAAGACAAAGTCTTCAAAAATATTAACATGCACATTACTATAAATATCAAAATAAATTTAGACATGTTGTACTAGTATACAGAGTACAAATACGAGTTCCAACTATTAACGCCAAATGAAATTATCACAATAATTTTGACAAGAAATAAATATGAGAGGCAATACTAATTTTCAAAACGCATAAAAAACAAACAAATTAAAAATAAAAGAGTCTCGTTGATAGAGTACGTAATCCGTACCTGGATTAAGCAATGTAATACCCAAACTTTATACTCCAATTATAGGTCATTAGATCCTCTCCGTTCAATCTATATAATTTAATAAGATTTTGTTACAATCCAATTATTAATAACATAATACTATTAAATTTAGGATAATTTACATATTCTATAACATTTTTAAAAATAATTACAACAATAGTGCCATCATAAAAATTTTACACAACTAATACACCTCCATATTTATTTACAATACTAGTGCAATACATAATTACCAAAAAAGTATAATCTTATCCCTTTAATTATGCACACGGTTTTCTCCCCCATCTCTCCCACAATTTTCTCCATATCTCTTCCACAATTTTCTCTCACTCCATTTCTGTTTCCCTTATTCTTCTCCTCCCTCCCTCCGCCTCCTCCTCCTCCTCCTCCTGTCTAACCCCTCCCCACCCTCATGCCTCCCCCTCCTTCCTCCTCCCGTCACTCCCTCCCCACCTCCCCTCCCCTCCCCTCCCCACCCTCACGCCTCCCCCTCCTACCGCCTCCCGCCTCCCCTCCTCCCCTTTTCCCGCCTCCCGCCTCCCGCCTCCAGCTCCTTCCTCCTCCCTCCTCCCTCCTCCCTCCTCCCTCCTCCCACCTCCCCTCCCCACCCCACCATCACGCCTCCCCCCCTTCCTGCCTCCTGCCTCCCCTCCTCCTCCTCCTCCTCCTGCTCCTGTCTAATCCTTCCCCACCCTCACGCATCCCCCTCCTCCCGCCTCACGCCTCCCCCTCCTCCCGCCACCCCCTCCTCCCCTCCTCCCCTCCCCACCCTCACGCTTCCCCCTCCTCCCGCCTCCCACCTACCGCCTCCCCTCCTCCCCTCCTCCCGCCTCCCCTTCCTCCCGCATCCCCCTCCTCCCGCCTCCCTTTCTTCTCCCCCTCTTCCCGCCCCCTTTCTCCTCCACCCTTCACTCCCCCCCACACCTCACGCCCCACCCCCTCCTCCTCCCGCCCTCCCTCTCCTCGATCCCTCCGCCTCCCACTACCACCGGTCCATTCTTTATTTTTACCTGTAACGAAATCTTCCGATAAGGTAACCAATTCAGTTTTATTAGGTTATTAATTTATTTTAGATGTGATGCAGTTGGTAATCAAACATCATGTAGTTGGTTACCAAATCATTTGATAAGGTAACCAATTCAGTTTTATTAGCTTACTGATATATTTTGAATGTGATGCAGTTGGTTACTAAACCTTCCGATAAGGTAACTAATTTAGTTTTATTAGGTTACTAATTTATTTTGGATGTGATGTAGTTGGTAGCCAACCATTCATACAAAGGTAACCATTTTATTATTTATGAGTAACAAAATAGTTATAAAAAAAATTTTAGAACATTAATAGTTACATCTATTTATTTTTAAACTTTTTGTAGGGCGAATCTTCTTCTTATTCTCATTGGTGTTTTGAATAATGGAGATTCGCGGCGAAGTATCGGCGGTGTAGCGTTCAAAGTGTATGTTAGGGAGATGAAGATTTGAATTTGAATATTTAAATTTGAATTATTATTTTGAATTTGAATTTGTTTTTGTTGTTAGATCTAAATATTTGAATTTGAATTATAGCAGTTATTTGTCCTTGATTTTAGGTTTTCTTATTTGTGTGAATTGTACTATTTTTGTAATAATTACCTTCTTTTTGTAATTATTTAGTTGATGCACTTTTTTAGTAATTACTTTTTATTTGTTGCATACTTATGTAAAGGACCCTTAAATTTATTATTAAGAACTTTTATAATTATGTTGACAAAATTAATTAATTCAAATTAATATACATAACCTCAATTGATTTATCAATTCCGTTATACGTTTTATGACAAAAAAAATTTATTAACACAATATATATATATATATATATATATATATATATATATATAAAAAAAATAAAAACGAAAACCATGTCTGCAAGAGTTGTAGGCCTAAAAACTATATGATGTATCCTAATTCATTACAGCAGTTTTTTGAATCACGTTAGCGTAATTTTATTTTTATTTTTTTAAAGGAAAATGCCATCATCACTTCATACTGTTTACTCAATTTCGTAAGTCAATCAAAGATAAGTTACAATAATTCATTAATACTAACAAAGCTACAATACGACAGTACCTTTTTACTTCATTCGCAACAAGTGAATCAGCTGATTTCTCTTCTCCAAATTACAGTGCAAAAATACTTTTCTCCTCTCCTTCCTTTGTTCTCTCTTCACAGCGCAGCCGCCAATCACTTTTTTTTTCTCTTTGATTTGTTTCGCTTGAATGATTAGGTTTTAGTATTTATTTACTTATTATTTATCTTATTAATTCTCCTAATTAGAGCATGATTAATATTACCCATATATAAATTAAATTCAATTAGTTTTAAAATAAATCCAATTTTATCAAATTAATTTATCCACTATTTATTAATCCACATAAATTAAATGACTAGTTAACCCAAGTAAAAGACAAGGTACAATTAATATGTTTTAAAACAAAATCATTTTTTTATTAATTAATTTTTTTTCCCGGTATTACATCACCTACCCCTTAAAAAGGATTCCATCCCAGAAATCAAAAGAATGAACGTACCTAAATATCAAAAAGATGCGGATACTCCGCTTGAATAAAGTCTTCCATCTCCCAGGTAGCTTTCCGCTCCGAATGATTTTTCCACAAAACCTTAACAAACGGAATAGTCTTCCTCCTCATAATCCTTTCTTGACGATCCAAAATCGCCTCAGCTTGCTCCTCACAAGTAAGATCCTCCCGAATCTTATCGAACGGATATTGCACCACGTGCAATAGATGATAATGATAATTTCTTAACACCGACACATGGAACACATTGTGCACATGAGCTAACTTTGGAGGCAAAGCTAATCTGTATGCAACCTCACCAACTCTCTCCAGAATCTCAAATGGGCCAATATAACGCGGACTTAGTTTCCCTTTCAACCCAAATCGTCGAATACCCTTCCAAAGAGAAAATTTTAGAAACACATGCTCACCAGCTGTTGTTATAAGCAAACTCAACTAGGCTCAAGTAATCATCCCAATTACCCGACCATTCAAGTGCACAAGATCTCAACATGTCTTTCAATGTCTAAATAGTCCTTTCGAATTTCCCATCAGTTTGCGGATGGAAAGAAGTACTAAAGTTGAGCCGAGTGCCCCAAGCTCGTTGAAACCCTTTCCAAAATTGTGAAGTGAACCGTGGGTCCCGATCTGGAACAATAGACACCGGAGTACCATGAAGTCTAACAATCTCCTGCTGAAAGATATGTGCCAACTTATCCACCGAATAACCCTCATGGATAGCCAAAAAGTGTGCCGATTTGGTCAACCGGTCCACCACTACCTATATGGCATCATTCTTCCTGAAAGTCTTCGGCAAACCAGTTACAAAATCCATCGTGATAACCTCCCACTTCCACACTAGAATGTCTAACTGTTGCAGCAAACCACTAGCTCGTTGATGTTCTATCTTCACTTGTTGACAAATGAGACACTTTCCCACATATTCAGCCACGTCTCGTTTCATCCCATTCCACCAAAAATTCTTCTTCAAATCCCTATACATCTTCGTAGAACCTGGATGAATAGAAAATGGCGAACTATGAGCCTCAGCCAACACAGCCTCCCGAATGATTGGATCTGACGGTATACACAACCGCTCACCCAACCAAATCACACCATGGTCATCAATACGAAATTCGGACTGCTTTCCCTCCTCTAGATTCTGTGTCATACTTCACAACTCCCCATCTTCTTTTTGAGCTTGTTTAACCCGCGAGATAAGAAAGGGCTCCACTCTCATACCCGCCAAATGCCCATCTGAACCTCGTACATACAATTCCATCTTGAGCCACTCCATATCTAAAATAAGTCGAGGTTGTGTAATAAGGGCTGCTACACTCCCTGAACTCTTTCGGCTAAAAGTATCTGCAACCACATTTTCCTTCCTCGGGTGATACTGAATCCTCGCATCATAATCTTTTAGAAGTTCCAACCAACGCCTCTGCCTCATGTTGAGCTCCTTCTGAGTGAAAATGTATTTAAGACTTTTGTGATCGGTGAAGATATCACAAGTCTCTCCATACAAATAATGCCTCCAAATCTTTAAGGCAAAGATCACCGCTGCCAACTCCAAATCATGTGTGGGGTAGTTCACCTCGTAAGGTTTAAGCTGCCTAGAAGCATAAGCAATCAACATACCATGTTTCATCAAAACACACCCCAAGCCCTTCTTAGAAGCATCACTATAAATCTGGTAACCACCTGTCCCTGACGACAATGCATCGAATGGCTCCTATTGAACTTCAGGAGTTAAAGGTCCAACTACAAGAATTGTTGGACATCGGTTTCATTCGTCCTAGTACATCTCCTTGGGGTGCTCCTGTTTTATTCGTAAAGAAGAAAGACGGGAGTATGCGACTTTGTATTGACTATCAGGAATTGAACCATGTCACCATCAAGAATAGGTATCCTCTACCTCGTATTGATGACTTGTTTGACCAGTTACAAGGAGCACAATTCTTTTCAAAAATCGATCTTCGTTCTGGATATAATCAGCTAAAAATTAGAACTGAGGATATTCCAAAGACTGCCTTCAGAACTCGGTATGGGCATTATGAATTCTTAGTCATGTCTTTCGGATTGACTAATGCTCCTGCGGCTTTCATGGATATGATGAACCGAGTATTCAAGGATTATTTGGATCAATTCGTTGTTGTCTTTATTGATGACATCCTCATATATTCCAAAAGCCGTGAAGATCATGAGCACCATTTGAAGCTGGTACTCCAAAGGCTTCGTGAAAACAAGCTTTATGCCAAGTTGAAGAAATGCGAGTTCTGGCTTGAGGAAGTAGCATTCCTTGGGCACGTGGTGTCAAAACATGGAGTATCTGTTGACCCGACGAAGATTGAAGCAATACAAAGTTGGGAGCAACCGAAGACGGTGACTGAAGTACGTAGCTTTCTAGGTTTAGCTGGTTATTATCGGAGATTTGTGGAAGGGTTTTCTCGAATTGCTACTCCATTAACTCAGCTAACTCGGAAGGATACAAAATTCGTTTGGAGCGAGGAATGCGAGAAGAGTTTTCAAGAGCTTAAAAGGAGACTTATTTCGACACCTGTTCTAACAATACCATCTGGTACGGATGGATTTGTTATCTACAGCGATACTTCAGGCAAAGGGTTAGGATGTGTTCTCATGCAACGTGGAAAAGTCATAGCCTATAACTCGCGACAACTTAAAGAATATGAGAGGAATTATCCTACTCATGATCTAGAGTTGGCATCAGTCGTTTTCGCGCTAAAGATCTGGAGGCACTATCTATACGAGGAGAAAGTTGAGATATATTCAGACCATAAAAGCCTCAAATATTTCTTCACTCAAAAAGAACTCAACATGCGGCAGCGACGTTGGCTCGAGCTATTAAAAGACTACGACCACACTATTCAATACGATCCTGGAAAAGCAAATATGGTAGCTGACGCGTTGAGTAGAAGATCATATGCAGGAATGAGTGCGATGATGTCAAGTATACGCGTAGAGCCAACTTTAATAGAAAAAGTTAAGGTTGCTCAAGCCACCGATCCGGAGTTGATGCATATGAAGAAGAAAGTACAAGAAGGTGATATTCCAGAAGCAAGAATCGATGAAGAGGGAATACTTCGAGTCCACTCCAGACTTTGTGTTCCTAACGACTCTGATTTGAAGTATAAGATCATGATGGAGGCACACAATAAACCATTTGCAATCCATCCTGGAAGTACCAAAATGTATCGTGATCTTCGACATACATTTTGGTGGAATAATATGAAGAGGAGATTGCAAAGTTTATTTCAACATGTTTAACTTGTCAACGTGTAAAAGCGGAGCATCAAGTGCCAAAGGGTCCATTGCAACCACTTGAGATTTCGAAATGGAAGTGGGAACACATTACCATGGATTTCGTTACGGGTCTTCCTACGGTTTCTCAAGGCATCAATGCTATTTGGGTTATTGTTGATAGATTAACCAAGTCTGCTCATTTCTTGCCGATACGGGAGACTTATTCCCTTGAACGTCTTGCTCAAATGTATGTAAATGAGATTGTGAGGTTGCATGGCATGCCAGTATCCATAGTTTCAGATCGTGACCCAAGATTCACTTCAAGATTTTGGGTTAGCTTGCAAAAAGCTATGGGCACGGATTTACGATTCAGTTCGGCATACCATCCTCAAACGGACGGACAATCAGAGAGGACTATTCAAACTCTTGAAGATCTATTAAGACACTGTGTCCTAGACTTCAAGGGCAGTTGGGATAAATATTTACCATTGGTGGAATTCTCCTACAATAACAGTTATCAAGCAAGTATAGGTGTGGCTCCATTTGAAGCATTATATGGACGAAAGTGTCGCTCTCCAATATGTTGGGATGAGGTGGGTGAAGCAACATTGTTGGGACCCGAGTTAGTACGTATAACTACCGAAAAGATCCAAATGATTCGACAACGTATACGAACGGCACAAGATCGACAAAAGATTTATGCGGATCTTCATCGAAAGGACGTGGAATTTAGTATTGGGGATCATGTATTGTTGCGTGTTGCCCCATGGAAGGGAGTTACAAGATTTGGGAAGAGATGAAAGCTCAATCCACGATTTATTGGTTCATTTCAAATTCTTAATCGAGTAGGTAATGTAGCCTATAGACTCGCGTTATCTCCAAGTATGTCTCGTGTTCATAATGTTTTTCATATATTTGTGCTTCGTAAATATGTGAAAGACCCGAACCACGTCATTGAGTTAGAACCGGATAAGATAGCAGAAGATTTAACGTATGAGGAGGTACCTGTCAAGATCTTGGATAGGAAGGAGCATGTCCTACGCACGAAGGTAATACCACAAGTTAAAGTTTTGTGGAGAAATCATGCTATAGAGAAAATGACCTGGGAGTTGGAAACGGAAATGAAAGCGAGGTATCCTCACCTTTTCGAAACACCAGGTACGTACGTCAATTTCGAGGACTAAATTTCATAAGGAGGGGAGGTTGTAAGACCCCAAATAATTAATAAATGAAATTTAATTTTCTCTAATTATTATTTTGAATAGTAAGGGTTGATTTGATTAATGTGGATAGTTATGGGTAAAATACGCAAATATTTCAAAATAAGCAAGTGGTTATATAATATTCATTGTTGTCGGGGAATATTCGTTTGGTCGTGGAATATTCGTACTATCGGGGAATATTCGTACGACGGCGCAGCCATGTGTGGGCCCCATCACGGAAATCGATTGGAGGAAGAAAACGACAAATATAAGTTGTTTAAAAATAACGACGTAGTTGTTACCGTTTACATTGTTGGAATACCCGGTGGTTAAAACACAGTAATACGCGTTGTTGCACAGTAGCACACGGTATTGCACCAATTATTGACTCTTGCGTAAGAAGGCACTACTCAATAATGGTTATAGTAATTACTGTTCATTATTTTATTTTATTGATTCAATAAGTGCTGCGTTGATATTTTAAATTGTTGTTGTTTCAATAATTGTCATTACACAGTATTTTTCATTATCGAAGCAATAATTCATATTATCTGAATAATATTATTAGATAACATTATTGGCAATGTCTAGAAAGTTCTGTCTAAGGAGAGGTTTGGTCACCTAATTGCGCGCCAGTAAGGAGAAATTCTTATTGGAAAGCCCCCTCTTTCCTGGGAACTGCCTGGTTGTCAATATTGTGATTCTGTAATATTATTTGTGAATAATTAATTATTGATTTATATGATGAGAAAAATATTGATTTTATGTGGATATAGATGGAGAAAATTTTTAATGTGACAATTGTTGAAAATTAATATTTTATCTTTTTATGATAAAATAATTCATTTAAATATATTATTATATTTTAATAATATAATAATGATGATATTTTTACGATGAATGTGGGATATATGAGTATATGTGGAGGAGGAGTATTTTTGTTACCAAAAATATTTAAAACATGTTAAATATGTCGGTGGACCCCATTTCTTGACTGAAATTTGATTATAGCCTGTAAAATCGTTCGTTTGTGGATTTTGGTCAATTTCTGTTTGGAATTTAGAAAAACTTCCTTCTACAAAGTTGTAGAGAATTGAATTTCCTATAAAAAGTTGCGAGATTCGAATTTTCTGGCAAAAGGGCTATTTATTATGAATTATTGAAGTTCCGATGCTCCGAAATAATTGATTTTTGGAAGTTTAAAATATTTTTATTTACAAAAATGTTTTTTTCATTTGGTTCCCTCATTTAGCATGTGTTCAATGGCTGAAAATCAGATTCAAGGGTTGGCGTAGAAAACTTAATATATATATTAATATTATATTAAATTTTCTGCTTTGGTGTTCTAAGCATTTTCCTATAAATAGGGTGCTTAGGTTAGAATTGAAAATCACACCAGAAACTAAAGTTTTCTCTCTCTATATTATCGAGCGTATTCTTGTGAGTATTTTGAGTATACTTTGAGTATTGCTATACGGTGAAAGTTCAAGATATAGCCTATATCCAGTATTCCAGTTAGAAGTACTGTCTTTCCGAGGTAAGGGATATTTTTTTTTCGTAATGATATTATTTCTTCAATATCATTATGCTGAAATATTGATCTGAAGTTTTTATCAAATTTGGAACTTTTTGTGCTGGAGTTACTATTCACGTATACGGTACTATTCACGTATACGACACTATTCACGAATACGGCACTATTCACAGAATTTTTTTTTCTTTTCGTCTAAAATATCTATTGTGGATACTAGCTTTGATTGTATCCATGTTTTGATCATTCTTGAATTTTACACCACTATGATTATTTTTGAGGTATTATTGGACGTGAATAAAATAAAGTACGAATCCTTAATCCTTAATCCTTGTCATTTTATTTCACTGGATTCGTTTCTTTAAAAATATTTTTCATCATCATCGGTCTTAAATGATGATATTATTGAATATCTTTGGCATGTAGTGCAAAGATGAATGATTTCTGATGAATATCTTTAGCCCGTAGTGCAAAGATGAACAGGTGTTTAGATGAACATGACCAACAGATGAATATCATTGGCCTGTAGTGCAAGGATGAATATATGATTCAAGATGTGCATTGATTGATGTTACAGGGATAAAAATACTGTTGATGGACTATTAAATTCATAGACATTAGTAGATTTCATCCTCTACGTAACTCTTCTATGAATTAATATTTTTCGCTGCGAATATTGATTTAAAACTTGTTGTCTATTGTATTCTATTATATTTTTTCCTGTTGGAGACTAACGATAATTTGTTGTATATTATCTTAGTCATAATATTCTTTACTAAGCTAGTTGAGCTCACCCTTTTCCTTTTTGTTCCATTTTTCTTCTCAGGAGACGAGAATATAGCGAGTACAAGTCGGGGTATGAATTGATAGTTCTTGAGAGAGTTGTTTAGTAGTCCTCACCATTTTTGTAAAATAATGTATCAATAATTATGATGAGGATTTATTTGTATGTGGATATTGTCTAGATGGCAATATCTGTATTTAAACTCACAGTTATATGTTGTAATAATAAAGTTGAAGTTAATTCTGTACCATGTATTTGACAACTCAGAATGGGTGATGTATACCTATTTTGGGGGTGTCACATGTAATGCCCATATCGAGTGCGAAAAGCTGTCTTAGGGATATCCTCATCCCTCACCCTCAACTGATGATAGTCCGACCTCAAGTCAATCTTTGAAAAATACTTGGCCCCCTGAAGTTGGTTAAACAAGTCATCAATCCTCGGCAATGGATACCGATTCCTGATGGTAATCTTGTTTAACTCTCTGTAGTCTATACATAGCCTCATAGACCCATCCTTCTTCTTTACAAACAAGACCGGAGCACCCCATGGCGAAACACTTGGCCGAATCATGCCACAATCTAACAGTTCCTGCAACTGTTCCTTTAACTCCTGCAACTCCAACGGTGCCATCCAATACGACGCCTTAGAGATAGGCTCTGCATCAGGAACAAGCTCAATAGAAAACTCTACTTCTCGCTGTGGTGGAAACCTTGACAACTCCTCATGAAACACATCAGAAAAGTCACGAACAATCGGAACATCCTCAATACGAGACTCACCCTTAGAGGTATCTTTCACAAATGCCAAATACCCCTCACAACCCTTTGCCACCAACTTCCTAGCCTTCAAAGCTGAAATTAACTTCACCACTCTACTCGGCTAAGAACCCTGAAACATGAATTCTGGAGAATTCACATCTCCCAATATAACCTTCTTCGCCTGATAATCGATAGTGGCTTGGTGTTTATCCAGCCAGTCCATCCCAAGAATGACATTGAAATCATGCATACTCATCGGAAGAAGATTAACGCTACGGATCTTATCCCCAACACTGATCGGACACCCTCGATACAAATCAGAAATAACAACAGAAGTCCCCATCGGGGTAGCAATAGACATAACAGAATCTAAAGACTAAGATGGCACACCCAAGTGCCGAACAAAAGACTGGGCAACAATAGAATGAGTAGAACCTGTATCAAACAAAATAGAGGCTTCATGATTGCCAACTAAAAGAGTACCAGAAACAGTACCCGGTGCACCTGCCGTCTGGTTATACGTTAAAACAAACACTCGACCACCCTGACGCTGACCTCCATTGCCACCATTATCACCACCTCCACCATTACCACGTGGCACGGTACAATCTCTAGTCATATGACCCATCTGTCCACACAAGAAGCATGCATCGGTGAGTCTGTGGCACTGCCTCCCCAGATGATTAGCCCCACAAGTAGCACAAGGAGCTATCGGCATGAGGTTTGGGTTACCCCCATCAGCTGGTCCTGGATAACGACCTTGATTCTGCCGTTGCTGACGATTCTGCCACGGTTGACGATTTTGACCATGCCAAGGTAGTTGAAGCTGACGATTCTGCCCTTGCTGAGGCATCTACTGATAACCCCTATTTTGATTCTGGCCACGCAACTACCCCTGCTGGCCACCACGGTTCCTGTTACATTGACCACCCTGATTCTTCCCGTGCTGACTTGAAGTTTGACCCTGCTGGTCATCTCTGTCCCTCTTTTGAATCCCTCCCGATTTAGAAGACCGAAAGTCCTGTCTCTCCATCTCAATATTCTTGGCAGCAATGGCCACTGCTGACACATCTACAAACTTGGTGTTAATGAGATGTTGCCGATACCTGTAATGGATCCTCCACTTAAACTTCTCCGCCTGTTCTGCTGCAGTCCCTGCTAAGGTTCCCGCAAAGCCTGCCATCCTAGTAAACCTCGTCATGAAGTCCGTGATGGACTCATCATCTTTCTGCCGAATCGACTTATACTCCCTAGCATAGGCCTCTTTATCACCAGTAGGAAAATACTGCTGATAAAAGACCTCACAAAATTCTGCCCAGCTAAGTGTCCCAACATATCCATCACCCTTTGTTACTTTCACCACCTCTGTGCATCCCCTTCCAGCTTGTAAGCAGCAAGTAACACTTTCTGATTATCCGAGCACCCCAACACATCAAAAATCTTCTCTGGTGGGCAATCCAATTCTCTGCATCAATTGGAGTTGGAGCAGAACTAAATGACTGTGGTTTCTACATTTCGAACCTCTCCAACCATACATACATCGCGACCCCTGCTGATCATGACCATCTACATTCCCTTCCTCTTCGTTTTCCTGTAGACCGTTATTTTTCGGGTTCTCCAGCTCAGGAATTTCTGGTGGCGGCTGCTACATTGCCTGTACAACCTATGCCACCAACTGAGGTAAAACTTGGTTCACCGCCTGATTCACCAAGGTAGCCAATTGAGCATTAATCTGGTCATTAGGTTGCTCATTAGGCTGACCCTCACCTCTTCCCCTGTTGTTACCTCGCCTCCCAGCAACTCTAGAGGATCTACGAGCCATCTAAGGAAAAGATCACGAATATAAACAAAATAGATTAGAGACAAATTCGAATATAGCTGATATGATAACTGAATAGAAAGACAAACAGAATAAAAACCTAACCCCAAAGTTTACCCATAACTCACAGGTCAAACCTAAATAGGTTTTCTACAAGAAAGAACCTAAGCTTTGATATCAACTCTGTAACACCCCCTTTCCAAAATAGAATGAGAGGTTACACACAATACAACAGAACTAACGAATATCACAATGCTCTAAACCACAAAAGAATAATCTCATAATACTTAAATCTCATAAGACAAACCATAATAAACGCTACACTGGCTCAAACCACAATCTAAAATAATTATTACAATACTAAATAAACTGACATAAAAAGCCTAAACATAATATTTCTAAACCATTGGAATGAAGGGAGCTCTCATCACACCTGCCCTTGATCCCCATAATTACCTATCAGAAAAAAAATACAGCATGAGCCAAATGCCCAGTACGGATATAGAATAAAAGAATGATGAAACGAAATAACTAACACAATTAAATGAACTGAACTGTACAAACAAACTAACACAACAAAATGATAGGCTGAATCAAATGACTGGGTGTTATTTCATACCGAGCTCAAAATAAATAGTAATATACCTTGCCACACAGGCACATCAAATAATGTCACACAGGCAATCAAAATAATGCCACACAGACAATCACACATCGGACTGCGCAATCCAGATGCGTGCAAAATTGGAAGGCGTGTTTGGCACAAACTTCACCAATCCACAGAACAGAACAAAACAGAAAACTAGGGTCGACCCATACGCCTCCCACAACAAAACACCAAATGGCCAACTCCCAATGGAGCACAAAACGGAGACGTCGTGGACTAATCACACCGCCACGGAAGGTGTCATGCCTCGGTGCCAAGAGGACATGCCTGTGGTACCCCCACAGGTGGTTATAGCTCAGGTATACCCTACGGTATTCTAAAAAAATATAATGTCACAACACATGCGACACAACAAAGGGGTTCTAACATGTACATGTTAAACTGAAACGAGATATCAACACAAAGTCTCCAAAAATATTAACATGCACATTACTATAAATATCAAAATAAATTTAGACATGTTGTACTAGTATACAGAGTACAAATACGAGTTCCAACTATTAACGCCAAACGAAATTATCACAATGATTTTGACAAGAAATAAACATGAGAGGCAATACTAATTTTCAAAACGCATAACGAAACAAACAAATTAAAAATAAAAGAGTCTCGCTGAAAGAGTATGGAATCTGTATCTGGATTAAGCAATATAATACCCAAAATTTATACTCCAATTATAGTTCGTTAGACCCTCTCCATTCAATCTAAATAAATTAATAAGATTTTATTACAATCCAATCATTAATAACATAATACTATTAAATTTATTATTAAGAATTTTTATAACTATGTTGACAAAATTAATTAATTCAAATTAATATACATAATCTCAATTAATTTATCAATTCTGTTATACGTTTTATGACAAAAAAAATTTATTAACACAATATATATATATAATCAAAAAAATAAAAACGAAAACCATGCCTGCAAGAGTTGCAGGCCTAAAAACTATATGATGTATCCTAATTCATTACAGCAGCTTTTAGCATCACGTTAGCGTAATTTTTTTTAAGGAAAAAGCCATCACCACTTCATACTGTTTACTCAATTTCGTAAGTCAATCAAAGATAAGTTACAACAATTCATTAATACTAGCAAAGCTACAATACGTCAGTACCTTTTTACTTCATACGCAACAAGTGAATCGGCTGATTTCTCTTCTTCAAATTACAGTGTAAAAATACTTTTCTCCTCTCCTTCCTTTGTTCTCTCTTCACAGCACAGCCGCCAATCACTTTTTTTTCTTTTTGATTTGTTTCGCTTGAATGATTAGGTTTTAGTATTTATTTACTTATTATTTATCTTATTAATTCTCCTAATTAGAGTATGATTAATATTACCCATATATAAATTAAATTCAATTAGTTTTAAAAAAAATACAATTTTATCAAATTAATTTATCCACTATTTATTAATCCACATAAATTAAATGACTAGTTAACCCAAGTAAAAGACAAGGTACAATTAATATGTTTTAAAAAAATCATTTTTTTATTAATTAATATATTTTTTGGGTATTACAATTCATAAGAGATATTATTTTCGTTTAATATTCGTAAGGGATTATTTTCGTTCAATATTCATAAGAGATATTATTTTCGTTCAATATTCGTAAGGAATATTATTTTCGTTCAATATTCGTAAGGAATATTATTTTCTTCCATACTCTATAGTATGTAAGTGATATTATTTCATTTCATATTCCTAAATCTATACTTACTTTGATAAGTATTGCTTCTATAATCCCTGAAATTAGTACAATATTCTTGAGTTTTGCGATTCTTCTAGTATCATTTCACTGAAATATTTGTCTAAACCTTCTTATTAAATTTTAATATTTTTATTCAGGGTACTATTTACGGGATACTATTCACCCGGGGTACTATTCACGATAAAATTGGTTTCTTTTCTGTCCAAATTATTTTTGATACATGAATATCATTCTTGAATTTTACTCCACAATTAGTTATCATGTTGACAATTTGGACATTCCTAAACTCTGGATAAATTGAATTATAAATCTCTAATATTTATCATTGATCTCATTTGATTAATTCTTTAAATAATTGTCATCATCCTGATGCTTATATTGTGGTGAAAGTCATCTTTGGCCTGTAGTGCATAGACGGACTGTTGATTAGTATGATTATGATCAGGAATTATGCATTGGTATAATCATGACCTGTAATGTCACAGAAAAATATTATGGTAAAAGTCCTCTTTGGCCGTAGTGTATAAATGGACAGTTGTTTGGCATGATCATGACCCTGGTGATATATACGAATATCTTTGACCCGTAGTGCATGGATAATTTGTTGATTGAAAATAATTATTGATTATTGGTGTTACATGGATAAAAATATTGATGATGGAATTTTAAAACATAGAAGATAGTAGACATCGTGCTCTACTTGACTCTTCTAATGGATTGTTATTTCTGCTGCAGTTGTTGATCTAAAACTTGTTGTCTATTGTATTCTATCAGATTTTTTTCCTGTTGAAGACTAAGAATAATTTGTTCTACATTATCTTAGTCATAATATTCTTTACAAGGCTAGTTGAGCTTACCCTTTTTCCTTTTGGTTTCATTGTTCTTCTTAGGAGGCGAGAATGTAGTTGGGACTAGTTGGGGAGTGGAGTAAAGGTCCAAGACTGTTATTATAGTAGTCCTTACTATTTTGCAAAATAGTGTGACAATAATTGAAATGAGGAGTTTGGATATTGTCTACGAGACAATATTTGTATTGAAACTCACATCATATATTTTGTCGTATTTTACACGACATTTAATAGTTGTATAAAAGAAGTTTATATTTGAATTCTGTACCATGTATTTGACGACTCGGAATGGGTTATGTAGACCTATTTTGGGGGCGTCATAATACAATTTAAAACATTTAAAACAAAATTAAAATAAAAAATAATATCAATCATAACTTACTATATTGATTTTATAATCCCCTAAATCACTACTTTTTCAATCTAAACAATTTTTATATTATCGTTACTTAATTATTATCTCCTAAAATCACTACTTTTTAATCACACATTAATATTTTGATTTTATAATTCCCTAAATCACTAAAAATCTAAATTATTCTAATATTATCATTACTAATTTAATTATTATCTCCTAAAATCACTACTTTTTTAATCTCAAATTAATATTTTGAATTTATAATCCCCTAAATCATTAAAAATCTAAACAGATTTAGTAATGTTAACTGTTCTGATATTATCATTTCTAATTTAATTATTATCTCCTAAAATCACTACTTTATGATATTATCATTACTGAGCTATTATCATTACTCTCCGTTATTTAACCTAATTTTCTCCCTATAATTACATGCTAACTATTACGCAACAACTCATGCTATAAACAATTGTCTCATTCTTATTATTTCCTGCTAAACATTTATCTTATACTTTACCTATCAAAATTTTTAGATGACGACTAGATACGATTTTGTTGATGACATCAGCCCTGTCAAAGAGACATAGAAGATTAAAGTCAGGATAACTCGACTCTGGAATATGCCAAGATTAAACAAAGAAGACTACATAATTAAAAAGCATCGAGATGGTATTTCTGGATGAAAATGTATATATATATATATATACACACACACACACATACATACGCAACTCCAAATTACAACATCTTAAAATTACAGCATCTTAAATTACAACATCTTACCATATGCATATTATACTTTTATAAGACGAAAAAATACAAGCGAGTATCAAAAGGTCACTTTTTACTAAATTTCAAACAACAGTCAAGGAACGAAAAGTTTTTATAATCACCAATTTCGTTGTCAGTCAAAACGGTGGTTCTTTCAGAGCTATTCAACATCCATACAAGATTAGTTTTCTGTATTCCACTTCACTGCGAGAGTTAGATGAGACTCTCATTCATACATATGGATTTCAATTCACTCTATACTATCAAATACTATCAACACCGGTTGATGATTCATACTTAGTTGGTATGTTAAACAATAAATACCCCTTCAAATTTTAAATACTGAGTTTTTTATTTACCTACATAATTCTGTTGCATATAAACAAATGTTATTGGACAACTAACTGCAATAATGAGTTTAGAAGTCAACACAAATAATGGTAAATAGAGCAAGAGAGTTAATATTGAATTAACTGATAACATCTAACTTTTTAAAATATATTCACACTAATTTTATTAATAACTATGATTATTTAAATTAATCTTACATTTTATTTTTCTTACAGTCAAAATATATTGAGCTGCATCTTGTGGGATGACTTTGTAAACCATATTTGTTCTTTTACTGAAACAGAAAATCAAAATAACATTATAATTATTTTACAATTTGCAAAAATCAAGTTTTAGAAAGGTATTATATCTTTTATTTCAATGAAAAATATATCTCCAAACATATGATTATTAACTATACAACATCTGCCATTAATTAGATACACCAACGTTGTCAAAGTCAATGTTTGGTTCTAGACTTCTTATAAATGCAGATATCCCTGAGGTTGTTACTTTTAAAAATAGATATATTGCATACTTCTTTGATCCCTTATTAAATTTCCTTACTACTACAAGTTAATTTCCCCTTTAACTACCCCCATTGTTGTCTAATAGCATTTGTGATGCAACAAATAATAAAACTACAATATATTATTTATCCAGCCAGAGCACATTATCTATTACAGATGAATTCCTCCAAATCTGTGATAGAAAAACTCGTGATGATATATGGGATTCAACAGAGGTAATTAAAATCGTTTTAAAACACCTTACTTCTTTCACAACATTATCTTATATTTCGTTGCTCATTTTCTATTTAACACTCTAGGAGTCAACATGTGTGGTACTTGCTACTATTATGTGTATAGAAATTGAATACAATTGGTTCTATAATTCCTGCAAAAAAAGCCGCAAAAAAATAAAACATGACAGTCGAAAATATTGGTGTGATAAATGTTCTGACTATATTAATTCTGTTACACCAAGGTATTGTGATACAATATTTTGTTATACGTTATATCTACCTTATGTTCATACTTTGTGCACTCTGTTAATACTATCTAACTTCGTAAATGTAAATTTTAATTGTAAATTTAAAGTTCAGGTTAAATTAATGGATGATACGTCCAATGCATCTTTTGTTCTATTTGATCGTGAAGCCCAACAAGTCATAGGAAAATCATCTTATGAATTGAGGGAACAATTGTTTAAGGTTAAATTAAAATAGAAAAAATTATTACATATTTAAAGTATACAGTTTTAACCTTATGTATATAACTGCTTTTAATTCATGTTTTTTAAATGTGTTAAATGATGGAGACTCTAATTGTTTTTCGTATGAACTCAATTTATTATTTCTAAAGAGGTTTCTTTTCAATATACAAATATCATCTTATAATTTGAAGGGAAATTATAAGACATTCATAGTTGAATGACTAACGATGAAAAAATAATTGAATCATACACAAGCTTATGTGATGAACCTCAGGTAAAATGAGATATAACAACTCGATGACATTGTGCATTACACTTTCTAAATATTTGTTAGTGCTCTTTAGAATGAAAGATGTACCCTTTTTTAACCCTATTGGTTACATTATCAAGAAATTAATATATACACACAAACACACACAACTGTTATATAATGTCCAGAGGTTTAGATATTGATCAGATTAATTATATACTTGGATATGTATTTGTGCACAAAACTTTTACCCAACTCTATGTAACATATGCTATCAAAATTTGATTAGCACACAATAATCTACCATCTTCTTATTATATTTTAATTTATTAATTACACGTATAAATTTTTTATTAACAAAATAAATAATCCCGCTGCAACACGCGGGTTTGTATCTAGTTTTCTTTGAAACTCCTCTCCTAAAACAAAAGTGCAATAATATTAATTTTCCAAACAAAAAAGGGGATGATGAAATAATTCTTCTTTGGTAGGGGTGTTAGGCGAGCAGAGTAGCTCGATACTATAACGCCCCAGAAAATCGAACCTTTGTAAATACTTTTAATAATGAATAAAATAATATTATTTATTATTATTATGTGTTGATAAGATGGATGTTGTTCTATAACCTAGAAACGTCGGAAAGTCGTAGTATTTTAACTACGTGAGAGAATTATAGTGTTTGAATTTCTGAGACGAAAATAAAAGCTTTCCGAGAAATTTTTTGAAAAATACTATTCATCGATTTTTGCTCGGAAATTATTTTTGAACTTCCAAAAAATACGTAATGTTATAATAACAAGGTGAGATGGATTATGTAATAATAATCTAGGTGTGGAAAATGTAATATTTTTCATGCGGACTTAATTTGGGAACGTTAGGTTTATTAAGCGTTAAAGGATAAACGTTGTGATCGTATAATGTGTATTCATTATATGAAGGCAATGAATGTAAGTATAATATGACGTATTGTACTATTATGTATGAAGAATGAGATAACGTATATTAATAACTAATATATGAGCTAGCATACGAAGAATATACGTGGGGTATAATTGTTAAGTTGTTAAATCTAAGATAATGGACTTGTAGGATTATTAACCTAATAGTATAAGTCTAATATAATGTGATATTCAAGCCCAAGTGTTTGATAAGTCACGAGTCCAAACTAGTGTAGTGTAAGCCCAATGTGATATTCAAGCCCAAGTGTTTGATAAGTCATGAGATGAGGAAGGCGCAACGGTTCGAGCAAGGCTTGAAACCTTGGCTCTATAGCCGTATATCGGTATTCCAAAGTATTTCTTTTGGAACCGTTTTAGAGAAGGCGATAATCGCCGAAGGTGGTATTGAGGCTCTGAGTCAATACCACAAGGACAAGAAGAACAAGGGTAAAGTAGACAGGAGAGTCAAGATCGAGAGAGCCAGTGGAAGTGGCGAGGGTCAGAAGAGGAAGGTATTTAGCTCTGGGAATACTGGAGTGAAGCAAGGAGACCCGAAGAGAAGAATAGAGGCCTGCAAGACCTGTGGGAAGACTCAATTAGGAGTCTGTCTCAAGGGGAAGGTCGTCTGTTACAATTGCGGACAGGGGGGGCATATTGCGCCTAATTGTAAGACCCCGAATTTTATGAAATAAAAGTATTCAATTTTTATTATAATTATTATTCAATAAATGGTTAAATTGATAACAGTTTAAAGTTAAGGGTGATATATGTAAAATTTTCAAAATACGTAAGTGGTTATAAAATACTCATTTCTGTCGGGGAATATTCGTTTGGTCGTGGAATATTCTTGTTGTCGAGGAATATTCGTTCAACGGCGCATTCATTTGTGGGCCCCATAACAGAATAACGGTCGAATAAAGAAAATGACAAGTTTGAGTTTCTATAAATAACGGCGTAGTTGTTACCGTTAACATTGTTGGAATACCTGGTGGATAAAATACAGTAATACGCGTGGTTGCACAGTAGCACACGATATTGCACAGTATTTTTGAATTATTGATTCTTACGTAAGAAGGCACTACTCAATAATTGTTACATTAATTACTGTTCAATATTTTATTTTATTAATTCAATAATTGCTGCGTTGATACTTTATATTATTGTTGTTTCAATAATTGTCACTGCACATTATTTCCCATTATCAGATCAATAATTAATATTATTTGAATAATATTATTAGATAGCATTATTGGCAATGTCTAGAAAGTTCTGTCAAGAAGATGTTTGGTCACCTAATTGCGCGCCAGTAAGGAGAAATCCTTATTGGAAAGCTCCCTATTTCCTGGGAACTGCCTGGTTGTCATTATTATGATTCTGTAGTATTATTTGTGAATAATTAATTATTGATAAGGAAATATTTATTTGATGCGGATATAAATTATGAATTTATTTATGTGGTTATAATTGAAGGAATTAATATTAAGGTGTTTTATCAGTATTTTTGCCGAACTGGAGGTATTAAAAATCAAATCAGTATTCTTGCGATATATTGCGTGAGTTATAATTTTTAATCCGACCGTTGGATCGTTGTGATTTTTTGGATATGTTATACATATATAAGTTGAGTATACGTCCACAAATTTTGAACCGTTAAAAATGAACGTATGATTTGTTATGAATTTTAAGAGGTGACTGGTTCAGAAATTATTGAAGTTTCAAAATTTATCATTTTGGTTGAAAATTCTAGAATACGTGGGCCCCACCTATGGTTGGTAAAGAAATGTGCTAAAATTCTAATTTAAATGTGGTGGGTGGCAATAGTAGCAGGTAAAGCCATCAGGTAGCAGGTTAAGTCTGCTTCGGCGTGCTAACATTTTCCTATAAATAGAGGGCTAAGTTAGAATTGAAAATCACACCAAAAACATAAGCTTTCTCTCTTTCTCTCTCTATATTATCGAGCGTATTTTGTGTGTATTTTGATACTTTGAGAGTTGCTAACGATTGCAAGTTTCTTTCAGCATCATATCGCATATTCCAGTCAAAAGTACTGCTCTTTTGAGGTAAGAGATTGTAAGGGATATTATTTGTTGCACCTGTAAGGGGTATTATTCTTTTGTATTCATGAAGAGAATTACTTTCTTTCAATACTCGTAAGAGTTGTTATTCAATTCTTTATTATTCTGTTGGGAATAACTTGTCTGTGCGGTCTCTATCGCATGCATGGTGAATCCTTCTGTTATTCCATTCTTTATTATTCTGTTGGAATAACCTGTATAAGTGGATTACCACATGCATGGTGAATGATCCTTCGTATTCATTCCTTATTAAATTGTGGAAATAATTTGGTTACGTTGATTATGATGAGAGTCATAATAAAGCATTGAACTGATGAAAATCATGGGTATATGTGTTGTTGTATTTTGCACGACAATTGTAGTAATAAAGTTGTAGTTGTTTTCAGTACCATGTATTTGGCGACTCAAAATAGGTTGGATGAATTGGACCTATTTTGGGGGCGTCACACTAATTGTCCGAGTCCAAAAAAGAACCACGGATGCTTTGTGTGTGGATCAACTGACCACATGATAAAGAACTGCCCGAACAAGGGGAAGGACGGGAACCGGGGCACTAATAGCGGTAAATTAGTTATTAGTGGGCCAGCACAGCCGGGTAGGTCGATGGGTCGTACCTTTAACATGACAGTCCAAGATGCAGTCGCATCAGGGGACGTCGTCGCAGGTATTAATCCGATCAACGATACCAATGCATACGTGCTATTTGATTCGGGTGCTACTTGTTCGTTTATAGCGCGTGATTTTGCTAGACGATTAGGATTACTTCCTGAAAATTTGGCTATACCTTTAAATATTAAGATAGCGAACGAAGAAATAATTCCTGTTGAAGATGTTCATAGGAGTTGTTGCGTAGACATACGGGATTGTAAATTATCGGTAGATTTGTTACCAATAAAGTTAGGAGAGTTCTACGTAATTTTCGGGATGTATTGGATAGTAAACCATGGGGCAATTATAGATTGTCAAAAGAAATGTGTGAACATTAAGACGTTAGAGCAACCTCGGGTATTATTTTACGGGAATAGATCGTCGAGACGTTCGAAGTTGTTTCGTGTTGGCTCTCCAAAAAACTCTGGTGGTCCCAGTTCATTGAACTGCTTAGCGGTGACCATCCGAGAGTTGCTAGTGTTTCCACCTGCATTTTGGACAGAAGTCGCTCTCGCCTAATGTTGCATGAATTTCATAAAGCTTCTGAACATCCCATCGTTTGTCATTTGATCGTTATTGTTGTTCATCTGAGGATTATGGTCTTCTTGATGCACATTATCCTGGGTATTGATCGTTGGTGACTCAACGGTCTCATGTGCTCCATTGCTTATCTCAACATTCTCGGATGTCATTTTCAAATACTGCCACAAAACAAAGGTTAATTAACATGCCACATATTATCCCTATACTCTGACCGACCAATTAAATAACAAATAAGCTTAGGTATGATTTAAATGGTTTTTCAATACTTTTATCGCTGAGACTCAGCTTAATAAATAATCCACATCATCCCTGCACTACGGATAAGGATATTCATTAGTATCACAACCATAAATTATCCATGCACTACGGGCCAAGGATATTCGTGTTTTCATCAATGGTCATGATCATGCCAACCACTGTCAATCAATTCACTACGGGCCAATGAGGACTTTTACCACATCATTTGTAACATTGCGGTCATGATTATACCGAATAATCCCTGGTCATAATCATACCAAGTCCATCTATGCTCCACAGGCCACGGATGACTTTTAACATAATATAAACATGGGGATGATGAAAATGTTATACGAATTCAATAAAACAAGTTCAAGAATTAATTTATCTATGAACCAATAACGTCCAAATTGTCAACATTATACTTCTTTGTAGAGTAAAATTCAAGAATGCTCAGAAGAATATTTCCATTAAAAGATACTGGATGAAGCACAAATATCGAGAATATTCCACTAATTTCATAGAGTATAGAAGTTGAAACTTTAACCAACTGAGTATAATAAAGAATGGAATAACAAAAGAAATCAACAGGCATGTGATAGACCGCACAGACAGGTTATTCCAACAGAATAATAAATAATGGAACCAGGTCATGCGTAACGCACAGACAGGATGTTCCAACAGAATAATAAATAATGGAATCAGGTCATGCGTAAACGCACTGATAGGATGTTCCAACAGAATAATAAATAACGGAACCAGGTCATGCGTAACGCACAGACAGGATGTTCCAACAGAATAATAAAGAATGGAATAACAGAAGAATTTCACCATGTATGCGGTACTTCGCATAAACAGGTTATTCCAACATAATAATAAAGAATGGAATAATAGAATAATTTAAACAATTATTCATCATTAATATTATAACTTGTCATCTCAATTATTGATTTAATAATATAACATATTATACAGATGATACTGTGACAATAATTGAATCAATAATATAAGAGATGTGATGCATCAATTACTGTAGTAATAATTGAGTATAACTGAGTGACTTCTTACGTAAGCATCAATAATTAATACCGTGTGCTACTATAAAACCACGCGTAATACTGTACCTATATTACCGGGTATTTCAACAGTTAACGGTAAAACTTTCGCCGTTATTTTTATAAAAAGATAATTTTGTCGTTTTCTAACTCCGAAAATAATTCCGTTGTGGGGTCCACCAATGATTGAGTCGTCGTACGAATATTCCCCGACAAAAAGAATATTCTCCGACCAAACGAATATTTTATAACAACTTGCTTGCTTTGTAAAATTTATAAATAGTACCTACAACTATATCATTATATCAAATCCACACCATAATATTCAAAAATAATATTTTAGAGAAAGTTAATCTTTATTCATAAAAGTTGGGGTCTTACAACCTCCATTTCTTATGAAATTTCATCCTCGAAATTAGGGTACATACCTTGTATGACGAAGACGTGGGGATACCTTGATTTCATTTCAAATTATAAATCCCAAGTCATTTCCTCAATATCGTGGTTTTTGCACAAAACTTTTACTTGAGGTATAACTTTGGAGCGTAGAATATGTTCCTTCTTATCCAAGATTTTAACAGGAACCTCTTCATACGTTAAATCTTCTGCTATTTTGTTCAGTTCTAAATCAATAATGTGGTTCGGGTCCTCCACATATTTACGTAACATGGATATGTGAAAAACGTTATGAACACAAGACATACTTGGCGGTAAAGCGAGTCTATAGGCTACAGTTCCTACTCGGTCAAGGATTTCAAATGGGCTAATGAATCAAGGATTAAGTTTTCCTCTCTTTTCAAATATTGTAACTCCTTTCCATGGAGCAACACGTAACAACACATGTTCTCCAAAATAGAATTCCACGTCCTTTCGATGAAGATCAACATAACTCTTTTGTCGATCTTGTGAGGTTTTTATACGTTGGCGAATCATTTGAATCTTCTCCGTAGTCATACGTACTAATTTCGGTCCCAACAACGTTGCTTCACCCACCTCATCCTAGCATACTGGAGAACGACACTTGCGTCCATACAACGCCTCGAATGGAGTCATGCCGATACTTGCTTGATAACTGTTGTTGTAGGAGAATTCCACCAATGGCAAGAACTTGTCCCAACTTCCTTTGAATTCAAGGACACAAAGTCTTAATAGATCTTCAAGAGTTTGAATAGTCCTCTCTGATTGTCCGTTCATTTGAGGATGATATGCCGAACTAAATCGTAAATCCGTGCCCATAGCTTTTTTCAAACTAATAAAAAAATCGTGAAGTGAATCTTGGGTCTCGATCAGAAACTATGGATACTGGCATACCATGCAGTCTTACAATCTCATTTATGTAAATACGAGCAAGACGTTCAAGTGTATAAGTTTCTCGTATAGGTAAGAAATGAGCAGACTTGGTCAATCTATCAACAATGACATAAATCGCATCAATGCCTTGAGAAATCTTATGAAGACCAGTAACGAAATCCATGGTAATGTGCTCCTACTTCCATTCTAGAATTTTAAGTGGTTGCAATGGACCTTTTGGAACTTGATGCTCCGCCTTGACTCGTTGACAAGTTAGACACCTTGAGATGAACTCCTCTATCTCTCTCTTCATATTGCTCCACCAAAATATATGTCGAAAATCACGATACATTTTGGTACTCCCAGGATGGATTGCAAACGGTGTGTTGTGCGCCTCCATCATGATCTTATACTTCAAATTAGAGTCGTTAGGAACACAAAGTCTGGAGTTGACTCTAAGTATTCCTTCTTCATCGATTCTTGCTTCCGGTGCTTCATCGATTCTTGCTTCCGGAATAGCACCTTCTTGCACTTTCTTCTTCATGCGCATCAGCTCCAGGTCTGTAGCTTGAGCAGCTTTAACTTTCTCGATTAAAGTCGGTTCTACTCATATATTTGCCATCATCACATGAGTCCCTGGAGTCTTTATCTCTATCTCTATCCTTTATAAGTCATACAAAATGGGCCTTTGAGTTGACAATATCGCACTCATACCCGCATATGATCTTCAACTCAATGCGTCAACTACCACGTTCGCTTTTCTAGGATGGTATTGAATGGTATGATCATAATCTTTCAAAAGTTCAAGACAACGTTGTTGCCGCATATTGAGTTCCTTTTGGGTGAAGAAATATTTGAGGCTTTTATGATCAGTAAAGATCTCCACCTTCTCCCCATACAGGTAATGCCTCCAGATTTTAAGTGCAAAAATGACAACTGTAAACTCTAGATCATGAATAGGATAATTCCTCTCATATTCTTTGAGTTTTCGTGAGGCATAGGCTACGACTTTCCCATATTGCATGAGAACATATCCTAAACCCTTGCCTGAAGCATCACTGTAGATGACAAATCCTTCCGATCCAGATGATATTGCCAGAACAGGTGCCGAAATGAGTCTCCTCTTGAGTTCTTGAAATCTCTTCTCACATTCCTCGCTCCAATCAAATTTTGTATCTTTTCGAGTCAGCTGAGTTAATGGAGTAGTGATTCGAGAAAACCCTTCTACGAATCTCCGATAATAACCTGCTAAGCCGAGAAAGCTACGTATTTCGGTCACTGATTTAGGTTGCTCCCAGCTTTATATTGCTTCAATCTTTGCTAGGTCAATAGATACTCCATATTTTGACACCACATGCCCAAGGAATGCTACTTCCTCAAGCCAGAACTCGTATTTTTTTAGCTTGGCATATAGCTTATTTTCACGAAGCCTTTCAAGTATCAGCTTCAAATGGTGCTCATGATCTTCACGGCTTTTGGAATAGATGAAGATGTCATCAATAAAGACAACAACCAACCGATCCAAATATTCCTTGAATACTCGATTCATCATATCCATAAAAGCAGTTGGAGCATTAGTCAATCCAAAAGACATGACTAAAAATTCATAATGACCGTACCGAGTTCTGAAGGCAGTCTTCGGAATATCCTCAGTTTTAATCTTCAGCTGATGATATCCTGAACGAAGATCAATCTTTGAAAAGAATTGTGCTCCTTGCAACTGGTCGAATAAGTCATCAATGCGAGGTAACGGATACCTATTCTTGATGGTGACATGATTTAAATCTCGATAATCAATACAAAGTCGCATACTTCCATCTTTTTTCTTCATGAATAGAAAAGGAACACCCCAAGGAGACATACTAAGATGAATGAAACTGATGTCTAACAATTCCTGTAGTTGGGTTTTTAATTCCTGAAGTTCAATAGGAGCCATTTGATATGGGGCTTTGGAAATGGGTTTTGTACCAGGTTCAAGGTCAATAAAAACTCGATTTCACGCTCTGGGGGTAGGCCAGGAAGTTCTTCAGGGAATACATAAGGAAATTTATTAATAATAGAAATATCATTCAAGATAGACGTATTTTTGTTTAAATCCGTAACATGAGCTAAGAAAGCTTGACATCCGTTTTTCAATAAACGAATAGCTTAATGGCTTGAGATGACAGTGATTGACTTTAATGGTTTGGTTGCTTGAATTTGCATAATAGGTTGGTTAAGAACATGAAAGCTAACAACCTTACAAAAATAGTCAATTTTAGCATGATGAATGTTTAACCAATCAATCCCTAAAATCACATCGAATGCAAGTATTTTCAAAGAGATAAGATCGACAAGTAACGTGCGGTTTCCGATTTGAATCAAACAAGACTTATAAATCGTGGATGTAATAAAGGTTTCCCCCAACGGAGTTTCAACAGATAAGTCAAAGTCTAATTTCTCTAGAGTCAAATTTAAACGTTGAGCGCAAGTAGGAGAAATAAAAGAATGGGTAGAACCGGTATCAAATAAGGTATAGACTTCGCTAGAGTTTATGATTAGCTTACCCGTTATCACCTCGTTGAAATTCCTCGCTTTTTGGGAGGTTACGACAAATGGTCTCCCTTGAACTACCGATTTTGTCTTGTCTGGGACTGCTTTTGATGTCTCTATCCCAGCTGGACTTGACTTTTGTGCACAACAAAATTGGGCTAGGTGACCTTCTTTTCCACAATTGTAACATGCTTTTGACTGCTGTGTACATTTTGGACTGATGTGTCCCTCTTGTCCGCATTTGAAACATACGACCGGTGGTCGTTCTCCTTCTTTAACAACAGGTGTTGGTGCTGACGTCTTTCCATCATTATTAAATATCATCTTCTTGAAACTTCCACTTCTATTATCTTGGACATGATTACCACCGAAGTGGTTACCATTTTTGGCAAGTTGATTTCCTCCACGTTTGTTGTCACCGCTTCGATGACTACTACCACTAGTATTATCGAATTGTCGGCTACTCTCTCTTGGTTGGGTTATCTCATTAATGCGCTCCAATAACTGAGCCCTATTTACAACATCTGAATACAAACATAGTTTATGAGAGATAAGATATTGACGTATCTCTGGTTTTAAACCTCTTAGAAACATTCGCATCATTCTCTCCTCATTATCAACCAAATGGGACGCAAATCGGGATAATTCGGCAAACTTGGCATTCGTACTACGACACGGTCATGTTGTTTTGCTCCAGCTTGATGAACTCTACCTCTTTTATGTGACGAATACTTTCGGGAAAGTACTTGTCGTTGAACAATTCTAGGAACTTCTCCCAAGCCATCTTCAGTGCGGCAGGTTGAGTGCGCTTTACAGATTCCCACCAGTAATCTACCTCTGGTCGCAACATAAAGGTGGCAAAGGGAACCTTTTGCTCCTCGGAGCATCCCAAGACATCAAATATCTTGTTAATCTGCTTTATCCACGTCTCCGCCTTAAATGGTTTTGGCTCTCCAAAAAACTCCGGTGGTCCCAGTTCCTTGAACTGCTTAGCGGTGACCGTCCGAGAGTTGCCAGTGTTTCCACCCGCATTTTGGACAGGAGCCGTTCTCACATCTTAACCAGGGATCATATCCCTAAGCTTTGATACCAACTGTGACGCCCCCAAAATAGGTATACATCACCTATTCTGAGTCGCCAAATACATGGTACAGAATTCAAATATAACTTAATTAATACAACTGTCGTGTAAATATGAAAAAACATAAGCTGAAAGTTTAAATACGAATATTGTCTTCTAGACAATATCCATACTCAAATTCAATCTTATTACAATTATTATCACACTATTTCATAGAATAGTGAGGACTACTAAGACACCCATCTGGACCGTCACTCCGTTCCCCGGTTAGTCCCAACTATATTCTCATTTCCTGAAGAGAACAATGAAAGAAAAAATGTGAGCTCAACTAGCCCAGTAAGAAATATTATGAGTAAGATAATGCAGAATAAATTATCGTTAGCCTTCAACAGTGTTAAACTGATACAATATAACAAACATCAAGTTTAACTGTAGCAGAACAAGCAATCAATTAGAAGAGTCAAGTAAAGAATAAAATCTACTATCTTCTATGATTTAAAAGGTTTTTCAATACTTTTATCGCTGAGACTCAGCTTAATAAATAATCCACATCATCCCTGTACTACGGCTAAGGATATTCATTAGTATCACAACCACAAATTATCCATGCACTACGGGCCAAGGATATTCGTGTTTTCATCAATTGTCATGATCATGCCAACCACTGTCCATCAATCTACTATGGGACAATGAGGACTTTTACCACATCATTTGTAACATTACGGTCATGATTATACCGAATAATCCCTGGTCATAATCATACCAAGTCCATCTATGCTCTACAGACCACAGATGACTTTTAACATAATATAAACATAAGGATGATGACAATGATATATGAATTCAATAAAACAAGTTCAAGAATTAATTTATCTAGGAACAAATAACGTCCAAATTGTCAACATGATACCTCTTTGTAGAGTAAAATTCAAGAATGCTCAGAAGAATATATCCATAAAAAGATACTGGATGAAGCGCAAATATCAAGGATATTCCACTAATTTCATGGAGTATAGAAGTCGAAACTTTAACCAACTGAGTATAATAAAGAATGGAATAACAAAAGAAATCACCAGGCATGCGATAGACCGCACAGACAGGTTATTCCAACAGAATAATAAATAATGGAACTAGGTCATGCGTAACGCACAGACAGGATGTTCCAACAGAATAATAAATAATGGAACCAGGTCATGCGTAAACGCACCGACATGATGTTCCAACAGAATAATAAATAACGGAACCAGGTCATGTGTAACGCACAGACAGGATGTTCCAACAGAATAATAAAGAATGGAATAACAGAAGAATTTCACCATGTATGCGGTACTTCGCATAGACAGGTTATTCCAACATAATAATAAAGAATGGAATAATAGAATAATTTCACCCAGTATAGGGTAGCCCGCGTATACAGGTTATTCCAACAGAATAATAACGAATGGAATAACATAAGTTTTCTTCATGAATAAGAAAAAAATAATACCACTTACCTTAGTAGGAGATTGAATACTGCAGTAGCGTAGTAACAGAATACTCTTCTTCTTTCTCTCTTATTCTCTCTATACTTTCTTTCTCTATAGCTTGAATGAATTCGTGAAAAATAATGAAGAACTAGGCCTCTATTTATAGAAGATTTCTAGTTTAGCTCTTGCAATGTGAAAAGGCAAATGGCTTGACGACTGGTGATTTGAAAAGAAAAGTGGTTTGACGCCTATAATGTGAAACACCAAGTGGTTTGACGCCTGTAATGTGAAACACCAAGTGGTTTGATTCCTGTAATGTGAAATGACAATTGGTTCGACGCCTGTAATGTGAAACGATAATTGGTTCGACGCCTGTAATATGAAATAACAATTGGTTTGACGTCTGGTAAAGGCAATTACTATTGGCTAAAGAGACTCTTAGATTATGACATATGTCCCCAATAGAATAAACCAAACTTACCACAAACGTCTCATAATAGACTTCTTATTTACATCAAGGATTGAATAAATATTACCACAAATAATTTTATCAACACATATTTAATCTTTCAACAATTATTCATCATTAATATTATAACTTTTCGTCTCAATTATTGATTTAATAATATAACATATTATACAGATGATACCGTGACAATAATTGAATCAATAATATAAGAGATATGATACAGCAATTACTGTAGCAATAATTGAGTATAACTGAGTGACTTCTTACGTAAGCATCAATAATTAATAATGTGTGCTACTATGCAACCACGCGTATTACTGTACTTTATTACCGGGTATTTCAACAGTTAACGGTAAAACTTCCGCCGTTATTTTTATAAAAAGATAATTTTGTCATTTTCTAACTCCGATAATAATTCCGTTGTGGGGTCCACCAATGATTGAGTCGTCGTACGAATATTCCCCGACAAAAAGAATATTCCCCGACCAAACGAATATTTTATAACAACTTGCTTACTTTGCAAAATTTATAAATATTACCCATAACTATATCATTATATCAAATCCACACCATAATATTCAAAAATAATATTTTAGAGAAAGTTAATCTTTATTCATAAAAGTTGGAGTCTTACAAGGAGGATGTACCAAAGACAGCATTTAGGACTCGTTATGGTCACTACGAGTTCCTGGTGATGTCGTTTGGGTTGACAAATGCACCAGTTGTATTTATGGATATGATGAACAGAGTGTTCAAATAATATTTGGACAAGTTCGTCGTGGTGTTTATCGATGATATTCTAGTCTACTCTAAGACGCCAGAAGATCATGTTGAACACCTAAGATTAGTGTTGGAGACATTAAGGAAGAAGAAGTTGTATGCGAAATTCACGAAGTGTGAATTTTGGCTAGAGAAGGTACAGTTTTTAGGTCATGTCATTGACCATGAGGGGATTTTAGTAGATCCAGCGAAGGTGGAAGCCGTGACGAATTGGGAACAATCGAAAACGCTGACTGAGGTGCGAAGTTTCCTAGGGTTAGCGGGTTACTATCGAAGATTCATTCAGGATTTTTCGAAAATAGCTACTCCGTTGACTAACTTAACAAGGAAGACGGTGAAATACGCGTGGATTGATAAGTGTGAGGACAGTTTCCAAGAACTGAAGAAAAGGTTGAGTGAAGCGCCTATTTTGTCATTACCCGATGACACAGGAAATTTCGTAGTTTATAGCGATGCTTCGCATAGAGGACTTGGTTGTGTGCTCATGCAGCATGGCAAGGTTATTGCGTATGCATCTAGGCAGTTGAAGGATTATGAGAAAGTTTATCCTACTCATGATCTGGAACTGGCCACAGTAGTTTTTGCTCTAAAGATATGTAGACATTATCTTTATGGAGAAAAATGTGAGATATATACGAACCACAAAAGTCTAAAATATATCTTCACACATAAGGAGTTAAATATGAGGCATAGGAGATGGCTGGAGTTGATAAAGGATTACGAATGTGAAATCCTGTATCACCCTGGAAAAGCCAATGTAATTGCCGACGCCTTAAGTAGGAAGGGTCGGGAAAAGTTGTCTTTGTTAACGGATCAAACTGAGTTGATAACAGAGATGGCTAGGATGGAATTAGAAGTGAAGCTGCCAAGTGAAGGTTGACAAATGTTGTATGCGACAGAGATGCAATCTACCATCGTAGAGAGAGTTAAGGAGGTATAACTCAAAATGGATGAGTGTAACCGGATGAGGGAGCGGCTGACCAATGAAAAAGATACTAAGTACAGTCTTGATAATGAGGGATTATTGAGATTTTAAGGAAGAATTTGGGTTCCGAATGAGACAAAATTAAAGGAGCAGGTGTTACAAGAGGCTCATAGTTTGAGATTTTTGATTCATCCTGGTAGCACTAAGATGTATCAAGATCTTCGACAGAGTTTCTGGTGGTCGAACATGAAGAGAGAGAATGCCGAGTATGTGAGTAACTGCTTGACTTGTCAAAGAGTTAAGGCCGAACATCAACGACCAAGTGGCTTGCTACAGTTATTGGAAATTCCGGAGTGGAAGTGGGAGAATATCATGATGGATTTTGTGGTGGGACTTCCAACTACTCAGAAGGGGTATGATGCAATTTGGGTAATAGTGGATTGATTGATTAAGTCGGCTCACTTTTTGCCAATTAGGGTCAAGTATAGCTTAGATCAGTTAGCTAAACTCTATATTAAGAAAATAATCTCTAGACATGGGGTGCCAGTATCGATTGTGTCAGATCGTGACCCACGATTCACATCGAACTTTTGGAGGAGTATACAAGAGCAGTTAGGAACGCAGTTGAATTTGAGTACAGCGTATCATCCACAAACAGATGGACAAAGTGAGAGGACAATTCAGATGTTAGAAGATATGCTAAGATCTTGCGTCATGGATTTCAAGGGTAGTTGAGATGATCATCTACCGTTAGTGGAGTTTGCGTATAACAATAGTTATCATGCAAGCATAGGTATGCCGCCTTACGAAGCTTTGAATGGGAGGAAATGAAGAACGCCATTGTATTGGGATGAGGTAGGAGAATGTCGAATGTTGGGACCAGAATTGGTGCAGCAGACAGCGGATATTGTCAAGAAGATACAAATGCGTCTTCTAGCAGCTCAAGACAGACTGAAGAAGTTTACAGATCCGCATAGAGAGAATCGAGAATTTGAAGTAGACTCGTACGTCTTTCTAAAAGTATCTCCCTGGAAAGGAAAGATACATTTTGGGAAGAAGGAAAAGTTAAGTCCGAGGTTCATAGGACCTTTTGAGGTAATAAAACGGGTAGGTGAGGTAGCTTACATGGTAGCGTTACCTCCAGACCTAGAACGAATACATAATGTATTTCATGTATTGGTATTGCGTCCTTATAAGCCAAATTATAAGCACGTGATAGAATATGAGCCTATTCATATCAAGAAGAACTTAACGTATGAGGAAATTCTGATTCAAATTGTCGATAGAAAAGAACAAGTTCTGCGAAATAAAGTCATACCTTCGGTAAAGGTGATATCAAAGAACCACGATGCAGAAGAAGCAACGTGGGAGTTAGAAGAAATGATGAAAAAGAATTACCCATATTTATTTGTGTAATTTTTTTTATATACTTATATAGTGAGATTCTGGGGACATAATCCTTTTAAGGGGGAGAGAATTTAACGCCCCAGAAAATCGAACCTTTGTAAATACTTTTAATAATGAATAAAATAATATTATTTATTATTATGTGTTGATAAGATGGATGTTGTTCTATAACCTAAAAATGTCGAAAAGTCGTAGTATTTTAACTACGTGAGAGAATTATAGTGTTTGGATTTCTAAGACGAAAATAAAAACTTTCCGAGAAATTTTCTGAAAAACACTATTCATCGATTTCTGCTCGGGAATTATTTTTGAACTTTCGAAAAATACGTAACGTTATAATATCAAGGTGAGATAGATTATGTAATAATAATCTAGGTATGGAAAACGTAGTATTTTTCATGCGGACTTAATTTGGGAACGTTAGGTTTATTAAGTGTTAAAGGATGAACGTTGTGATCGTATAATGTGTATTCATTATATGAAGGTAATGAATATAAGTATAATACGACGTATTGTACTATTATGTATGAAGAATGAGATAACGTATATTAAGAATTAATATACGAGCTAGCATACGAAGATTATACGTGGGGTATAATTGTTAAGTTGTTAAATCTAAGATAATGGACTTGTAGGATTATTAACCTAATAGTATAAGTCCAATAGAATGTGATATTCAACCCCAAGTGTTTGATAAGTCATGAGTCCAAACTAGTATAGTGTAAGCCCAATAAGAGATGAGCTAGATTAATGGAGCAAGCCCAATGTAATGATCCAATTGATTAGGATTCATGGAACAACCCATGGGTTAATTCATGGGCAAGAACTTTATGTAATGCCCAAGTACTTTATGTGGTGATCAAGTGTTGTGCTAGCCAAGTTTACTTAGAGCCAAAGAAATGAATAGTAAGGAGGTTAGTTGAGGAGGTGGGATGACTTAATGACCATTCTACCCAAACTTAGCCAAGCCTATAAATACCAAGCTTCACAATTCATTTTTCGTTTGATAATTTCCTCTCAACTCCTCTCAAAGCTAAGTAACTTAATTGTTAGAGAGAATAAGCCACATAAGCACTTATAAGCCACTTCAACCTTTGCTAGATTTTCTAAAGTGAAGTGAAGTAATAGTATTCAAGGGTAAGACTCATACCTTTTATCTTCATCTCTTCTATGATAGGATTGATAGAGAAGGGGGATGGTTTGCTAAGAACATGTAATAAGTGATTGATGAATAAGCTTAAGCCGAATAAGTTGAATAAGAAACTTGAACTCTAATAAGTTGATAGAATCATGAAGAACTTGTCATATGATGTTAGTATGTGGAATATAGTATGAGAACATTGATTGATGGACTTAAGTTCATAGTATGTCATAAGCATGAGAATTTATAGTTCATAAGTTGATTAAATCATTGACTTGTGAGAATAAGTCAAAACATACTTTGATAATAATTTGGTGTGATAAGTAACTTGAAATGTTCATGTGTTGGTTAAAATCTATTTAGAACGCTTAGTAATGTAGTTTTGCCGAAATTCACACGATTGGACGATTATCGTCGAATTCGTGAAATTCTCGGAATGAAGTCATATTTTGTGTTTGAAGTCGGAAATGTTGGTTTTCGATGGAGACAATTCATATTTGACATTATAGAGATGCGGACTCAAAAATGACTGAATTTTGACTTAGAACGAAGAAACGAACGTTGAACGTTCACGGACGTTTATCGTTTTCGTTGAAAATGGACTTATAGGTGAAATTTTTGCAAACGAAGTCAAATAGATAAAATTCTTGCATGAACGCATAGAGTATGAAATTTGTGAACCGTAGGCTTTTGAACGGACCAATTCAAACTTATAACGAAGAAGTTATGAGTCCAGGAGTTTCGTAAAATTTTCAAAACTGCAAAATTGTCTGAGGCACAGAGTCCGCGCCACGGCGCGACTCATAGCCTAAAAGCCCGCGCCGCGGCGCGACTCACAGCCTAAAAGCCCGCGCCGCGGCGCGAGGCTTGAACCGAGCATACTGCTAACTCGCGCTGCAGTGCAAGATGCAGAGTTAAATGTGACGCCGCGACGCCAGTCCCAGAATTTTTACAGTAAAGAATGTTTTCAAGTGTGGAATGAAAGGGAACTTGGTAGTACTTCGTAACTATTGTTCAGTTATTGAAGGTATATGAGTTCTATGTTTCAAGCATGCTGTTTATTATAATTGTAGTACTTATTGAGCTAGTCATGCTCACTCTTGCTTGAACCATATGAACACAGCTAAGATCGAACGGACCGAAGGCTCTGACAAGGATAAAGTCAAAGCGAAGACGAACCCGTAGCATACTTATGTAATAGTATAGGATGAATGTTTGTAATATATTGATATTATGACAAGAACAAGTGAAAGGGTTATAAAGAACTTGGGGAATGTAATATTATTTTGAATATATAAGAGATATATTAGTCCTTTTGAAACTATTCAATTGAATGAATGAATTAATGGTAGTACCGTGTAGCACCATCTGTCGAGTTGGAAAAGACCCGGATTTGGGGGCATCACAGATACTCGACTCGAGATTGGTTTAAAAATATGATTCAAAGGTCGAATTCGAAGTTGATTCGAGTCGAATATGATCCATACTCATTTTCTGTTTAATGATACACGAGTTAAATTCGAGTATACCAGTATTCGCTCAGATTAGGGTTCGAGTATTTCATTTTTTTCTCGAACCATACTCGATACCTGCTCGATGGATCATATTCGAATACTAGTCTGATCCATACTAATAAGCTAAATATGTGATATTTGTATCAATCTTTATAATTTATAAAGTGTAGTATTAAATTGTGTAAGCTTGTACTTGAATAAATCAGTGAATTGATTGTTAATTCGTATTACATTCTTTCTAATATCTTTACATAAATAAAAGTAAAAGGCTTATATATAAACATTAGTTCAATAATCAATTTAGTATGTAGTGGTTCAGTATTAAGCGAAATGGTTCATATTCGAAACTCGATTTGAAGGCTTGTGAGTAACTTGTTTTGTAAACGAGTCGAGTAGGTCAGAGTAATGATCCGAGTCGAATCTGGCGCAAAATTAGAAATTTCTTATCGAATTCGAGCTCAATTTTTTTGAGTCGAGCCAAATCTGAGTATTAGAGTGTTCGCTAAGATTCGACTCGTTCTCACCCCTATTCTTTGGTGATGCGATAAGGCTAAAAAATGATTCACTATCTTTTTGTCTCTCGTCCTCTCTCAATTCTATTTTATCTTATAAAGTTGAGCTTTTCTAAGTGGTCATGAAAATTAGATAGGAATGTATTTGAATTTCACTTATTTATATTTTTACCTATCATTGGGGGTCAAAATACAAAGAAGTAAAATTCAAATACACTCATATTCACGTAGAGTTTTTGCATAAAGTTAAGAGTAGTAGTTAAATTATTGATAGATATTAGAATTGACTCATATTTTTGTAGGCTCAACTAATAACCATTACAGCTGGGTAATTAGGAGTGTCATTTTTTTGGTGAGCGGGCGACTACCCAGTTCGCTGGTGAGCGGGCGGCTGCCCAATTCGCTGGTGAGCTAACTGAAGTTGCAAGGGGACAAAACTCCCTAAAAGTCAAGCATGTACCAAGCCTCTCACGGTTCAATGGTAAAAAAACTACTCCTAAGACTTGGATACATGAAGTCTTGGAATTCATTCTTGCCAAAGACAAGAATGTTAAATTTCAGTCGAATATAGCAAAAAAAAAAATTTTCAAACATGATGTGTATTTGAGTTTGAAGATTTATTACTAGTAGCACAATCTCGAGTTAGACTAATATTTTGAGACTCATGGATTTGTGCCCAAGTTATTATCCTTAGGATTTTTAATTATTATAAAATATTGTTTAGTTTGTGAATCATTGTATAGTGTGTGAGACATACAATAAATATATTAAACAAACGTGACTAACTAAATTGATAAACTTATATAATTTGATGTATTCTTTATTTTTTCGTTCTTTATTTTCTCTATGTGATTGGATCTTAAAATCTAACAATAGATAATATGCTTTCTCTATTTTATTTATTTTCTTTTCTGGTTGAAAATTTATCACGATTTAATAATGTATTATGAAAGCAGTATTTTGTTGTTACTATAAAAATTTATATAGTCAAAAATGAAATTAATATTTGAAAATGTTAAAAATATATTTTAAATATCTTAAATGTAAAAATCTTATGAAATCATTATTTTTTTAAGTATCATATATTTAGAATCACTTAAAAATATTATTAATAATTTTAAATATTGTTCTGTTTATAATCAATATCTTATATATAATAGGCCGACAAAAAATCTTAATTTAAAATAATTATAAGTTGAATCAGATAATTTTCGAGTTTACTCGATTTTAAATTATTATTTTTTTGCATAGATTTATTTTTTGGAATTAAGACTATAATTTGTATATAATAATTCTCTATTCATTCATTTCCCCTTCACCATATCCTTTAGGAGTGATCATTCGGTTATAATCGAACTGAATAAGCTATTCGGTTATAACCGAAAATCGAATTAGTGACAATTTTACTATCCGAAATAATAACCGAAATTTAAAAATAATCGAATTACCGAATTATAATTTCAGTAATTCGGGTAAAAACCGAATCAGCATCCCAATTAAACCCAAATCCTCTACTTCCAATTCTTTCCCAAGAGTATTGCCCTCCTCCTCTTCTTTAAATTCAATTTTTTTCAATAAACCCCAAAGAAAAACCAATGTAAATTGCAAAAACTCTACATCTCCGTCAACCCCACAATGGAATTTCCTACAAAAAGCTGCAGCAATGGCCTTAGACGTTGTGGAGAGGGCTTTAACCGCACACGAACTCCACCACCCATTACCAAAAACTGCAGACCCACAAGTCCAAATTGCAGAAAACTTCGCTTCGGTTCCAGAACAGCCTGTACGTCACCACCTCCCGGTCATCGGAAAGATATCTGAATGCATTTCAGGCGTCTATGTCCGAAGAAGGAGATTTAAGGAGGTGTGAGCAGAAGAAGAAGAAGGAGATCTGAGGAGGAGTCGAAGATCTGAGGTGCTAGTGGAAGCCGAAGAAGAAGGTGTGAGGCTGTGACTTGTGAGCAGTGCTAGTCTGGGTCTGGGTCTGGGTGGCAGAGGCTGGGAGAATGAATATGATGATTGATGAGTAATAGAAACTAGGTGGAGTGATGACTCACGCATATTAATAAAGTAGTCTGCACTCTGCATTCATTGATATTAATAATATTATTATTTTTAATTAATAAAGTTTGGTTATTCGGGTATCCAAATAACTTGGTTTTTAAAACTAAAACCGAAACCGAATAGCAAGAATTAAATCGGTTATAACCGAAATTATGAAAAAAATCGAAAAGTCGAAATAATTCGGTTAATTTTTTTTATTCGGTTCGATAATTCGATTTTATTCGTTTTTTGCTCACTCCTAATATCCTTCAATTACTTTTATTTTTTAAATATTCTTTGGGCAAGAAAAGTGAATAAAATAGAGAAGAAGAGTTGCCCGTCAATAAGTGTATTAAATGTGTGTTTTAACAATTTCAATGATGACTATGCCAGTAAAATAATATATGTTTTCTGCTGTAAACAATATTTTCATATAAATAATTTTTATGTCGTTCATTTATTTAATCACATAAATACTTTGAATAATTATTATTATTTTTAATATAAACAATTATTAATAAATAAAAATAAACAATTATTAATAAACAAAACCGTCTCGGATTATTACACTAGTTAGTTTTAAAAACTTAGCTTGTGTTTGGTGTAAAAATTAAAAAAAATAAAAATCAATCTATGTTTATAGATTTCATTAATTTTCTTGATTTGTGGTTTCAAATAAATTAAAAATAAAACACATAAAAGCAAAAACATGAAATTAAGCACAATTACCAGACATGCCATTAAATTAGGTAGACAAGTGAATAGATTACATAAAATTAAATCGAATTATGCACATAAACTATGATGATCTATTTAAATTTTAAGTAAATAAAATTGGAAGGAACCAACAACATTACCCACTATACAACCAGTACATAAATAGCGTATAAAATTCCAGGAAGATATCCCAATAATGACAGCAACAAACAAATCCAGAACTCAGCCTGCAATTCCCAATCAATTCAAAATCGTTATTATTATTTTTCTAAAAAACTATAAAAAAATCTCAATTTTATTAACGTTTATATATATGGGTCTCCATCCACAGCAACCAGTTGTTGGAGAGCAACCCCTTTTTGGCCAGCCGGTACAACTTGTTACGGCTTATAAAAAAAATTCTAAGGCCAGTACAAGCTGTTACGGCTGGCCAAAAATGGTTTGCTCCCAACAACCGGTTGCTGTGGATGAAACCCATATATATATATATATATATATATATATATATATATATATATATATATATACGGGAAGGATCAAGAGCATAATTCTTAAATAGCATAATGCTTTAAGTAGCATAATTTCATCAAAACGACGTCGTTTTAATGGGACGCGGTGGCATTTTTGTAAATACCATGCCACCGCGTATTTACAAAAATGCCACCGCGTCTCATTAAAACGACGTCGTTTTGATGAAATTATGCTACTTAAGGCATTATGCTATTTAAGAATTATGCTTTTGATCCTTTCTGTATATATATATATATATATATATGGACGGATTAATGACACTAATTTTTTTATACAATTTTTGACTCTTGAATTTGAACACTCTTAATGGCTAAGATTAAAGTTGATTTTTAATTTATAACTAAATAAAAATAAAAACAAAGATTATGATAACATACTAGAGATAGGTGAGAGTCGGATGATATATCTTGGGCTTCCTCCATCATGGTGACAGTTTGACAGCTCCCGGTTGAAGTAGTAGACGTTAAAAAGATGAAGATAAAAAGGTCTAAGTTTTATTTTTATTTAGTTATAAATTAAAAATCAGCTTTAATCTTAGTCATTAAGGGTGTTCAAATCCAAGAGTCAAAAAAATTTGTAAAAAACTTAGTGCAATTGATAAGTAAGTGATACTCATGTTTTAAAGTTATGTACAACAATTAAAAAAATGATTGTATAATATTAAATATAATATTAATTGTCTATAATACCCTTAAATTCTCATAGTTATCATACTTATCGCATGCTCTACTCTTTCACATTTGTAACATTTTCTCATCTCCGACGACAATAATTTAGAAAAAATGAAATCTAAAACAACATATATTATGAGACGGAGAAAGTATAAACTATCAATATGAGATTTATATATGCATGGTATCAGAGCACAGAAAGAACTGCGTAGAGGTCATATTAAAATACGTTAGCATGAAATTAATTTTGGTTAATTAATTAATACAGTGTCGATACATAAATTGAGAGATGACCTTTTTTTGCGTATCAATATTGTATTAATTAATTGATCATGAAATTAATTTCATAGTAATCGGATCCTTAAAATTCTGATACTGGCCTATACTCTCGAATCTAGGAATTTAAATATAGAGGGAGAAAAAAGAAAATACTCACACCACAGCCATAGCGGAGGAAGACGCCGACAGGAGGCAAGAGAATTGCCAATATCACTTCAAGAAATGTTTCAGATCCCATTGCTCTACCTACCTACCTACCCACCTACGTACCTATATACCTAACCTACCTGCTACCTATTTTGATTGATAATTTTCAATAATTGATTGATAATTGTTGTTGGCTAAATGAAGGAAGGGGTGACGTCATCTCAAGTTATGTGCAAGTATGATTGGTTTCCCGGTGAAGTAGAGGAGGTAGGTGTCCCTTAATGCCCTTTTGACTCGGACCCCTGTAGACCCAGCCTATTCTTCTTGTTCCTCCTCCTTTTTTATGTTACGTTTGAATTAAAAATAAAATAAAATGAGGAAATGGATAGTATAGAATAAAAAAATAGAGGATAAATTGGGTTGAAATGAGTCATTTTATATTATTTTTTAAGGAATATAATTTAAAATTTTGGAGAAAATAAAAATATGACTCATTTTATACTAACGGGATAACTAAACAAAATTTATATATCTATATAATAAAACAAAACTCATTTGTTCAGATTCATTCTAACTTAATTTTTACAACTTAATCTAAAGGCCCATATTTCTTCCCGCCCAAATCAAATTCACTCATATACCATACTCTCTCTCATGTTCACACACAAAATCTTTCTCTCTCTTCTCTTCTTCACACACATAAAAACAAATAATAATAGTACTAAAAATAAATATAATAATAATAATAGTACTAATAATAATTATAATGGTACTAATAATAGTAATAATAATAATTATTATTATTATTATAATAGTAATAGTAATAATAATAATAATAATAATAATAATCTATATAATAAAGATTCTGATTTATTCTAATTGATTTGAGCGGGAAAGCACAAGTACGGTTCAGATTCATTCTAATTTTAATCAAAAATAATAATAATTATAATATAATAATAATATTATTATAATAGTAATAATAATAATAATACTAATAAAGTAATAATAATTATAATAAAATTAATATTAATAATAATATTAATAATTATAATTAAAATTATAATAATAATAGTAATAATAATAACAACAACAACAACAACAATAACAATACTAATAATTATTGTGGTGGTGTGGTGAATTATGATAATTTTTATTGATAATTGTAAGTTTTGTAGACAAGTTTAATTTTTTCTGGATATCTATTTTTAAAGGAAAATTAATTATTGTGGTAGTGTGGTAAATTATGATAATTATTATGCCTGATTTTAAGCTGCAAAGAGTCTTTAGGTAATAAAGAATTTTTCGAATTTTAATCTAATTTTTTGTTACGTAGTGCCTTCAGGCACGGGCAATTACTAGTATACATATATATAAGAATGAGTTATTAATTTCATTCTCATATTTATTCCTCTAATTTAAATATAACATTATTTTTTCATTATTCAATTACTAATTACTATTACTGTCAATTCTTCTCAGACCTCATAATCTAACCCAAAAAAGTGGGACTCCACTAAAAAATATTCGACTGATTTATGTTTGTAATTTAAATAAATTGTATTTAAAATAATTAAAAATTTTAAGTGTGTCACTAAGTTTGCAAGTAAGAGTGTAAACGAGTCGAACCGGAGCGAACAGAGAGCTACTTAAATTCGACTCGAAATGATAAATTCGTACTCGAATTCGAATTATATTTAAAAAATCCTACAAAGATTCGACTCGACTCGAATATTTATTACTCGAATTCGATCTGACTCGACTCGAATATTTATTCAAACTACTCGCGAGCTTCAAATTCAAGCTCGAATTCGAGTATCCACATAATAATTAATTTTATAATAAATATAATTATAAATTGAATTTGTTATTTTACTTAAAAATGAGAAAATATATCTATTATTATACTTTACAAATATAAAATCACAATTAAAATTAAAAACAAAACAAAATAATAACTGATTATCCTAATTTGATTTAAATTTGTATATATTATAAGAGAATGTATCGAACATCTAATCGAATATGTATTAACCAAGTATGTATCGAATCACAATCAAGAATTCGAGTTGTTTGAATCATAAACAAGTCGAGTATAACCTTGCTCAGATTCTACACATATTTTTATTCGAACTCTTTTTAATGCTCAGATTTGGATCATATTATTAAAAAATCCGAGTCTCGCTCGTATTTTTTTCGAGTCGAGCCCAAATCGAGCTCGAACTGTGTTAGCTCGTTTATAGCCTTATTCGCAAGTCATGTATAGACAAACCATAATTCCCAAATGGATGACCAAATAGTCAACTCTCTGAACTGATCGCTAGCATAGTAAACAATAATGACTTAATGACTTGTTTGGTTTGAGGGAATGAAATAGGCATTTTAAAGGGCACATTCTTATATTTAGTTACTTAAAAATAAGAAGAAATGAGCATTCTAATGAAATGCCTATTCATGTTTAAAGGAATGTTTATTTCATCAATATAGGTACTTACTATGACACCCTCAAATTTTGGTTTCTAAAACCTCAGTGCTCACACTACAGCATCCACATCTCATCTAACTACCCATTTATTTTGAATTACATCATTCATACCATTTCTTAATACAAATTATAACTAGGGCTGAGCAAGTAACCAAATTGAAACCGAATTCGCACCAAAAACTGCACGAACCGCACCAATTAAAACCACACCAACGGTTCCGGCGTATGTGGCAGTTTTAGGTGGGTTGAATAACTAAATTTACGGTTTCGGTTTGATTACTAGCCAAAACCGCACGCATAAAAACAAAACCGCACCATGTGTGTGTATGTATGTATTATCTCTAATAAATTCTAAAGTTACTTTTCACTTGAACACGCTCAGAGAAAACTCCAGTCTTGCATTGCCATTTTTTTACCAATTGAAAGAAAATTGTTAGAGGTTATAGAGTCAAAAATTAAGCAATTGGGTTTTTGAATTTTGAATTTGTTTGATGCGTTATTGGAGGGGCTTATAGCCGAGGGGCCAAATTCGTTGATTCGAGCACTTGATGCATTGGTTAAGGTCAATACTATAATAGTAATAGTCTAATAGATTATTTTTCAAATTAGGTATAGTTAGGATTATATTCTATAAGTCCTCCCTACAATATGCCTCTATGAATTAGCCTCTGCTGTAAGACCCCGAATTTTATGAAATGAAAGTATTCAATTTTCTTATAATTTTATTTCATAAATGGTTAAATTGATAAAGGGTTAAAGTTAAGGGTGATATTGAAAAATTTTGCAAAGTAAACAAGTTGTTATATAATATTCGATTGGTCGGAGAATATTCGTTTTAACAGGGAATATTCGTACGACGACGACACAATCATTGGTGGACCCCACAACTAAAGTATTGTCGTAGTAAGAAAATCAAAGAATTATCTTTTTATAAAAATAATGGCGAAAGTGTTACCGTTAAAACTGTTGAACTACCCGGTAGTAAAAGTACAGTAATACGCGTGGTTGCATAGTAGCACACGGTATTGATTATTGATGCTTACGTAAGAAGTCACTCAGTTATACTCAGTTATTGCTACAGTAATTGATGCATCATATCTCTCATATTATTGATTCAATTATTGTCACAGTATCATCTGCATAATATGTTATATTATTAAATCAATAATTGAGACGACAAAGTTATTCATATTATTATTTGCAAAATTGACAATGTCTAGAAGTTCTATCAATGAGAAGTTTGGTCACCTAATTGCGCGCCAATAAGGAGAAATCCTTATCGGAAAGCCCCCTCTTTCCTGGGAATGACCTGGTTGTTAAATATTGTGAGTTATAATATTAATGATGAATAAGTTCATGTTGATTAAAGATGAAATTGATAGTTCTATTGTGTTGGAATTATTAGTGTTAGTGAAAATCGACATTTATTTCAATAATAATTGATATCTGGAGGTTATATTGACCAATCGGGTAATTAACCGAATAAATGAGCAATTAATTGCTATTAATTCACATGCTTATAACTATGTGTTCATATGCGTGTACTATTGATTCACATGATTTACTATTAGGGGAGTTGGTGCAAGATTGATAATACTTGCATGACTAAATTAAAAATGGAGGTATAGTTGAAGGTACTATACTGTAATTAGTTTTTTTTCACAAGATTATACCATTGAGTCATATGAATGAACTATTAATTCACATGATTTACTATTAGGGGAGGTGGTGCAAGTTTGATAATACTTGTAGGACTAAATTAAAAATGAAGAAAAAGAGGGAGGTATTATACTGTAATATTTTGAGCCCCAAAATGTGTAATTATTAACACTATATTTTCCTATAAATAGAAACTCATTCTTCCTTCATTTCTCACCAATTCACTAAGTCTCAAAAGAGCAATTATTATACAGAGAAATTATAGAGAGAAAGAAGAAGAGAAGTCTGCTACCTCACTATTCCAGTATCCAGTTTCTTCTAAGGTAAGGGATATTATTTCTTTCATATTCATGAAGAGAGTTATTTCTTTCAATATTCGTAAGGGTTGTTATTCCATTCTTTATTATTTTGTTGGAATAACCTGTCTATGCGGTCTATTGCATGTCTGGTGAATTCTTCTATTATTACATTCTTTATTATTCTATTGGAAAAACTTGTCTGTGCGGTCTATCGCATGCATGGTGAATTCTTCTGTTATTCCATTCTTTATTATTCTTTTGAAATAACCTGTCTACGCGGACTACCGCATGCATGGTGAATTCTTCTGTTATTCCATTCTTTATTATTCTTTTGGAATAACTTGTCTATGTGGATTACCGCATGCATGATGAATGATCCTTTGTATTCATTCTTTATTAAATTATGGAAATAATCTGTCTACGTGGATTACCGTATGGCGAGTGAAAATTTATTTGTAGTTTCGTATATTCTATTATACTCGTATGAGATATCATTTCTTTTGTACTCGTCATGAAATATCATTTTCTTTGGTATTTTTCTTTTACGATTTACTATTCACCCGATTACTATTCACTCTAGTATTATTCACTCGGGTATTCGGGGCACTTTTCGTGTTGGAGTACTATTCACGAGTTACTATTCACGGATTACTATTCACCTAAATTACTATTCACTTGGGTATTTGGGGTACTTTTTATGTTTCACGAGGTACTATTCCTGAAGTACTATTCATAGGATACTATTCACGGGGTACTATTTACCCGAAAAATATATTTCTCTTCTGTCCAAATTATTTTTGGTACATGAATATTATTCTTGAATTTTACTCTACAAAGCAGTATCATGTTGGCAATTTGGACGTTATTGATTTTTGGATAAATTAGATTATAAATCTTTAAAATTTATCCTTGAACTTATTTTATTGAATTATTATGTCATTGTCATCATCATCATGATTATATTGTGATTAAAGTCATCTTTGACTTACGTGCATTGTAACAATCCAGAATTTTATTTATAATTCTAAATATTTATTGAATTAAATAAATATTTTTAATTGATGTGTTTGTTGTTTAGTAGATATTTATTGGATTATTTATTAGTAAGTAAATAATTCATGAGTTATAGAAATTAACTTAATTAAGATAAAAGAGTGAAGAATGTGACGATTTGATTATTTGAGTTGTGATTCTGGGGACAGAATCCTTGTAAGGAGGGAAGGATGTAACTATCCGGAATTTCAAATTATAATATTAAATATTTATTAAAATATAAATATTTATTTGATGTGTTTATTGTTGAAATTGATGAGATAAATATTTTATTGATGTAATGGTTGCTAGTAAATATTTATGAATCTAAATTCATTAGATAATATTCTAAATTAAATTAATTTATAATTTAGAGAGTTGTAATATAATATGAGATGTTATATTGTTGTTTTAATTTAATAATTTAAGGTGGTATATTAAGTTATTAAATAAAATAATAATGAAATTATAATTTTGTGATATTTGGTTAAGTGGAAAATTTATTTAGTATGTGGTAATTAGTTTATTTAATTAAGATTGGATATGGAAATCCAAGTAAACAATGCGGGACAATAAACTATATTATAAATGACTTATGAAAATAAATTAAACGAGTTTTAATTTGGTTTTACCAAACAAAACCTTAGAGCTTTTAAAATTCTTATTTTAATCTTGTTTTGCCAAACAAGGTTTAAGGAATGATTAAGTCATTATTTTAAGTGGTTTTACCAAACAATGTATAATGATTAATTGATTAATTTTAATTATGTTAGACAAACAAGCCTTATGGGTTTTGATCTTCAAAATTTGATAACTGATTAAAGTTATATACTTAATATCTATATTATTATTATTATACGTTATATTTTTGTTAGTGCATAAGTTAGAAGTTAGGGAGAAAGACTCAGAAGAAAGAAAAATAAGAAAAGAAAAAATTGAGAGAATCCTAGAGAGAGATTTTGAAAAAGGAATTGGGGAAAAGAAAATTTGTTGATCAAAGGAAGAAAAATTTCACCTTCTAGCATACAAGGTATCCTATTACCCTTTTAAAATTCTAAAAGTTGTGGGTGTCTTCTCTTCCAAAATTCTCTAAAAAATCTTTGTAGAGGTTGAATTATTTGTTATATATGGTTTATATGATAAATTAGTTGTTGTGAGACTGTTTTCATAAGTTTATATATGAGTATAGTCAATGAATTCATGTTATGTATGTTATGGCTTAGTTGGAGTCAAAGTTTAGTTATGAAATCATGATGAAAACCTTAAATTAATGATGTATTCTGATAATACTTGGAAAAATGAAAACAACCCAAGTTGAACGAGTCAAAACGAATGTAAAACGAATTCACAGTGAAGAATTTCATTATGAATGTCAAAAGAAGAGGTAATAAGAGAAATAGTAAAATTAAAGGTTGTAATCGTTGATGTGTATGTTGTTTACGTGGTTAGAAACGTGTTAGAAACATTAGTTGATGTTTCTGTAAACATATTACACCTTGGGTAGGTTGGTATGATTGTTAGAAAGGAGTTTGTAGGCCTAATTTGGCCTTATGTAGTGTTCGGGATCGAAATTTGAGATTTAGCAGAAGGGAATTTGAGATCAATTTGAGATTTGAGATCAATTTCTTCTTTTCTTCTTTTTCTTTCTTCCGAGTCTTTCTCCCTAACTTCTAACTTACGCACTAACAAAAATATAACATATAATAATAATATAGATATTAAGTATATAACTTTAATCAGTTATCAAATTTGAAGATCAAAAGCCATAAGACTTGTTTGGCTAACATAATTAAAATTAATCAATTAATCCTTATACCTTGTTTGGTAAAACCACTTAAAATAATACTTAATCATTCCTTAAACCTTGTTTGGCAAAACAAGATTAAAATAAGAATTTTAAAAGCTCAAAGGCTTTGTTTGATAAAACCAAATTAAAACTCTTTTAATTTATTTTCATAAGTCATTTATAATATAGTTTATTGTCCCGCATTGTTTACTTGGATTTCCATATCCAATCTTAATTAAATAAACTAATTATCACATACTAAATAAATTTCCCACTTAACCAAATATCACAAAATTATAATTTTATTTAATAACTTAATATACCACCTTAAATTATTAAATTAAAACAACAATATAACATCTCATGTTATATTACAACTCTCTAAATTATAAATTAATTTAATTTAGAATATTATCTAATGAATTTAGATTCATAAATATTTACTAGCAACCATTACATCAATAAAATATTTATCTCATCAATTTCAACAATAAACACATCAAATAAATATTTATATTTTAATAAATATTTAATATTATAATTTAAAATTCCGGATCGTTACATGCATATATGGACTTGGTATGATTATGACCAGGGATTATTCGGTATAATCATGACCGTAATGTAACGAATGATGTGATAAAAGTCCTCATTGACCTGTAGTTCATTGATGGACAGTTGTTGGTATGATTATGACCAGGGATTATTCAGTATAATCATGATCATTGAAGATTACATGAATATCCTTGGTCGTGATGCAAGGATGATTTGATTTTATTTATTAAGCTGAGTCTCATCGATAAAGTTGATGAAAAACTTTTTAAATCATAAAAGATAGTAGATTTTATGCTCTACTTGACTCTTCTAATGGATTGCTTATTCAGCTGTAGTTGTTGATCTAAAACTTGCTGTCTATTGTATTTTATCAGTTGTTATACTGTTGAAGGCTAAGGATAATTTATTTTTCATTATCTTAGTCATAATATTTCTTACTGGGCTAGTTGAGCTCACCCTTTCTTTCACTGTTCTCTTCAGGAAATGAGAATATAGCTGGATCTAGTTGGGGAATGGATTGACGGTCCAAATGGTTGCATTAGTAGTCTTCATTATTCTGTGAAATAGTGTGATAATAAATGTAATAAGATTGGATTTGAGTGTGAATATTATCTAGATGACAATATTCATGTTAAAACTCTCAGATTATGTTTTGTCGTATTTTACACGACAGTTATATAATTAAGTTATATTTGAATTATGTACCATGTATCTGGCGACTCAAAATGGGTGATGTATACCTGTTTTGGGGGCGTCACATCTACAGTCTGATGCAAGAGGCTCAGAGATGCAAGAATATCAGCCAGTGCCCCCTGAGAAGAAGATCCTAGCTCTGGCTGTTGTGTCGATGGCTCGGCCTCTGAAGAAGTCAACAACTGAGTGGCTGGCAGAAACCCCTCAACTCGATCATGAGACCGTGCACCATCTCAAACACTGAACCTCAAGATGAAATGGTTGTCGATGATGGATATAGGCAGCTAAGTTATCTCAGCTGGCTCCCACTGCACTTTCTCCCTGTTTAGTACAGTCGGGTGATAAGCGATGGATGTGGTAGTCCCCCAGAAGTTGTGCTCTTGATAGCCTTCCTAATTGACTCTTGAATGAGAAATCCAATGTCCACCTTTAGTCCTGTGACCTATAGTAAATAGCAGGATGACGCGCTCTTTTGTAACATCACTATGGTGGCGGGTAGGTATCATATTGGAATAGATGAAACTATGCCACGCCTTTCTATAGCGACTGAGCGCCTGGTGCGGGAAACTAGTCTTCTCCCCAGTGTACTCATTGGTCACCCAGACTGTCCCGGGCTTGCAAAGCCGCCTGACGATATCATCCCGATCATAACTGCGAAGTCCGGGCTCCAAGTAGTCATTTCCATCATAATTAGCCGTAGAAAATAGCCAGTTGATTGTCTTACTATCAAATGCCACCTCATGCCCCCGAACTCGAGTTATAACAGGACCCTCAACATTGACGTTGGCATAAAATTCACGCACCACTGAAATAATCGCCGCTTCAGGCTGCTTTGTAAAATGGACCCATTTTTTCTCAAGGATCATAGCCATCATTTGGCCATCTTTTCTGTCATCAGGCCTTAACACACATTCAGGCACCAAACTCCATTTTGCGAATGTTTGATTGAATCTCTTCCACGCCTCTTCGCTGACAAACCTAGTATTATCCCATCTAAGTGCTACAAAAGAGGAACCGCCTATACTAAGTCTTCGACGCTTGGATGCCATGTAGAATTTTCAGTCGATACAAAATCCACAGGACAAAAATGAACCAAAACTATTAACCCAAAAATGAACACTAATTACGAAGTCCTAAGCGAAATCCACAGTGAATTCCAATATGAAACAATGCCAAACAAGTAAATCAATCTCAAACTATGAGCCAAATAATGCAAAGCAGTGCCAAATAATGTTTATCCAAAATGAATTTCTTATCCAAACTCACTTGGGGAGATCGGGACCAAAACCAAACCAATTTCTCACTGGGGCAATGAATCGAGCACCTAGTGTGCAGTCCTTCAAACTTAAATTCTCTAGCCTTGGCTTTATCAATCACAATCCCAAAACTTTTTCAAGAATTCACAAGACATCCCAAATAACAGCTAAATATAATCAAGATTAATCAAAGTAATATCCTAGTCTAATCAGTCTAATCATCCAATGAAAACATTCGAACTAAAAGAAAGAATGGAAACCCAATACCTGGAAGAAGTGAAACCCTAGAACCCCAAATGGCAGTGAATTCCTTTGCTAAGGTACACATTTATTGCTTTGAAGAGGATGAGGAAGATATGTTGACTAATGGATGGAGTTGGGGAATGGTATGGGGACGCTTGGGGCTGCTGTCGATAGAATTGGGGGAGAATTGGTGTGATCTGCCGAGTCCGAGCTTACCTTTTAAAAATAAATATCTGCTACTCGCGCTGTAGTGCCAGTAATCCTTCAGTAAGCTGCGCTGCAACGCTTGGCAGAAACTATTGATTTTGAAACGGGCGCTGTAGCGCATGGCGAAGGCCAAATAATGGCGCTACAGTGTGAGTTTCCATTAAGTTAAGGAAAAACAGGCGCTGCATCGCAGCCTGTTGAGCATTTTCAGGCGCTGCAGCGCTTTCTTAGAAATTTGGAATTTAACTTGGGCGCTGCAGCGCTGATTGAAGGCCAATATCAGGTGCTGCAACGCTTGACCTGCATCACGCAAAAATTTTTGCAACTATCAGCTTATCAGGGCAAAACTAATACATATTAGCTAGCAGATAGCATTCAAGACCTTCTCCAAACATGAACTATATACTAAAACTTCTATAAAACTCAATAACTACTAAAGACTAAAAAAAAATCAAAACTACTATGCTAGGAACTATTTTACTACTATACTGTAAACCTAAACATCTTGTCACAAGTTATACCAAAATGACAAGTATATAACTATAACAAGGTTGACACATTGGTCAAAAACATATATTGCCAAATTGAACTATTTTACTATAACACTACAAAAACATAATGCATACATACCAAAAAACTATCAAAAAGCTTCAATTAACATATTACTATACCCCCACCACCCTACTATCATGCAAATATACTACGATAGGGGTGTTCAAACCGGCCGGTATATTCAGTTTTTAGGGAAATCGAACCGGTTCAAACCGGTCGGTTCGGTACAAAGATGAATCGGTTTGGTACCGATACAAAAAAATGGTACATACCGAATTTTCGGTTCTAGTTTTGGTAGGGTGTTTGGCTTGGTCGATAAATACCGAACCGATCGTACTGGTTATTTAAATAATAAATTAAATAATAACTTGAAAGACCAATTTTTAAAGATTTTTTTGTCTAACCATGTAAAAGTAACTTGAAAGTCTCTTTATTTATAGAATAGAGGTAAGACAAGAGATGTCATACTAGACAATGTGGGATGTTTTTTTGTCTAACTTTGTGAAATTAACTTGAAAGTCTCTTCTATTTATAGAATAGAGGTAAGACAAGAGATGACATTCTAGACAATGTGGAATGTATTTGAAATTTGGTGCGGCTTCCTTACATGCAGTAGTGGTCATTCAATGTGGGTCTTATTAAACAAGAGATGGCATACTACATTACTACCAATTGAAATCATTAGTATTTGGTTGTTTCCAAGTCTCCAAGTCCCATATTGGCTAAATTGGTAAAACTTTAAGAAAATTTTCCTTATAAATTGATTACAATATAATAATGAATTTAAGATAACAAGTAATCAAAGCATTATTACTTATTATTATCAGTATTGGGATGTAAATACCAACTTTATCCTCATTAAATCCACTACAATGACACTAATAAGGATGTAAATAACTTACCCTTATAATGACACTAATGAAGAACTTATGGCACCATCACAGATAACTTGTTTTTAAGTCCCACATTGATTAGATTATAAAATTTTAAGAAAGTTTTTTTTATAAAAACACTATCAAGTGAAGCCTTTACTATTTAGTTGTCTCCAAGTCATATTTGTTAAATTGGTGACAGAGTAATTAAAACATTATTACTTAATATAGGGATGTAAATACCAACTTAGGAAATCACATAAGGAAACTTATGGCACCATTTTACATAACTTGTTTTTAAGTCCCACATTGATTATATTATAAAAATTTAAGAAAGTTTTTTCATAAAAACACCATTGCTTGTTTTTAAGTCCCACATTGATTAGATTATAAAAATTTAAGAAAGTTTTCTTTATAAAAATACCATTGCTAAAACTTTAAGTAAATTTACCAACTTAGACTTTTCATCAAATCAAACCAACTATAATGACACTAATGAATGCCAAGAAAATCACATAAAGGAACTTATGGCAGCATCTTACATAACTTGTTTCTAAGTCCCACATTGATTAGATTATAAAAATTTAAGAAAGTTTTCTTTATAAAAACACTACCAAGTGAAGCCTTTACTATTTAGTTGTCTCCAAGTCCCATATATGATAAATTGGTAAAACTTTAAGGAGATTTTCCTTATAAAGTGATTATCATGTAACAATAAATACCAATTGGGCCAATTTTTGGCTTATAGTTTTGTGTTTGGGCTATCTTACTAAGCCTTTGGGCTGGCTTAAAAAAGTTTTTGGGCTAAAAATCCGATTTTTGGGCTGAAATTGGTTGGGTTGAAATTCCAGTACAAGTTGGTAAAAATCGGAACTGGTCAGGTACCGAACCGACTAATTGATCCGGTATACTGGTTCATTTGGTTTCGGTATCGGTACCCAATTTTCAGTACTTTCGGTAATCGGTTTGGTTCGGGCCAGTTCGGGCCTGTATTTTACTGATGAACACCTCTATACTACGATCATATTCAACTACTATAATTGATGAAAATATACGACTAGCATACAGAAAGAAAAAGGATAGAAGAATGATACAGAGATGGGGTTGCCTCCCCGTCGAGCGCTTGATTTAAAATCGTCAGCGATACAGAGATGGGGTTGCCTCCCCATCGAGCGCTTGATTTAAAATCGTCAGCGATGAGATGGGGTTGCCTCCCCATCGAGCGCTTGATTTAAAATCGTCAACTTGATTATTTCACCCCAGCCCATATCGGGTCCCCAAGAGTAATGGACGTCTTTTTATGGTCGACGTCGTCGTCCCAGTAATGCTTAAGATGTTGCCCAATTACTTTGAATGTTCTTGTAGAATGTGAGTCTTCAACCTCAATAGCACTATGCAGATAAACTTTAACAATTTTGAAGAGTCTCGATCATCTTGACTTTAATTTCCCGTGAAAGTGTATAATAAAAACAACGGGAATACATAGGATTAACTCGTACCCCACCGCTATCATGTATTTAAAGGCCACAAGCCCACAAGCCCACAAGTTCAGTCTATCCTTTAATAAAAAGTAAAAGTTTAGCGAGCCCTTCAAAATATTAAAAAATAATGAGTTTTTCATAGGATTGCACCATTTTTTAGGATATTAGACAAATAAAATTTTAAAATACGTTTAAACGTTTGAAAACTCACTTAATTCCCTCTAATTAATCTTACACTAACTCAACCTCCATCTTTTTTACTGCCAGACAAACTTGAAATTGATACAATGGACAAAAAATAATAATTCTAAAATCTTAACATAAGATTAAATGGTCTATTTTATCCGACAAAGTTTTTTTTTTTTTTGACAACAAAAAAATTTGATATGATATTGGGAGAAGTAATAATTATTGCTATACAGCCTACACTACCAATTCCATAATAGTATAAGATTATTGTTTTCTTTAAAATAATTTTTTAATTCCACAATTAATAAAAATTTATTCAATTTTAATCAATCAACATAACATTATAAAGTATAAACTATTAATTTTTTTATTAATAGTAATATTTATTATTTTTTGAATTTTAATAAATTTTATTAATTTTGAGTTTTATAATATTTGAAATTAACTTTTAAAAATTAGCAAATATCCTATCATTTAGAACCAGTATAAAAATAGGTGGTGCATTTATAAAAATGTTTTAAATCCTTGTCCTTAAACCCAAAGCTGCGCCGAGGAGAACGCAACAGAGACTATGAGAACCCTAATGCTTTCATTCTCAAAGATACGAAATTGGTGACGGGTGCCATTGCAACTATTCATCTGTAAGTTTTATGTAGACCCAATTCTTTTACTTAATTTCTCTTCTGTTTACCAAAATGACGATTCTTCATTTTCTCTCCAAATGTAAATGGCAAACCCAAATCAAAAATGAACAAATCTGCTCTACTTTTCAGCACTTGAAAAAATGTTTAATTCCCATACGTAGTTATAGAACAAAAAGCATCTCTACAGATTCATCATTCAAAATCTCATATCTCGAGAACACATTTGGATTATCAGGCAAAACCCTTGTTCGTGTATCCAATTTGGTTAATTTCGAATCAACTGAAAAACCCAATTCAGTTCTCAAACTCTTCCAGAGCTTTGGATTCTCCAAAACCCATGTTAGCATAATAATCGGTCGTTGCCCGCCTCTTCTTCTATACGATGCTCAAAATGCCCTAAAGCCAAAGCTTGATTTTTTGCTTGCGATCGGCAATTCCGAGAGTGAGATAATCAAAGTTGTCACCGGGGACTCTACTATTCTCAGTAGAAGTTTGAACAACCATCTAATACCCTTGTTCAATGTGTTGATTACTTTGATGGGCAGCCACCAAAATGCGGTTGCTGCCATCAAACGTTGCCCATCAATTCTTTTATGTGGTATTTCGAATTTGGTATCCAATGCGGAATTGTTACTATCACTTGGTGCGTCCCACTCTCAATGTGTGAAAATGCTTACTGGACATCGTAATGCATTAGGTAGGTCATCTGATAAATTCCGTAATGTGGTGTTCAAGGTCAAGGAAATGGGGTTCAATCCTTCATCTGCATCATTTAGGCACGCTGTTGTTGCCATGATTGCGGTTAGAGATTTGACTTGGGAATCTAAATTTGAAATTTATAGAAAGTTTGGTTTCTCCAATGATGAGATCCTTTCCATGTTCAAGAAGCAACCCGATTGTATGAATATGTCTATGAATAAAATTAGGAGAACAGTGGAATTCTTTTTGACCAAATTGCATTGGAGCCCATCAAAGTTGTCTGTTACGCCAGGTGTTTTAATCTATAGCTTAGAGAGGAGGATTATCCCGAGGTGTTCAGTTCTCCAAACTTTGGTGTCGAGAAACAGGATTAGCAATAGTGTGATGCTGACATCAATATTGGCTATGGCAGAAAGGAAATTCTTGAAAAAGTATGTGACTGAGCATAAGGACAAAGTTCCCGAGGTATTGTATTATTACAAAGGTGAGTTGAGATTTGATGAATACAACTTTCATTTAGTAGGAAAGAAGCAGGATGCAGCCTTGTAAACATCTAATGCTTCTATGCTAGTTGTTGCAATTTTAGTTTATGTACCTATTTTGCTCGAATATCTACCATATGCACTGTGTTTTCTCTATGACCTTAATCAGTTTCCCGAAACTGATCTTTATTACATGAAATGAAATATAGTTATTTTGTTCTTATGTCCCTGGAATCCAATTTTTTTTTAGAGTTTGGTAGAGTTGTTTATGCACGTAATTACCTTAGGTTACTATAACCTGAGATAGTAATGTCTACAATTACCTAGAGTACTTGAAACTATAAACTGCCTCTAGTCGGTCAAGACTAGTGTTAGGGTTGGGAAAATTTCTAAAATTACTTGTTTTAGTCTTTTTATAAACTGCCTCTAGTCGGTCAAGACTAGTGTTAGCGTCGGGAAAATTTCTAAAGTTACTTGTTTTAATCTTTTTGCATTTTGTTTGGTGTATAAATTTATTGATTTGTTTTGGTAATTTTATGGCTTACAGCAGTATCATATTCTTAAGCTCAATAATAGTCCCTAGTTGTGTGGAAGCAACCATACTGGTTAGGCATAAACTTTAGGGAACTGATATTTTCTCACGTGAGCATACAGTGGATCACACTTTCATGTGAGAAGGAACCATGTTGAAATAGTGTTCCCCTAAACTTTATCCCTATTCATTTATAACTTCCAATAAGATAGATTTGCTCAAGGAAGCTACTTACTCCAGTTAGGCATAATATGACATATCATATTTTGCATAGATTAAATCATAATTAGACATTAAGTTTTGTCATGTTTAAATGATTAAATCCACCTAGAAAGGTTGAAGTTTAATGAGTCTTCTCATGGTTATTTATTTACTTTTTAAAAAAAAATTAAAATCACAAATTAAAATCCAAACAAATCCAACTATCATTACATCTAAATTTATGTATGGGGCAAATTTTATTTTTTTGAGTCGACTATTTGTACATCAAACAATCTTGCATATATTGCCACAACTTAAAATATTTTATGGTTACATTTGTCATATTAACAACATTTTTATCAATGCATCACGGGTCGTCCATAAGAGAAATGTGAAGTGCTAGATTTTGTATTTTTTGTTTTTAAACTAGTTTTATAAAATTATTGTATTATTTATATTTTTAGGTGTTATACCATATTAATATAATTTAATAAAAAAATATTTTTAGCTAAATATTAATGTTAATAATTATATGAACTTTAAATAACACTAAATAAATTAAAAAATGTATGAGAATAAGAGACGGTGATAATTAGATAATTAAGATGGTAAGAATGTACATGAATTTTTTTTTTTGAAATGAAATCAAATAAATAAAAGATTAAAAAACAGTTTCATTTTATAAATTTTATATTTTTATTTCTGGATTTTGGGATTGAAAGACCATCACTAAATTTTAGAGTTTAGAGTTTTGGTTCGTTAACGAATAGGCTATGACGATGGTTCAGGTCGTCGTCATCCGGTTTGTTAACAAACCAATTTGATTATGAGGTTTTATATATATATATATATATATATATATATATATATATATATATTATCCGATACTAGTAATCATGAATGTCGATAGTATTACTGACTGATAGCTTATTAATGCGAAATTATCCTAACACCCTTATTTTATAAAATATAGGATTTGCGTACTATGTACTATGAAATTGATAAATGAATAGAATAGAAATTAAGGGAATGGGGAATGGTACATAGAATGAGTAATTCTGTTTTTGATAGGAATGAGTTATTTCACATCGTCTCTCAAGTTATAAAATTCACAAATTTAACATGAATATGAATGATTTATTTCATTTTAATGGAACAATCGAATACAATTTTTTTTATTCCATAAAAATGAGAAAAACCGAATGTAACGACACTTGCTCAAATTTGATAAATGCAATAATTACCCGTAATGGTATCTTTGTCACAAGGCCAAAAAGGAATCTGAAAGATTTAAATGTACTAAATTGTAGCTTCAAATAAACTAAATACATATGTAACTCCTAATATCTAGTGTAATTCAACAATTGAACCTTTTATTGTCCCTCACAACATAAATATCATTAAAAGGATAAAACAAAATATATGAGCCTAATTATGCAGTAAAACTTAAACTAAACTTCTGAACACCCATATGATATATAGTAATACACATTCTTATTCTGCAGAATAATTCACCATTCAATATGAAGACGCACATTTAACATTTTATTCTAATTATTTCCATGGCCAAACATAATCATTGTAAAAACTAATTTTCCAATAAAGCTAATCCAATATTAACTTCAAAGAATTTAATCAAATCTGTATGACCCAAACTTGAAAAAACTAAAAAAAACGAGTTAAAATCAGCTAAAAACACTTGCTGGAATCAGAACCAGCGGTATCGTCGGGGACCTTGTCGAAGACTGGAGCTTCGAATCCTGCCAGATGCTTGACGTAATGCCTGGCCCATCTCTCACTCACATTAACTTTAAGACTCTCAATATGTAACCGTGGCTGCTGAAGGAGTTGAAATCGCGGCGTCTGACGAGAATGAGCTCGGAGACTGCCGAGAGCGGTGGCAATTTCAGATTTGAGAGGAGCGAAGCCTTGTACGCAATTTGAGAGGAGAGAACTGGGAAGCCCTTATGCGGAACAAATCTGTCAAAACGACTAGTTTTGACAGACTGTGTAGGAAAAAATTTTACAAGACTGTGTATGGCTATTATCCCCAATATATATCAATTTATGTAACCTTATCAGTACACTATATTGAATGAAATGTACACCAACAATGTAACCCAGGCTGCTTTTGAGTAGTGAATTATGAATACTTCAAGGTTTCAATTTTTATTTTTGTCCCTGTATAACTATTGTTGGTCACAATAACAATATTATATGGGGAAGCTGGTTGAACTCGAATTACCACCTGTTTCAGATAACCTCATCATCCAGTTGAAAGCTCTCTCTTTACCTGTTTGTCTGGAAAAATATAACCCAAATTTATTTTCTTTTAAATAAAAAAGAGGAGAGAGAAAAAAGAAACCAAATAACTATACTTTTTCAAAATATTTGCTTATAAATCCATATTAGTAATAACATGTATAAAGAACACAAGAGAAACACTGAAACAAATTTGTGGATTATGAATAAATTAGAGCAACATCAAATCCTGTAGCCTACAGAAAGAGAGATCTATTGTGGTGTAATTGAGGGCATTAATGTCTGCCTGAGAGGCAATTCCTTTTCCTACACTATCTTGGTAAGTATGAAGCTAGTTTAGTTGCCATGACCGATGAAGCTTGATAATTTTTCCACGACATTATTGATTTGCAGTCTTTGACGATCAGCACAATTTGTGAAAATGAATGCAGCATTCATACACCATCTTCTCTTGATAGATGCTAATTCTCGTATCAACAGAATCATAGAAGACAATATATGCTCTTAAAAATTTCAGCAATCAATGGTCAAAGACTTTGTTTACTTAATGCCCCAAAACAGTTATTCTACTGGCCCTCATCAGTTTCAATACTCACCAAATAAGACATTAAAATATCCCATCTAAAGAAGCCTTTTTTGCAGTCTATATTAATAGCATATTGATTCTTATCCAGTCCAATAGACTAGTAATAGATTCAGTTCATGAAGAGATTCTGATTAAAGATAATCTCCAAAAGGAATTAATAATTATCCATCCAATAACCACTGTCTTGTACAACATTCAATCTATGCATGGACCCAATTTTATTTTAATTTTCTTTTGATAGTTAACTAAACCCCAAGCAAACAACATAAAAAGGTTATGCAAATTGCAAAGATATTCATTCCCCATCTCTAAGGTAGAAATAACGGCCTCTTAAGTAGGGAGGAGTTGCCCAGCTCCAAGAACAGCTAAATTAGAAGACTACCTCGCCTAAATTTGGGGTTTGGCCTCATAATTTTTATTTGCTAGAAGAAGCTACACATGTAAAAAGAGAATGAAATAACTAAATGAGTGGTTAATATTAAAGAAATATTAACTTTTTGTCATATCACCTTAGGACAGTAGTTTTTTTTAATTAAGTACCCAAGATCCTATCATATAGGTAAACTATGGTGTGAGGCATAAGTAGACCCGGTAAAATATGATTATGAGTTGGTTTTAGTTTATAAAATATAGTTATGCTTCTATTTAAGAACTAAAATCATATTAACTATTTTTAATATGGGTTGAAATTATATAATTATGGTTCAAATATAGTTCGACCCATATTTTAAATTTCAAACTTACCTTTATTATGATCCAATTAATTAATAAATTATTATTAGATATATCATGTATACATAACCACTAAGCATTTTTTTATACATAATCACTGAATATTAATTTTTTTTAGAGTGGGGTATAATAATCACTGAATATTATTTTTTTGGTGAGGGTGGGGGTGTATACATAATTAGTAATTTTTTTTTTGGGTGGGTGAGGGTGAGGGTGAGGGTGAGAATGTATACATAATTAGTAAATACTTTTTTTGGGTTGGGATTAGGGGTGGGGCGTGGGTGGGGGGTGGGATGGGATGGGATGGGGTGCTGGGTAGGGGTGGGCAGGGTGGCCGGGTGGCGGGTAGGGGTAGGGGTGGGGGTGGGTTGGGCTGGGGTGGGTTGGGCTGGGCGGGGTGAGGTGGGGGTATATACATAATATATTATATTTTTGAATCAAAAATTTTTGAATTTGGGATGGAAAGAACTTTTGATTTATATTTGGAATGAAATATGGGTTAGAACCTATATTTCTTTTAAAAAATATGGTTCCAAACTTAAATAAATAAAATAGTTAACCAACCCATTTGATTTTAGTTAATATGAGTTGACTCAATAGTTAACCAACTATATATATTGTCAATTCTAGGCGTAAGTACAAAATAAGTAGCTGATCATGACCCAGAGCAATTCATTTCATAAAGGGATATGCAAAAAAGGTAGCAACCATTGGTAGGACTGAGAAAAAAACGGGTATAACTGAATAAGCGAACCGAACTGAAATAATTTAACCAAAATTTTATAATAATTTGATTATTTTTAACAATTCGATTATTTTCGAAATTATTTACGATTTTCGATTAGTTAATACGGATTTCAATTTTAAGCTATTCGATCTAACCAAATAACTGAATAAAGCCTAACTTAAAATAATAATATAAACTCTTTATTATCTCAGCTCATTTCTCAGCCCACTAGCCCAGATCTTAAACTCTCAATCTCTCATCGCCTTATCGGTCATCGGTCATCACTCTGCTCATCTCGAACTCTCGATCTCTCATCTCTCATCTCTCATATGACATCTCTCATCCCTCTCAATCTCTCATCCCTCAGATCTCGATCTCGATCTCTCATCACTCAGATCTCGATCTCGATCTCGATCTCTCATCTTTGTTTTTTCCCTAAGCCCCTAACCCAAAAGCTAAAATCCCAGTCCCCAAATCTCACGACAGACGTCGCGACTCCACTCCGCCTCCGAACAGCGAACCAAAATCTGGACGGAACCTCATCTCCGACTCTGAGCCTAGACGAAATCTTATCTTTACTACTCCTTGCTCCTTAAATTGTGAGTTCTAAAGTCTTTATACTGATATTTACGACTTCCCATCTACTTCTTTTGGATGAACTACTATGTAATCAATATTTTAGAGGTTATTTATTTGTTTGATTCAACAGTACTGTGATATTTCTGCTTGTATCTTTATTTAAAGTTGATGAGATTATAGGATCTGCATCTAATGTTAGAAATTTTGTTGGCCTCATCTATAAAATGGAAATTCGATCTTTTTATGGATTAAACATGCTAGGAGTATTATCAATTTGTAGTTCCTTTTGCTATGATGTACAGTCTTAGACATTCTTGTCTATAAATGGCTAAATTATTTAGTTTTGCTATTTCTGAATTGTTCGATCCATTCCACCTTTTATTACTTGCTTTGGTATTACATTAAATTATCTAAACTATATAGGTGTGTTGTTTCTTATTTTCACATTTGTACTTATTTTTCATGGGATTTACATTCTAATATATGACAATATTTAGACCTTGGAAAAGTTTTTAATCATGCATGCAGCCTTCTTTTAGCGAGTTCTCCTACCATAAATATTTATCTAAGATGTCCTAGAAGGCTAGAATTACAGAGACAGTTTTGTTGTAGTATTCATTTTGTCACCTACCTATCTAACTCTTTCTAAATAAGCATCTTTTATTTAAACTTCCCTTTTGGTTTCCTCTATGTTAATTAGTAGACATGTAGAAGACTTTTGCACCAAATTATGAGAATTTCACAATTAAATTGGAATTGTTGTAGCATCTTTCACCTGATTAATCTATATTTTAAGATGAGCTCATTAATTATGTGTATTTGAGCATCATATACAAGAGAGCAAATTGATGGATATCTGTTGTGGAAAATCATACTATTTTTTGTAAAATAGATAGCATTGGTGCAAAGTCTTGTTCTGTTTATATATTGAAATTTCTAATAGCTACATATTTCAACATGTGCTATATAATGCTATAAATGTGTGTTGATGGATCATTGTTGACACTGTAGGCTAATGCTATTGTTGGGGGCTCTGTTGCACAATGTTTGACTTGCATGTTGGCATGTTGCTGTACTGCCTACTGCCCTGTTGTGCCTGCTGAGTGTTGACTCAATGATTATAGTGCTTGAGTTTTTGACTCCCTGCTGCTAATGTTTGGTCTTAGACAGTTGGACTCTTATGGATTATTAATTTATTATGGACTAATTATCTTTGTGAAATTATGGATTATGTATTGCTGATTTTAATCATGTTAAGATTTTGAATTATTATGTATTGTTAATTGTAGAGATGTATTGACTCTGCCATTGTTGTCAAGTCGTCGACTAGGCGACGACTAGGCGTCGAGTCGACCAGAAAAATCAAGCCGGTAGGACGACTTGGTGGCAGAGCACATAGTCGACCGCTCAGTCGTCGACTTGGACGACTTAGACGCTCAGCAGATGACTTGTATGACTAACTGGAAAAGCGGGCGACTTTCCAAAGCGGGTTTGACCCGAACCAATTTATAAACCTAAACTCCTAATCGATGTGCGTGTTCCTTTTCCTTCTTCGATAGTTCCTTACTTCATTTTCCTTCGACAGTTCGAGAGGGAGAAACGAGAGGGAGAACTTCGACAGTTCGACGAGAGGGAGAACTTCCAAAGAGGGACTGCTGCTCGTTCCTTTTCCTTCTTCTCTTTCCTTCAGAACTTCGACAGTTAGAGCATACCCAGTCGGATCGTGGCTGTTCGAAAAGAGCAATAGGGACTGCTGCTCGTTTCTTTTCCTTCTCTTTCCTTTTGGGACGAAAATGGATACGCATGGAGTATAGAGACAGAGCATATGAAAGAGCAAATAAGTAATGAGTACCTCAAGTCCTCGACTGATTCGGTGACTCCAGCGAGCGAGTTCGATGACTTGTAGCCTTGTAGGACACAAGTATTCTTCTCTTCTACTTGTTTCTTCTCTTCTTCATGTCTTTTTCTTTGTTCATGACTGCTGCTGTTTGGTTTTGTTTACTCATGACTTCAAGTTGATCGATTGATTTATTATTTAATTGTTCCCACTCCATTGGCTCGGTTGTGTAACATGTGATGGATATTTGGCTGTTTGCCTTGCTGATTTGTTTTTTGCGGATATTTGCTACACAATAATAGACTTCAAGTTGATTCATGAATTGATTTACAGCATGTTACATCTATATAAAAAATTTGCAGCTTGTAACTAAAAAAAATTACATCATGTAACATCTGTATAAAAATATTGCAGCATGTAAGTATGTAACATCTTAATAATTTATAGCATCTTAATAACTAATATTGGCATATTGCAGCATGTAACATCTCAATTTAAAGTTTTATCAAGCATCTGTATGAATGTGATTAAAACTAAGTTAATAATATCCCTTGCTATTGATATTCCAGATTACAATGAAACTATGCCATCTATGTTTAGTTGTTTATTTATTTTGTTATTACAATTTACAAATTACAATGTCTTGTTTGTTTGTTTAATTGTATTTTTTAGAATTGTAGATAGTTAAATGGCAGAAAGTTCAGGAGCTGAGGGTTATGATTCAACTAAGGATCCTAAAAGAAAGGCCAAGTCTAAAGATCCGGGGTGGAAATATGCATTTTGGCCAGAATTGAGCGATAAAAATCTTGTGCAATGCATTCTCTGTGGAAAAAAGGTTCATGGAGGAATCAAGAGATTTAAACATCTTACCGGTGGGTATGAGGATGTGTCCAAGTGTCCTCGAACTAAAACAGAAATTTCAAATAAGATGCATTAAGCAATAATGGGTAACAAAAGGAATAAGCCAATTCAATTTGATGACCATGACGAAGTAGAAGAAATTCAGTCATCTAATATTCCAAACAATGTTTTCAATGCTTCTAATGCTTTCTCTACAACTGTTCCAAGTTCTGGGACTGCATCTAAAAGGATGAAGAGTGTATTTCAATTCCCTAAGCCACAATCACAAACAAAGACCATTGAAACTCATTTTAGGAAATCTCCTGAAGAAGTTGTGGACGAAAGGCATCGAAAAGGTCCTAGCCAAACTACTTTAGAGAATCGTCTAAGGACACCGGAAGAGAAAGAGAAAGTTGACAAGCATGTTGCCAACTTTTTTTATGAGTCTGGCATCCCTTTTAATGCAGCAAATCGAAGAAGTTATGAGGTGATGGCAAAGGCTATTGGGCAATATGGGCCGGGTTACAAGCCTCCTTCATATCATGAGTTGAGGGTTCCTCTTTTAGCAAAGGCCAAGACTAAAACAGAGGAACTGAAAGAGAAACACAAAATTTCTTGGAAGTAGTACGGTTGCAGTCTTATGTCAAATGGATGGACGGATAGAAGAGACATACACTTGATAAATTTTCTTGCTAATAGTCCTGCAGGTACTTACTTTTTGGGATCAGTTGATGCCTCTGCTCAATCTCAAGATGCAAACATGTTGACAGAGCTACTTGATGGAAAGATAAAAGAGATTGGGGCTGAGTATGTTGTGCAAGTGGTGACGGACAATGCCGCCAATTATAAGGCAGTAGGTCGTATGTTGATGGAGAGGAGACCGACTTTGTTCTGGACACCATGTGCTGCCCATTGCCTAGACTTGATGTTAGAGGACATAGGCAATATGAAGCAATTTAAGTCTACAATCGTGAAGGGCAGAAAAATAATTGGATTCATTTACAGACATGGTCGCCTTCTTGAGGCGATGAGGACCAAAACAAATGGGAGGGACCTTGTGAGATCGGGAGTCACCTGATTTGCTACATCATTTCTGACTCGTCAAAGCTTGTGCAAGCACAAGGATGCTTTGAGACACTTGTTCATCAGTGATGATTGGACAAATTCGAGGTTGTCAAGTACAGAGGCGGGGAAACAAGTGTATGATACAATTATTTCTTCTACTTTTTGGAACGTGAAAGATTGTATTAGAGCCTCACAACCATTACTTGTAGTCTTGAGGATTGTGAATTCGGATGAGAGGCCAGCTCTGCCCGAGATTCTTGCTGCGATGGAATATGTAAAGAAAAAGATCAAAGATGTCTTTAACAACAAAGGCTGTATAAGAAAGTGATTGACATCATTGAGCAAAGATGGACATGCCAAATGGAGCAGAAGTTATATAGGGCATCATTGTTTCTCAATCCGGGAAAGTATTTTGACATCAAAGAAGAAGAATCTAATTTGGCTTACAAGTTGCGTAACAACTTCAATGATGTTCTTTCAAAAATGGTTCCCGACCAAGTTTTGGCAGACAAGATAAACGACTTAGCTGATGTCTATGAATCTTCTCGTGATGACTTTTCTAAAGACATAACGATTAGGCAACGAAAGACAAAAAATTCTAGTAAGCATATTACATTAACTATAAATTTTTCTTTTAAGTTTAATAATTAAGACTATATTTGATTTTTTAAATTTTTTACATCTAATATAGTTGATTGGTAGAATGCTTTTGGCGGTTGTGCTATTGAGCTTACAAAGTTTGTAAAGCGAATCCTCGGCCTTTGTTGTTCTTCTTCCGGTTGTGAACGCAATTGGAGCACTTTCGAGTTTGTTAGTATTTAGTACATAACTAAATGTATAAATATTTTATATATTCTTTTTGCTTAATATTTTTTAAACAAAAGTTTTAGATTCATACGAAGAAGAGAAATAGGTTGGAGCATCAACGGTTAAATGATTTGGTGCATGTCCAATACAATCGCCGAATTGTTGATAGGTTCTAAAGGAGGCGCGAACTTGAAAGAAACTTCGAACCATTAGTCCTAGATGACTTTGATTGGGGTAATGAGTGGATAGTGCCCGAACAAGATATAGTTCATGATGGAGATGATCTTACGTGGGAGGATGTTGATAGAGCTGTTGGTGCATCTGATGCCATCGAGGGACGCAATCTTCCTCGTAGGACGGGTCTATTCTACTCACGGCGTGGTAATGCTTCGACTTCAAGAGCTGTGATTGTGAATGAATCTGATTCTGATGTTGGAGAAGAGGAGGGCCTTCCCAATGATGATGAGGATGTAGATGATGATTATGGCCGAAGAGTAACTACTATTTCGAGTGATGATACCACTGCTGGGAGAGATGATGATGATTTGATCTTTAATGATTTTGTTTGATAGCTTTAGTGATATTTTCATTATGAAAAATGAGAATTTTGAGTTAAAGAATACTGAATTTTTATGACTTTGTCTTCATTTCTATATTATGTTTGTTTTTGGCAATGTCACAATGAACATGTCTTTATCTTATAAAGGATGATTGTCTAATTTTATGACATGATATCATGATTATATGCTTGTATATACCTTTATCTTAACAATACTTGTTTACTTGTTTTATCATAAATTATTGAATTCTTAGTATTGAAATTTATGGTATTCTATATATACAATGTTAAAATGGGAAGAAACTAAACATAAATTTAAGAATTATATTGAATTAAACTAAATATTACAAATGTATCACCATTTATATAATTTGAAGTTGGTAGTTGGTACAAGTTTAAAAAATTACAACTATAGTAAAATTATCATTTTGACTTGATCTTGTTCGCTTCTTGTTGTGATTTGATATGCTACAACCTGCATTATGAATATGGTAAATTATTAGAAATATCAATATATAAATAATTAAATATTCATATAAATGTTAAATATATAGAATTTTATACGTATAAAATTTACATTGTTAACGACTTGTCGATTTGTGGATGACTAGTCGGGCGCTTTGTCGCCTAAGCGCTTAAGCTCCCGACTGTCGCCTCGCCTCGACTTAGTGCCTTGATAACTATGGACTCTGCTGTTGATTGTAATTTGTAATGTTATTTAGTGTTGAGTCATGAGTGTTAAGGTTAGGTAACTGTTAATTTGTTAAGTATGGAAGCCTTTCATTTCGGTTGGTTATTTATCGAATAATCGAATTATAAATTCGGTAATTAGGTAATTCGGTTAGTAGCTAATTCGGGTAGCAGTTCAGATAGTAGGAATGTGATAATTTTGATTTTTGATTATACCCGAATAGCTAATTCGGTTCGTTTATAACCGAACTGCTCACTCCTAACCGTTGGCAGTCTTGACAGCAATGTGACAGAGCATGTGATTACACACAAAGAAGTACCAAGGCCAAGGAATGTGTACATGAACCTACATTTAAATACAAGAATATGTAAAATGAAAGCATTAGAGTACTTGTTTCAAAAGAACTACCAACGAAGAAAGTTAGTTTTTCTTAATCCCTTCCCAAACAGAAAATCATTAATTATAGACAAAAGGTAAAGTACACAACAAATAAACAAGTAGTCATATCCAACACAACAGGCCAAAGAATGATTGTCGTTGTATTCCTTGTATTGTAAGAATTTACAATTTCAGCCAACTTCAATTTGTCACCAAAATCAACAGAATTCGGAGCAATCAAAATTTCACTTTATTCATGTTTTCTCCCATGGTGAGCTTCCAAGCAAGAATAACAACACCTTTATCAACGATTACAGATTGTCCCACCATTAAATAATATATATATATATATATATATATATATATATATATATATATATATATATATATATATATATGTTAACGCCAAGTTTTGTCCGCACGTCTAATCACCGAATTCATGCGCTTAAACCTGCACAATAACGAGATCACACAGGAATTTTGACGGCTTTGGCCGTCGGGTAATAGTTCCGATGTGAGAACGAGTACAGACTGAACAATGTTTAACAATGGAGGCTTTAATATTTATTGCTCAAATATACATTACATGTTAATTGGAGTTAAGACTTGTATATATAGTTTATCTCATCATCTTAACAGTTGATCCCCGAATTGTAATAGGACTCCTAAACATAGTAGTTACCTATGTTTGGGTCAAACTTAATCTCTTTAAAAGGAGAAAGTTAGATATAATTCTAATACCTTCCTTTGGAGTTGGTATTTAAATATGGTTAGGACTAGAATCCTTAACCATTCAAACTCTTTATCACACCAGACTCTATACAAGGAATAACCGTCTGTATGGGCCCAAGTAACCCGAACACCTCCAAACAGATATGAACCACGACCCAAAGGACTTGGTTGTCCGACCCTGAACACCACCAACCCCCTTACTGGCTTCGATCCATTGGGCTCGAAAGATCCTTCATAGATACGACCTTCCGGTCGATATGGGGGTCGGCAGATCACACCCAAACATTACCCTCAGTCTCTTGTTATAAAAAATTTATAATGAGAGACTTAAAACAAATAAATCTAGAATCCAAATAGTCCCATCAAACTGCACACGATATCCAAGTACTGGGACCCACATGTCATTATAAGCCGCATTAGGGATTCGTTCCATACCAAACCATCAAAAACCCTTTCCCCAAAAAATAACCGCTGCACTTTTAAAAACATTCCTCTCTCTTATTCTTCTCTGCAACTGTGTTTTCCAGCAAAGCACCGTCCTCACAAAATTTCTCTGATCAAAGTTTTCCCCCAATCAAACATCCCATCTTTACTGTTTAAACCCCAATGGAAGATTCTAGCATCCCATCCACCTCCGAAATCGAGCAAAACCCGATTATCGACGTCATTCCCAACCCTAACACCATTATCACCACCAATTTAGTTCCTGTCAATTTATCAGCTCCTCCACCCAACACTCTTATCCCTTTATTGCCTACAACCCTAAATCTCATAGAAATAAGAATACAAAACTTCTATTCATTAGAGAGCGATTTCTCCCATATAAACACCAAATCCTCTGTTCCCCCCTCCCAGATTTCTGACATTCGGACCCTATTCAACATTCCGAAGGAGTACAATTTTCGGGTGCCAGACCCCAACGAAAGAATGTATTGGCATCTCGAAGGTGAATGGGTTGCTATTCCTCTCTAAGCCTTGAAGTATGGGGTCCGATTTCCACTGCACAAGTTCTTCTCTTCCTTTTTGGGCTTTGTGGGCATCGGGTTCGTACAACTTGTGTCGAACTCCTACATACATCTGGTAAGCTTCATCGCTCTCTGCTATGAGCAAGCAATCACCCATGGGTTAGACTTCTTTTTCGTTCTATTCAACATCGGTAGATCCAAGAACTTGGGCTTCGATAACTGAACCGACAACCTGGCCGAGCCACCTTCATGAAAACTCCCTCCAGCAATAAAGGGTGGCACCCGCAATGGATCTTCGTGAAGGGCACCGACCTCAAGCTTCTTCTAATTTGGGCCACCCCTGAAGACCCCATCGTCAAAGTTTCTCGTTTGTCGAAGGATCGCGAGGATGCCTTCAAAGAATTCTATCAGAGAATAAAGAAGACCAATTGGGGATTAGAGGTCTTGTCCAACGAGGCCTGGCTCTATAAACACGGATATAATTCATTGATCCCGAAACCTTTCAATATTTAAATTCATCCTTCAATTTGATTTCCGAATGCTCCTTTCAATTTGTTTACTTATCCGTAGTAACAATATTTAAGCTCGGTGGAGTAGAAGAAACCTTTACCCCTTTACCCAAAAAGACCGAACCAATTCGCCAACCCATCACCGATTAAGGAGAGACCATTCTCCTATCAGAACTTTCTATTGGCTCATCCTCGACCTTATCACCCCGAACCTCAACAAACCCCGAACCTTCCATTAAAAAGAGGATAGTGAAGATAGATATTCCGGCCAAGGCCCCCACCAAGCCATCCCCTCCAGTTGCCCCCAAGTCTCCCACTGTACAGCCTCCTTCCTTAAACAAACTTCCTACTATCGACCATGAAGATCTTGAGGAAACCGAGGAGGAGACTCTCGAACCTCTCTCCAATATGCCACGTCGAACAAAAGACCCCGATCTTCAAATAATAGAGGCTACCCCTGCGACAGAACAAACCTCTTTCACCGAACACTCAGGAGGAGAGCCTTCAACAGCAATGTTCTGGCCCAAAAACTCTTCGGGCCCATTCCCCTTTGACCAACTTGAGCATTTTAGGCTAATTGGAGACGATGAGCAGTTCAAAGGGGTATACTTCCGAGACTACCTTGTCGAGTATGTCAAGCACCAATGTCATTTAAACTCGATAAACGATAGTGACTCATCGATTAACCCATTTTTATCATGCTTCATACATATTCCAAATTATTGCATGCCAATGCTATCCTTGCTCGAGCCATCCCTCCTCTGGCGAAATCCACCAAAAAAGAAGTGTAGTTGGGAGTCGAGGTGGAGTCACTTGAGGTTGAGGTCCGAGCTTTGGAATCGGGTCTGAAAAAAGAGAAAGATCAGCATGCTGACACCCAAAATATGCTAAAGAAGTCCGAACACGAGGCTCATGAGCTCAAGCAGCAGATCTATATCCTTCAAAAGGAGTACGTCGGCCTTGACAATCACAACAAGCAGCTTCTCGAGGAAAGGACACTCCTGAAAGAAAATGACAAGGACCAAAAGGATACACTTCCTATCCTCGAAGGCAAAGTATCCAATATGCATGCCCAAATAATGGTGCTGATATGGGAAAATACTGTCATAGGGAAGGAATGTGCCGAGCTAAAAGGTCAATCCCCTGTAATATTCGAAGAGGCCAAGTAGCAAGTGATTAAAGAGTACGAGGAATCGCCCGAACTTACTGAAAAGATCATGTCCCAGTTTGCCGAAGGGTGTGAAGCATATCGAAAAAAAGTTCGGGCGAAGATGATGGCTGTTGGCCTGGATATTTCCGTCCTTGATTCTTCGGATGAAGATTCTATAGCTGAAGATGATTCTCCGAACAAATAATCGCTTTAGAACTTTTGTTTGTAACTTTTCTGATTAGTTATGTAAGAACATCTGAATATGAATGAAGTATAATATTTACCGAAGAAAAACTTTATTTATTTTATTGATAAGTAAAAGAGTTTACAGAAATGAATGAAATAAAAGAGTGAAAGAACTACATAGCTTTTACTGATAATATCTCCTAAGTCTCCCAGCATGCCATATGTTCTTTATCTCCGATCCATCCATTGCTAGAAGCCGATAAGTACCTGGCTTTGGCACCTCTATCACCTCATATGGCCCCTCCCAGTTCAGCATCAACTTGTCTGTGTTCTGGGGGGTTGATGCCTTTATTTCTCGAAGCACCAAGTCTCCGACCTCGAACCTTCTTTGGTTCACTTTTTGGTTATAGTGTCGGGTTGTTCGCTTCTGATAGACAGCCAATCTTACCAGAGTTGAATCCCAAACTTCCTCCAAAAGGTCTAAATTTAGTCATAGGCCTTCATCGTTGTATAGCTCTTTGTACTGACTGACCCAAAGTGTAGGGGACCCAATCTCAATTGGTATAAGTGCATCGGTCCCATAAGCCAACCTAAATGGTGAATCTCTGATTATCGTCCTAGGGGTAGTCTGATATGCCCATAAGAGGCTAAGAAATTCTTTGGACCAACGCCCTTTCAACTCATCCAACCTTCTTTTAATTCCATTAAGTAGAGTCCGGTTGGTGACTTCTACTTGTCCATTTGACTGGGGGTGGGCAGCAGAAGTCTTTTTGTGCTGAATGGCCAACTTTTTCAGAAAAGCTTCAAATTTTGACCCCACAAACTGCCTGCCATTATCTGAAATCATGACCCGCGGGATGCCGAACCGATAAATAACATGTTCTTTGAAAAACTTTAGACATTCCTGTTCGGTGCTCTTCTGTAGAGGTTTAGCTTCTACCCATTTGGTCATATAGTCTATAGCCATGATCACAAAACTGACTTGTCCCTTGGCTTTTGGCAGTGGACCCAGTATGTCAATTCCCTATATAGCAAATGGAATCAGGGATAATACTGAGTATAGTTCTTCGGGTGGCTTATGGGGGATAGGGCTATTTAGCTGACACTTCAGACATTTTTTAACAAAATCCTTTGCTTCTTGGAAGACGGTCGGCCAATAATACCCCTGCCTTAGAATCTTATATGCTAGCAACTTTTCTCCCATATGATCTCCACAAACTCCTTCATGTACTTCCCGAAAGGCATAGTCATCTTTTGACAGTATCAAACACTTGAGTAATCGAGAACTAAAAGCCCTTCGGTACAAATCTCCATCGATAAGGATGAAGTTCAAACTCCTGTGTTTGATCTTTCTTGTAAATATGAAGTCCGAAGGCAGAATCCCATCGGCCAGGTAAGATATGTACAGTGTGAGCCAACAATCCAACCTATCCAATGCTAAGACATTCATCCTCTGTATACTAGGTTTTTCCAGGACTTCCAAGTAAACTAAGCCACTAAAGGAACTTGCTTCACTTGTTGTCAATAGGGCTAAGACATCTACTACTGTGTTGTCTAATCGATCAATTCGTTGGAAGCTGTGGGAGATGAAGTAATAGAGCTTATCTTTTACCTCTGCCAGGTATTTGGTCATCCTTGCCCCCCGAGCCTCGTATTCTCCAGATATCTGTTTGACAACCAGTTGAGAGTCAATGAAAATAACCACCCTCTGAACCTCCAAGCTTCGGGCCAGCTGAAGCCCAACCAATATCAGCTTCATATTCTGCTTCATTGTTTGTGGCTTTGAACTGAAATCGTATGGCTTGTTGGATCTTGAACCCCTCGGAACTTGTCAGAATAACCCCGCTCCACTGACGTCCAAAGTCGAAGACCCATCCACATAGAGAGTCCATGAGGTCTGTACTGGTTGTGCATCTATAACCGAACCCACATCCGGCATTGAAAATGAACATTCTACTACAATGTCTACCAAAGCTTGTCCTTTGATTGTCATTCGGGGATGGTATTCCAAGACGAACTGAGTTAATTCCATAGCCCACGCAGCAAGCCAACTCGAGACGTCTAGCTTATGCAACACTTTCTTCAACGGCTGATCCGTGTATACCACCACCAACCGACCCTAGAAATAGTGTCGAAGCTTCCTACTTACAATAATCAATGCGTAGGTGAACTTTTCCAGGTTCGGATATCTAGTTTTTGCATCTCGAAAGACGTGGTTGACATAAAGGGCGGGAACTATTTTTCCCCCATTTCCCATACCAGTACTGCTCCAACTGCTAACAAACTTGCTGCCAAATATAAGTATAAGGGTTCTGAAGGGATCGACTTCATCAATAGAGGTGCTGAAGACAGATAATGTTTGATCCCCTGGAACTCATCTTTACATTCCGAAGTCTATTGAAAACTCTTCTCGTTTTTTGGCCCCTTCAGTGCTTATACGAATTATGGAATTATGGCAATATGTCAATATACATATCAATTGGAACAACAGTACATTGGTTATTCCTATTTTATAAAAAATGTTTGTAAAATAGAGTAAGTTCAAAAGTATTCGTTCGCAAACATAGAAGAAAATGTGATTCAAAAAATGAAAAAATTTATTTAATTACAATGTTCTATTGTCATCACACTTACCTAGATTGTATTTGTTGCAGTCACCTTCAGATAGATCTCTATAAGAGTGAACATTCATAAACAAAATGCTAAGAAGAAAATAAGTAAAAATCTTATTCATCTTTTTGTTATTTTGGTTTAATATTTTAAGACTCGAATTTTTGCCTTATTATAGTAAACTTATTACATTTCATCTCTTATATAGCCATTAATATATATATATATATATATATATATATATATATATATATTGGTAATTAAATTATGATGTTATATATGGTATAGTTGATGTCGACTCGGCGCAGTACATGTCAACTATAATATAACTCACGCATATAAATTACTTTATATGATTGCACGAATTAAAGTAACACATATATTTTGAATTATTGCAGTATCCTGGACCCCGGTCGTTAAGCATAAGCTACACGCCATTTTCTTGGCACACCTGCCTACAGTATGTATGCGATTCATTCAGTTCTGGCAGTATGATGCACACTACATGACTACTGTGCTGCGAGAGTTCCATGTAAATCGAATTATATAACTTAAATTAAGTAAGATTCTAGGTATTATCATCAATTTCTAATATTTTAACATTATTTGTATAGATTTATTTTAGATATTAGGATGGTGTCTCATAGGCAGCCGGCGACAGTGTTATTACTGTACATGTCGCAAAGAACTATTCCGGATGGTTGTATGAGATGAGACAGCTGGCTGCCCAGGCAGTTATTGAGCAGCCTAGGACTACCATACGTGATCATCAGCCTCACATATATAGTCTCCGATGCAGCATGGGTGACTATGTGTGCACATTGGGACGCTGATGACGTCAGGAGTTGCCCAGCCGAGCTCGCCTTCACCAGCTAGCGCAGGATATTGCAGCAAGGGCGACCGTCAAGATTATGGGTATCCCGTAGGAGCAGTTTGTTGTGATACCCGACGAGGTGCTCCGGTTGGTGGTTACCTTGCTATCTGGGGCTTTTGGTCCGATAGGGAGTCAGCCTCCACCTACTCAGGTATTATATTTATTTTAAGCTTGTTAATTTGCATGTTATTTAATTTTCATATTGCCTATTTTGATTCTCTCATACGGACTAATGCGTTTTATTTTTAATTATATCAACAGGGTGACGATACTATCGATGGCGATGACGAGCAGAATTTTAGAAAAACCTGAGCAGCATTGTCGACCCCCGCCAGATGACTTTGATCCTACTGGTGGTAGTACTAGTTTAGGTTGATATATTTAGTCTCTATCATATATCTGTCTAGATGTTTTGTATAACATTGTATAGGCACGTAGTGATAATTCGGTGCCATTTCATTGTTCGTTTTAGTTTATAAGTTATACTATATTAAAGTACACTCTACATATAAACACCATTGTTATTTGTACAGGATCATTGTTTATATTTTTGTAGTTTTATTTTGCAATTTAGTTTTGAAGTTTATAAGATACATCATTGTAGTTTATAAGTTTAGTTTAGTTGTTTTGTTAATCTTTATAGTTTAGTTTTTAATTGGCATTATTATTTAACGTTAGAATGCATTCGAAGAAAAGTATATACAACGTTGTATTATAGGTTAATTATGATATATATGTTGTTCTTGGTTGTTGGATGTAGTTTTATTATGGGTTGAATATTATTGTATGTATTGTTGTGATAAACAGGTTACTGGTACAAAAAAAGGGTTTAAAAACTTGAAAAATAAAAAATAAAAAGAAACAGTAAAAAAAAATTACTATTTTCGACGGAATAAGTTAAAATCGACGAAATTTTCGTCTGAAATAATGAATTTATTTTATTTTATAAAATACTATTTCTGACGGAATAGAGGCTAGTTCCGACGCAAATTCCGTCGGAATTAAAAATAGTTCACTTCATGTTGGGCCACGCGGCAAGCTTTATCCGACGATTTTTTTTCGACGGGATAAAGTGCGTCAAGTATAGTTTATTTCTGACGGATAGTTCGTCGGTAATAAGTCCGTCGTAAATACGTTTTTTCGAAAGGATTTGCAACGGAAATAAGCTCGACGACAATATATTCGTCCGAGCTTTCGGCGGAATATTCCATCGAAAATAAGGTAATATCAACGGAATAACCTTATTTCCGGCGGAATATTCCGTCAGAATTAACTGTTTTGCTTGTAGTGTGGGTCCTCTATAAAATAATTTAATTTGTTATTATTATTATTATTATTTGATTATTTAAACTTATTTTGAATGCCTAAATGAGATAGATAAATAATGTCACACATTTTTATACCTAAAATGATCCCATGTAAAATATATATAGTTATTGATAGTAGTAAGATTTTAGGTACAAGGAAGAGTCGTCTAAATATAACCACCTTAAAAATGTTCATATGTGACGAAGGACGGAAATACTCTCCATTACCCTTCTCCTCAATTTCCCTAAATCCTAAATAGTATTTAATATAGAAAATTGACACTTTCACAATATTTTTATAACAAAAATGTCGCTATAGATATATAGTGTCTATAGCGACGATTTTATTATGAAAATATTATTTTCTACTATAGATTTATCAATTTCTTTAATATATCATCTGTATTATAATCCATGTTTATCCCTATTTTTTTCTTATATTTTCTAATCCCTATTTTTTTATAATTTTTTAAAAATATTTTTGTAATTGCCACAAATTACTTAAAGGAACACATATTACTTGATTCATCTTATTGATTTACGCAATGACACCAAATTTTAGAGCAATTAATAAGACACTTTTTTACCATAGGCTAAATATGATAGGGATCCTCAACAACTATTTCATTAAACAGATATATTATTAGTACAACTCTAGTAATGAATTATTTCCAAATCCAGTACAGTTACCAAGTATTCTAATTCCCCTACAATCATCAAATACCAATTCTAGATGTTTTATTTACATCTAGAATTATAATAAATTAATTAATTTATATAGAAATTATTTCTAATAGTTTCAACGGATAAATAAATTTATTGATAATGTCATAATAATAATTTTGTTGTCGGAGCAGCAAATATGCATTTAACGATACTTTTAAATTTATTTTAATAATATTTTGAATTTTTAACAACAGATATTGTAAGACTTGCTTTTTCCACCTCTTAAAGTGTCGTATGATATGGACAAAGAGTTACACATACATTAACATGAATGACTACTAGATCTTCTCACACTTGCGTAATTCTAATTTTATAATTAAGAAATCAAAAATGGGTGTTTTCTAAATGGGTCTTTTTTTTAAACAATACATAAATGATAATAAATTCTAACGAGTTTCTTACGTTCTGATTTGAGTAATTTTTATTTGGACTCTACTTATAAGAAGGAAGAAAGAAAGAAAGAAAGAATTAAACCAACTTGGTATAAGTCACTCTCTCTCCCTCTCCATTTTTTTTGTCTTTCTTGCTTGTTGCATTGATAGAATTTCTTTAAATAATAACTTTTGGACTCTTTGGTTAATTAAATTCATTAGACTCACAAATATTTAAATTTGGTGAGGGAGAATATGAAATATTTAATTATGTTTACGACCTTTATATATTACTTTCTTCGCTTTAAAGATAAAATCAAAATTTATTTTTCTATTCTTAATTTGAGATAATAAATACTCTTATTAAATAAGATTTTTTTTGGATCCGATTAGCATAAAGTTTATTTTTTTGGTAAGTTGGTCAATTGACCAATAGAATGTTGACATACATAAAGTCTCGCCTGCGTGTCAGCATTCTATTGGTCAATTGACCAACTTACACAAAATGAACTTCACGCTAACCACTTCTTTTTTTTGCTTCTCTCTTCTTTTAAGGTATATAGGGCAATGATCCATAACATGTATTTACTATGGATCAAAAATAGGCAAATAACATCTCTACCCTTACATTACAATTATCAACGATGGAGATTAAAAAATATTACTTGCTTTCCACTAGTTAAACTAGCAGACTGAAAAAAAAAATTGGAATGTCTGTTAGTTAAACCTAGCGGATGTAATGAGTATGAAGAGGGAAAAAAATAATAGTCCACAGTGTATATATATAAGTCACTTGTGAGAGACTACTGTTTGTGTTTTTGTGCTTGCAGTCACCTTGATTCTCTTCATGTAATAATAATAATTATTATTATTAAAAAAATAATGAAGGACATAACAAAGTACTAATAATAATAATAATAATAATAATAATAATAATAGTGTTATATTAAATTAATAATATTTGGATTGAAGAAATGAATTAAAGAAATACCAAAAAATATATTTTTCATGAAACAAAAAAAGGTTAATGAAAACAAGTTGTGTCATTAATTTTGATGTTTTTAGTAACTTACTCAATTAGTGTAGAACAAAGGGAGTAAATTTTTTGTTTTTTTAGAACACAAGTAGAAAAACTACTACTAATATTTAGTGGTTGTTCAGTTATTAATTTATACATCCTCAACATATAGCAACCTACAGCTCAAACAAAAATACCCAAGCTATTAAGAAGGTTATCTGACATAACTACTGTCTCTTAATAGAAACCTTACATATTAAAAATACCCAAGCTATTAAGAAGGTTATCTGACATAACTACTATCTCTTAATAGAAACCTTACATATTACTCAGCTGTATTCATAATTTTTTGTATAGTCAATGACCCCACATAACAAAATGCAAGAATGTAATTGACATTCTATAAGAAGAATATAATTGGCATGTATCTAAAAAAAATTAAAAAAGTAGGACCATGTTAGAAAACTAACTCCTCTCCCCTCTCCTCTTTTTTCCTATTAATCTCCATTATTTTATATTATGCATATTTGTCCATTAGTTCCATATGATTCATACCTAACTACATATTATAAAAATGTATAGAGAATTTCCATGTGGCATATGGAAATTCATTTTTGACCTAAAATGATTAAGTCTATGGTCAATTATGCATTTAACGACACTTTTAAATTTATTTTAATAATATTTTGAATTTTTAACTACAGATATTGTTCTTACAAATAAGACTTGCATTCTTACTTTCTTTTTCCACCTCTTAAAGTGTCGTATGATATGTACAAAGAGTTACATACATGAACATGAATGACTACTAGATCTCACACTTGCGTAATTCTAACTTTATAATTAAGAAATCAAAAATGGGTGTTTTCTAAATGGGACTTTTTTTGAAACAATACATAAATGATAATAAATTCTAGCGAGTTTCTTACGTTCTGATTTGGAAAATTACTTAAAAATTAATTTGACCAAATTATAAAGTAATAACCGAACCACCACTAAATATTAGTAGTAGTTTTTCTACCCGTGTTCTAAAAAAACAAAAAATTTACTCCCTTTGTTCTACACTACTTGAGTAAGTACTTACTAAAAACGTCAAAATTAATGACAACTTGTTTTCATGAACCTTTTTTTGTTTCATGAAAAATATATTTTTTGGTATTTCTTTAATTCATTTCTTCAATCCAAATATTGTTAATTTAATATAACACTAATATATTATTATTATTATTATTATTATTATTATTATTATTATTAGTACTTTGTTATGTCCTTCATTACTTTTTAATAATAATAATAATATTATTATTATTACATGAAGAGAATCAAGGTGACTGCAAGCTCATTAACACAAATAGTGACTTATATTTCAAGCTCTTCATGCACATACTTTTTTCCCTCTTCAAGCTCTTCAAGTTGAGTTCATGCACATTCGGTTATATATATATGGAGTCACTTGCTTCCTTGCTCCCTACTCCTGAAATCTCTCTCCCTTTCTCTGCTATCTGCATTTCTATGTTACTTTTTCTTAAATTTAAGTGCATCACTGGGGAATCCCACTGATTCCTTACATAATATAAAAATACATGTGTTCAAAGTCTTCAAGTATAAGACTGATCGCTAGCTAAAAGTCTTCTGCTCATTTGATTAGTTACTTTTGAATTTGTTTTCCTTATTCTGTTTGTGATTCTGTTCGAAAGTTAGGTTTTTTTTTTTCAAGACTCTGTTCACTGATTGTCACTAATTGTCAAATCACTCATCTGGGGTTTTTTATTTCTTTCTCCCGTGCATATAATATTAACACATTATGCTAGAGATAGGACATGCACATGCACTTGATCACCCTAACCCCCCAGTTCCAATCCCACAACAACTTGCTTCTAATTCCAATTCTAACATGCAGTACCCCACACTACATCATCGAACACATGTAGATTTTCTTGATCAAAATCAGTGCGGTAGGTTGTGTAAATATGTAGGTCGAGTAGTGATGATAGGAATTCTTGTTCTTCTAGCTTTAGCCCTATACCTATATTTCCATTACAAACCACAACCCCCTAAAATAAACTTTTCCAGCGTTAGCCTCCACGAGGCTAACCTTGATAATACTAGCAAACCTTTTTCTTACAACATAACCCTCCATCTAAATTTCTTCAATCCAAACCATAGAGTTCATTTACACCTCCACGGGATAGTCGCCAGACTCGTGGTTGCTCACACTGTTGTGGGAACCACAAACTTACCTCCATTTGAAATGAAGATTCTTGATTCTCATTTTCTTTTCATCAACATGTTCAGAAGACATGTTGAAATTAAAAATAATTATGAAAAGAAACTCAGAGATTCAATGGAGACTCACCACTATTACTATAGCCTATATATTCAAGCAAGAATGAAAGTCACTTTAGGGACCTCCCAAATAACCTACAGAAACCCATTTTTTGGGTTGTGTCTATTCGGAGTCAGTAGCCCTCCAGATGGGATTCTCTTGTTACATAATTGTCAGACGGACTGAAAATACATAACAAGGTAGGTACCTATATATTTACATGTTAATTAACATTTTATTCAAGCTATTGAAAAATAAAATTAATATTTTTTTTTGGGTTATAGGTGGTAGAAGGGTAGGGCTCATGTCCATTGCAATTCTTTTATCAAAAATGGATCGACCCCTTTCTGCCTCTCTCTCTCTCACTTTCTTTATTCGACTCTTCTTTATATCATTCTTCTGGCACCCCAAAATACCAATTTATGGCCTTTGGCGCACGACGATTATAATTATGGATTTATCCATCTGTAATTTCAGGTAATGATTTTGAACCTGTGTTACTTTGCAATCTACAATTTCAAATTTCTGGTGATCATATTTTCCGCAATAATTTGTGTTACACAGGTAAGCTTTTAAGTCTGGGACTCCTTCAATTGATTTTAGCATTACAGAATCAACGGCATGCTGATCATCTTTCTTTAGCTGTGGGGAGTTCTTTCTTCACCTAAAACTTGTAAGAGAAAGAAGCTAGCAATGTGATTATAATAGAAAACTAATGTTATGTTAGGGTGGATTGTATTTATAATAAAAGAATGAACTAACCAATTAGAGAGATTAAACAAATACTATACATGAAAGCTGATGAGTTTTACTGCATTTTACTTCAGTATCATTTTGATATTATATATGCACTGTCAATATAGTTTAATCTATTGGGTATTCTTTCTGACATGGTGATAAAATTAGATGAGTTTAATCTATATAAAACAATGTTAACATTGTTAAAAGATGAGTTAAATTTTATGGAATTTTAATGCTATTTTGGTTGTTTTTGTTTGTTTCAAGTTGTTAATTTGGCCATAATGAGAGAGCCAATATTTATGTTTCAAGTTATACCAAGTCGGGGTATCATGTTTCAATCTCTATTTTAGTGCTAGTCATATATATATTAACACCATATTATTAGGGCTTATATAAGACCTATAAAGCGCAAATCTAGTGATGGAGTTGTGCTTTTTGACATCAATAATCAACATAACTTATATTTGTAGTATTCCTTATTTCTAATGTATACTTCTCTTGTATTGCCATTTAAATTGGCTATATATGGAGGATATGTGGCATACATATCAAATGGTTAACGATGTTTTATTAAGGATAGTCCAGCACCAACACCAACACCAACAACAACAGCATCAACAAGTATTAAATGTGCACAACAGTCGCAACAACATATCACTAAGAGAGTGAAATTGTCTATGCTCAAATATAGCTAATACAACAGCAAGGAATAGAAGGAATGATGATAAAGATGTTGACACAGCTAGTCCTTATGATGGTGCTGAGAAACATAGGAATATATTGCTGATCACATGAAAGTGACAGCTAGCTAACTTATTAGCTTTATTTCTAAGCAAGCTAGTTAGTATAAATAGAATGAAGTAATACAGTTTAGTTAGTTTTGTATTTGATTTCCAGTACTCGTAAATTTTCAGAGATTAATGAATTAGAGAATCTTTCTCAATCCATCAACTGGTATAATGAGATTTTCATTTTTTTCATGGTATCAAAGCTAGGGCTCGTGTAGAGCTATTTTCTGTTCATTATTTGACATATGTTCATCAAATATTCAATTCCAGATCAAATAATTCCAAATATTCCAAACCTATTTCTATTTCAGTTGTAGTATTCAGATTCAATCAATTCAATCATTTTTCGCTAATTGTTGTTGATCAAAGAAATCAATCATGGCTTTCGCATCAAGTACTCGTGAAGGATCAGAGCAGAATACTGAAGCTGTTCGTGGTTTTGAATCTAATTCACATCCCTTGTTTTTACACAACAATGATCATCTAGGCATTATTCTAATCTCAACGAAACTCATTGGTGCTGAGAATTTTTCTATGTGGAAGAGATCGATTAAAATTGCTTTGTCTGCTAAAAATAAGATGTCAATTACCGATGGTACATATCCTACACCTGCTGATAATTCGTCATTATAGAATCAATGGATGCGTGTGAATGATATGATAAGAAGTTGGATAATTAATACTCTTAGTGATGAAATCAGTGACAATATGAAATTTGTTGAAACTGCATTCTCTGTATGGACTGAATTAATTGAACGTTTTCGAAGTACCGATGACCATAGAATTTATGAACTTGAAAAAGACATAAGTACTCCGAGACAAGAAAATTTGTCAGTTGATATGTATTATCACAAGTTAAAGGGATTGTGGGATGAACATTCTGCTCTTAAGGCAGTGCCTAAATGTACATGTGGTGCATCTAAAGCACAAGATGAACAACAATAGAGGAGAAAATTAATGCAATTCTTAATGGGACTACATGATAGCTTTGCAACTGCAAGAGGACAAATTCTTATGATCCGAGTCCTTTACTTACAGTGACTCATGCATACTCATTGATCAAACAAGATGAAAAACAAAGGCAGTGATATCAGACTGGAAATGTTAACACTAATGTCATGGCTTTTACTTTTAGTTCTGGTTTTCAAAACAGGAAGAAATTTACTAATGCTCAGTATAATTCTCATTTTAAGCCTTATGTTCCTAAGGAAGGCATGGAATGCAGTTATTGCTATGGAAAGAATCATATTAAGGAGACCTATTTCAAACTTAATGGTTACCCTAAAGGGTATCCATTGTATAACAAACCTATGAATCAATCTAATGGAACTGATAACACATGGAATACATAAGAAAGCTACTAGTAATTTTCCTTAAGGGAATTCTACTTATACTGGATCCAAAGCAATACAAGCAAGTTTGTTCTGAGGAAGCTTCTTCTGAGGATCATGGTAGGTTTGAGTAATTAGAAGCAAAATTTGATCACCTACTCAGCCTTATTGACAAAGGATACAAAGAATTTTCTATTCCTGATGAACATCTACTAGATATTGCTTTTTCATTACATACTCATTCTATTAGAACTGGTGTTCAGTGGATCATTGATAGTGGGGCCAAAGATCATGTGTTGTGATATTAATCTTTTCACTTCTACCATACTCATTGCTCTTCCTATTCATGTTGTTTTTCCTACTGGATCATGTATCTCGGTTACTTCTTGGATTTCCTTCCTATTCATTGCTCTTACTTCTTGGGAATTCATTGCTCTTACTTCTTGGATTTCATTCATCTAAGATATTAGATGATGTGCTAGGACCTGCTAGAATCTGATTTCCTTTCTCCTTGAACACTCCCGTAGCTTAAATAAAGTAAAATCACTCCACCCATTTCTTTCCCTCTCTATAAAATATGAATGTTTTGGTGGAGAGGATGAAGTATAATGATTATGGAGGTTTGTAGGAGTTTGTTTTGTTGTTTGCTTGCTTCAGTCTTGCTCAAGCGATATGAATCTCTCTTCTCTTGCTCCCTCTTCACTCTCTCTGTTTTTGTTTTGCAATTTGGGAAGGAGGAAGTTTGTTGAGGCTTTTAAAGAATGAAAAGGAACGGATGAGAGTGAGTAAATGAAGTGGGGGTAATAAATTACCAACTCCCTAAAAATCTAGCACAAAATAAGGAAGAGTTGGTAAATTGAGGATTTCTATATACCAACTACGGAGACTTTAATGTTCCATAATTGTCTGAAACATCTTCCGCCTCTTTCACCCTTCTAAATTCTTATTGGTTCAAATTTTGCTAACTTGATTTCTATTTAGTAAGTTATAACTTAAATAACTTAATTTCTTTAATAATTCTTACTCTCTTGAAAATACATATATATATATATATAAATATATAATCATTAATATACAGTATTCTAAAAATCCCCGCCTAGGTTTGCCTAGGTCCCGCCTAGGCACTAGACCCCCCCTTGGCACCCCGCTTAGGTGCTAGTCCCCCCGACACCTCACCTAGGCCCAATGCGGCAAAAAAATCCCTCTAAGAAATTAGGCGAGGCCTAGGTGGGGCCTAGGCGGACATATTTTTTTTTATTTTAATAACTACTCAAACCAAATCTTGATATATTTATTTATTTAATGATTTACCATATTCATAATACATGTTGTAGCATATCAAATCACAACAAGAAGTGAACAATATCAAGTCAAAATGGATAATTTTATTATAGTTGTAATGTTTTGAATTTTTACCAACTTCAAATTATATAAATGATGATGCATTTGTAATATTTAGTTTAATTCAATATAATTCTTTAATTTAGTTTCTCAAGTTTTAATATTGAGTTAAATTCTTGAAATTTTAAATTTTATTATTTAATAGCAATCTTGTTTATGAATAAAACTAATACATTAAAAATATGTTTGAACTTTGAATAATTGCATGTTTGTGTTTGAACTTTGACATTAGCAATATGGTTGTGTTTAAAATTTAAGCAAATGCCTTTCAATCTGATCACGTCGTGATCTTATTTTGCAATTATTTCTTATCATTGTAATCGTTTTATACTACGATCTTCTTATTCTTCTCTTTAATCATATTATATTATGATTTTATTTACACTTTTCATCTTATATACATCATCTATTTATTATCAATTTTCATCTTTATTACTGGAGTCAGGTAACTCTGGATTCTTATCCTTATAGCTCTTGAATATTCTTCTTTGAATCTTCTTTATCTTCTTCTTTACTTAATAATAAATTTCCAAAAATTCATCTCTTATCACTTAAATTCTATTCGAGTTTATCATCTTTATCCTCATCTATAAGGTTATAGCCTAAGGTACGTCTACCTATGGTTTACAACCTACGACTTCGATACCAACTTGTAACGCCCCCAAAATCAGGTCTATTTCTCATCCCGATCTTGTGTGTTAATACTATATTCTTCTAGCTTTAAAACATTATTTAATGTTAAAATAGCTAAAATTGCGGAATAAATTTTAAAACTTTTCTTTTTACAACTTCCGTTCCCTAAATCATAACCTTTACGATACTTCTTTATATTAAAATCATATTTATTATATGATTTATTTAATCTGGGTAGATATGAATATATATACAATTCATTCTTTCAAACATATCCTTATTTCAGAACAAATAAATTTCATCTGTAGAATAATTCAAAATTTTACTTCTTTGAGGTTTACACATGTAAATTACCATAATCAGGGTTTAATACATTCTGCATTAGACAACTAGTCTTCTTTTCACGCGCTCTTAATCACGAGGGTTCATATCATAACTTTAACCTGCAAATTAAGTAAGATTGAGCACGACGACCCAACAAGTCTAACAACCTATCATGCATCACATAGCACATAGGTTTCACATTCAGTTCATGCATTTATATTCTTAGTTCAAACATATTACAATCGTATCATCAAACTTAAATTCTACTAGTAGTAACATACACACCATAACATACTACACATGAACTGCACATATCATTCATTGCACATGTATATTGAGTTCCTAGACTCAATTGAATAATTTGTCATAATTTGACCTTCATCATTTACAAAGCAATTAATACAGTTCATAGGCATCACATATCTATAAACATAAGGCATGCTAACAATTATTTATAGCAATTATAAGTCCACATAAATAAACTAGGAAGCTTGCCTTGATTGGAGATTACCGTTAAACTTAACTTAGCTTCTTTCCAAAATTCCTACACAATCGTGTTTACATATACACACATATTAGGTAACCATTTATGTAACAAAGCATGCATATATATATATATATATATATATATATATATATATATATATATATATATATATATATATATATTAACCATGATTATTAGTATATATAAACTATAATATTTTATTCTCATCTTAAAATCAATCTTGGTTTATTTAGAAACTTTATTCATTTTAACCTTTTTATGCACAATAAAGGTCTCACATTTTTAATCTATATAACAAAACACAACACAACTTGAATTTCCCGCTCAAAGATCAAAATCATCAGGACCGTCAAAAAATTGGGATAAATCTCACCGTCAAAAGCTAAATAGTGCCGGAGGCACGGACGGGTACAACTAGTATGTAAATATTTTACATCTTGAAGCATAACCATCCATATTCCATTTTAGAAATATCATTTGCCTTTACTCGCAAAGTCGGGATTTAAATGATTAATATATAACTTTTATAGTAAAACACAACTTACTATATTATTTCTTTTATTTATATAATTTTTATGCCTTTTTGACAATTCATGAGTTAAATCATCATATCCCCTCTTACACGAATGCTTTATTTCATAAGCAACTTAGCTTCGCATTTTATCTCGCGAATAATTCGCTTTCTCGCTTCGCATATATATAACTATATATATGCACCGTTATATAATTATTCGTTCAAAATGTTCGTTTCGAACTCCGGAAACCTTCATTTCATTACTTTCATAACCATTATTATTTTTAATGGTTCATGATTTTCGTTTCGCTATAAAACCATTTTATGTGTCATTTCCGACTTACATTCATATATCTATGTAAATTTATAATTACCTTACATTTTTATTTCATTCTTTATGCCCGGAATGAATTTTCATGGCATAAAGTATCATATAACCTCAATACTTTGATCTTGGGTCATTATTAGGCTTTATGTTGCTTAAAATTTAGCCCAAATACGATCCGGAACGTCGAACGTCAAAACAGCTTCATGTCGGATATGTTCGGCGTCGCTTGTTTTTAAGTTCTGACATGCTCATTCGCTCATTTTTAATTCTTAAACCATTAATCAAATCGCGGTGAATTTATGATATGTTATAGACCTCATGTCATAGTATTTTTTAAAGTTTCTATCCGCGAAAACGAACCACGGAAACTAACTGAAGCGGAGCTCAAAAATCACTCCAGCAGCAGCCTGCACAGAAGGTGCCAGCGGCGCTGGGTGCTGCCTGCCCTGCTGCAGCGCTTAACGAGTTGCCTACTTTGCGATTTTCTCACGTCTTGCTCGTTTATCGGATCGATTCTAAATTTCAGTATGTTTTTCGTATCATATGAGACTATTTTATGTTTTAGGGTCAGCAGTCACACAATATCTAGGACTTTTTATTTTGTCTCAAAAATGCTCCCTCTCTTGATTTGCTTCACTCATATCTTTTAATTAGTTAAATAGGGATAAATAATGTTTTGGTCACTGTACTGGGGTCCGGTTTTCATTTTGGTAACCTAAACTTTTTTTTTACAATCGAATTACTGTACTCTCACATATTACAAAACGGTCATTACTTTTATTTTCCGTCCAAAAAGCAGACGGAAATCGTGAGTGACATGATGACTTTGAAAAACGTTAATTTCTTTTTAAAAAACGTTAATTTCTTTTTTAAATACAGAATTTTTAAAATACAGAATTTTTAAAATACAAAATTTTTAATTTCGTTTTTAAATACAGAAATTTTAAAATTTTTAAAATTATTATTTCCTCCCTTAATTGAACAACATAATTAAATTTGTTGTTCCACCTTTTGCGTACGGAGGAAATATTTTTATTATTTTATTAATTTAAATTATTTTAGTTATTCAACAGATTTAATTATGTTATTCAATTAAGGGAGGAAATAATAATTTTAAAAATTTTAAAATTTTTGTATTTAAAAAAGAAATTAAAAATTCTGTATTTTAAAAATTCTGTATTTAAAAAAGAAATCAAAAATTCAGTATTTAAAAAAGAAATTAACGTTTTTCAGAAAGCTGTTTTTCAAAAATTCTGTATTTTAACGTTTTTAAAAAAAGAAATTATGTTAAAATTTTGTTATCAATTTGATAACAAATTGATAACGTGGTCAGTCAATTTGTTATATATATTAAAACGTGGTTAGTCAAATTTTGTTATCAATTTAATATATTTTTATTATTTTATTAATATAAATTATTTTAGTAAGGGTAAATTTGATAAATTATTTTTTATTCTCCATTAAAATAAAAAACAAATTATTATTATTATTTAAAAATTATTATTATTATTTTGAAATTAATATTAATACTATTATTATTATTTCAAATTATTATTATTATTAGTATTTTATTATTATTTTGAAATTATTATTATTATTATTATTATTATTATTATTATTGGAATTATTGAGGTGAAGTAGTTAATAGTTTTGGTGGAATTTTGGAATCTGTCTCTTTTCATTTTCTTTGCTCCACGTAAGCAAAAAATAGGGTATGCTTGCACAGTCATTATGTCATTCACGATTTCCGTCTGCTTTTTGGACGGAAAATAAAAGTAATGACCATTTTGTAATATGTGAGAGTACAATAATTCGATTGTAAGAAAAAAAAATTTCGGTTACCAAAATGAAAACCGGACCCCAGTACAATGACCAAAACATTATTTATCCCTAGTTAAATATAACATGTATGAATCAAACTCAGGTCTTAGCTTCGCCTAACTATGGGTTTTTAGGCAAAATTGCTCTTTTAGTAATTTAATCGAACATAATGGGTGCGATAAAATTGTGGGCTGAGTTCATAGCCATTTAGTTCGGTATTCACCCATGTTTTTCTCCTTATAACTCCACACAACACATACTAGATCCATATCTCTAATTTCATCACTCTTAGGATATTTCACAATTCATAAAACTCAAAATAATATCTAACAAGATATGATGAGTTTAAGAACTAAAATGAAATGTTAGGGTTTTAAGAGCTTACTTCTTGTATTTCCTTCTTCTAAGATGTTAGATGATGTGCTAGCACCTGCTAGAATTTGATTTCCTTTCTCCTTGAACACTCCCGTAGCTTAAATCAAGTAAAATCACTCCACGCATTTCTTTATCTCTCTAGAAAATATGAATGTTTTGGTGGAGAGGATGAAGTATGATGATTATAGAGGTTTGTAGGAGCTTGTTTTGTTGTTTGCTTGCTTCAATTGCTAAAGCCATATGAATCTCTCTTGTCTTGCTCGCTCTTCACTCTCTCTATTTTTGTTTTGTTTGTTGAGGCTTTTGAAGAATGAAAAGGAACGGATGGGAGTGAGTAAATTGAGGATTTTTATATACTAACTAAGGGGACTTTAATGTTCCATAATTGTCTGAAACATCTTCCGCCTCTTTTACCCTTCTAAATTCTTATTGGTTCAAATTTTGCTAACTTGATCATTAATATATATATATATATATATATATATATATATATATATATATATATATATATATATATGGGAGTCCTTCCATAGCAACTGATTGCTGTGAGTACTGTGCAACACCCCCTTTTTGTACCGTTGATAAACTTATTGGAAGGCTGAGATGAAACATAAATATACCAAGCCGGCACAACTTGTACTGGCTTTTATTTTAATATGAGGACCTCACCATAGTCAACATGTTATCAGTTTATTGAAATAAAATGAATTTTTAATATTAAATAATGCCCGACCGGCACAGCTTGTACCGGCTTGTGCCTTCTTTATAAAATACTCCCAGCCGCTACAAGCTCTTACGGCTGTTAAAAAAAAAAAACAACCGGGACAAGCTCTTACGGCTGTTAAAAAAAATAAATAATAAATCAACCGGGACAAGCTCTTACGGCTGTTAAAAAAAAAATCAAAACCGGCACATCCTCTTCCGGCTTGCACAACTTCTTTATTTACTATTCTTTATAAAATATTTGTTATTTTTTATAACTCTTTCATTTAATAACAAATAAAGAATTATAATTCAAATAAAAAATAATATCCTATTTAATAAAAATATATTTTTATAATTTTTTATTTGCTATTTTTATAAAAATATTTTATATTCTTTATTTGTTATTTTATAATAGGATATAAAATAGGATATAAATATTTTATAATTCTTTATATAACAAATATATTAATTTCTTCCCACTTTAATTTGTTATAAAAATATATTCTTTATAAAAATAGCAAATAAAGAATTATAAAATATATTTTTTATAAAATAGGATATTATTTTTTATTTGAATTATAATTCTTTATTTGTTATTAAATGAAAGAGTTATAAAAAATAACAAATATTTTATAAAGAATAGCAAATAAAGAAGTTGTGCAAGCCGGAAGAGGTTGTGCCGGTTTTGATTTTTTTTTTTAACAGCCGTAAGAGCTTGTCCCTGTTGGATTTTTTTTTAACAGCCGTAAGAGCTTGTAGCGGCTTGGAGTATTTTATAAAAAAGGCACAGCCGGTACAAGTTGTGCCAGTCGGGCATTATTTATTATTAAAAATTCATTTTATTTCAATAAACTGACAACATGTTGACTATGGTGGGGTCCTCATATTAAAATAAAAGCCGGTACAAGTTGTGCCAGGCTTGGTATATTTATGTTTCATCTTAGCCTTCCAATAAGTTTATCAACGGTACAAAAAGGGGGTGTTGCACAGTACTCACAGCAACCGGTTGCTATGGAAGGGCTCCATATATATATATATATACACGAGCCCGTTCAAGAGCAAGACAACTAAAAAAATAGGATATCCTTAAAGAGCAGGACTATAAATAAAGGGGCGTGTTTTTTTTTTCCTTCCCATTCTTTCTCCTCGCGAATGTCTTGTGTTTCAGCTGAGACCTTCTCCAACTTGAAATCCCTTTCTGAAGAAAATCGAAGACTTCGATTTTGCACATAAGCCCTAGAAAATCCCTCTACATCTTGAAATCCCTTTATGAAGAAAAGCCCTTTCTGAAGAGCACGACCCTCGCTGACAACGCAGCTGCTGAAATCGAAGAAAGAGAAAGCCAAGCCCTAGAAATAGTTCGATCACAGACTTCGATTTTGCTCATCGCAGACATCGATTCGGTAAGGGCTTTTCCTATCCTCCCCTAAAATTGGCTTTTCGCCCTAATTATGTCAGGCCCTAACGATGCAGTTACTCTGTTGCCTATATTATGTCGGGCCCTTGAACTTTCGAACTAGCTTTCAACTTTTTCCTACCTCATGAATTTTCGAACTGTTTTGAGCCATTAATTCGCATTTTGAATTTTATTTCTAGTTTACATGCTTTTTGAGCCATTAATTTCATTTCTATTTTTTTCTAGGTTAAATGGATTAATTGGTGTGAATTAGAAATTTAATTTTATCCGTAATATTGGTAATTTTATGTATAACCCATGGATATGTCCTTTTATTTCGTCAACCAGGTTGCTCATCTGAATGACAGAACACTAAAGATTGTTGGTATTTAAGGTTGGACCTGTTGACATATATTCACATATTAAAGGTTGGACCTCTCTGCAAGCTTCTTTTGATTATGTCCTGACCTTATTATTGGAATTGTTCTAGATCATTTGATTTATTTTGATTATGTTTTTGCACTACATTCCCAACACCGGAAAATAGTCAACTTAAATGGCCGCAGTTAATCATTACCATTGTCATCGTCCGGCTATGTTGATAACTTCTTGGACTGATTTGAATCCTGGTCGTTGATTCTATGGATGTCAAACTGCAAGAGTAAGTAACTGAGAGTAAGTAGTTGATAACTTCTTGGACTGTGTTAAATTTATACTGATGGATACTAAGTGCTAGTAATGATAGTTTTTTATGAAGAAAAAATTTAAAGATCAACAGTGATAGTTAATGAAGGAACTTTAGCCTTACGCATACATATTTTTGAAACCTCCATAATTGTTGAATCAATTGAGCCTATAATTTTAAAATAAATAAATTATGCATACATATTTAGCTCTTTTACTAATGGATTCCAAGTGCTCGAGATGGTAGTTTTTTGCCACTAGCTGAATTTTATCGCCCGGTTATATCTTCAGCTCTTTTAGCTCTTTTCTTTGTCATCGTCCGATTATATCCCTTACCGAATCGATGTCTGTGATAAGCAAAATCGAAGTCTGTGATCGAACTATTTCTAGGGCTTAGCTTTCTCTTTCTTCGATTTCTGCAGCTGCGTTGTCAGCGAGGGTCGTGCTCTTAAGAAAGGGCTTTTCTTCATAAAGGGATTTCAAGATGTAGAGGAATTTTCTAGGGCTTATGTGCAAAATCGAAGTCTTCGATTTTCTTCAGAAAGGGATTTCAAGTTGGAGAAGGTCTCAGCCGAAACACAAGACATTCGGAAGGAAAGAGAATGGGAAGGAAAAAAAACACGCCCCTTTATTTATAGTCCTGCTCTTTAAGGATATCCTGCTTTTTAGTTGTCCTGCTCTTGAACGGGTTCGTATATATATATATATATATATATATATATATATATATATATATATATATATATATATATATATATATATATATATATATATATATATATATATATATATATGAGTCCGGATCAGGTCCGGACTCCCGGATTTTGTTAAAATCCGGACCTTTTTTTTTTTTTTTTGAAACAACTAAAAAAAATAAAAAAAATTATGGAATTGGAATTTTTACATTATACAATGTTTTAGGCGTGATTTGGATGCCTATAACAAAACATGTCTGTACAGTCTGGGCAGACTGTACATACATTGGTTGATATAGGTATTAAAAACACACCCAAAACAATGTATTATGGAAAAATTTCAGTTCCATAATTTTTTTTTAGTTGTTTCAAAAAAAAAAAGCAAAAAAAAAGAAAAAAAAATTTGGTCCGTATTTTGATCCAGTCCGGACTCCCGGACTGGATCCGTGTTCTATATATATATATATATATATATATATATATATATATATATATATATATATATATATATATATTATTTACCAAAATAAAAACATAACGTAATATGTTTTTATTACATTCTCATTTTATATACGCAAAATAAATGTGTTAAACATAATTTCCTACATAAAATAAATTATTCATTTACTAGATATTATATAAAATATAATATTCTCACCTCATTAAAATAATTCCTTGCAAAAATTTATTTAAATGCTCTTGGGTAAGGTATATAAATATATTATATACTTAAACCACATTTTTTTGCTTCATTACGCAAATTGTGTTCAACAATTTTATTTCCTCATATAATAAATATATATTTATATTTATCACCTTGCAAATATTCTTTATAATGCACATGTACTCACATCACGTATAAAAAATAAATAATAAATTTATTCTCACACCTTATAAATTGTTTATATCAATTTATTTACATATAGTAAGTATAACTTAATATATTTACCTTATAAATAGAAATTTATTCAGTAAATAAGATATTATAATTAAAATAATATATTTTCTTTATTAAAATAATTCAACTCTAGAATTTATTTTAATATCATTTATTTAAAGTATACAATAATTCTTGTATACTAATTACTTTCTTTTCCCTTCTATAAATTTTTTAACTGTAATAAATATAATAATATACTTACTACATTAAAATAATACATACATTACATCCAATAATGTAATATATAATTTTTCAATAAAATGGTGGTTATACCTTAAGTATATTTAATGCCACCAAGTTACCTCATTAAAAATAATTTAATATTATAAATTATTTTAATCTTACCCATCTTTTTTCCTTCAATTGCTTACATATAATAAATATATAATACTAATATATTTATTATACACCAAAATCACATATTGCATAGTTCATATTCACTTATGCATCACAATCTCACCTAATACATCATCAAATAAGAATTTTATTTGTTAAATTCTTATTTTAATGTTTTTCAAAAATTTGGGTTATCACCGTTCAAGTGGTGTTTACTTGGGGCAAAACTTACTTAGCAACTTTCTAGGGAGATCGTTGTCAAAGGCCGCACGACGGGGCTTAGAATTATCTAAGGTTGTGATAATTGGTATTTGAACCAAAGTTTTAACGAAGTCATTCGTTACTACTAAACACCATATTGGATGTTACGAAGGAGCAACAAAGGGGTAGGGAAGAGATTCCTAACCCTCTTAAAGGTACAAGAACAACTAAATCAAGGGACGTGATGGCTACCACAGAAGCCCGTGTAACAAGGCTAGAGGTTTCCATGGCGGATCAATGTCAAAGAGCGGCTTGACTGACTCGAACAAAATATGGAAGACTCCATCCAGGGACTCGACACCAAGATAGAGAGACACCCTTCTACACCCTTACCACATACAGCTTTGAACATCTTACACCAGGTTCAAACTACGCAGACCTGATCTCCTCTTTAATAGAAGTACGTAGGTAGCCATTTATGGTTTGGTCTTACCCCTATCAAAACACAAAAACTTGTCAGTGGTACTGGGATGATCCTTCAATCCACCACACTTCATCGAATTTAGAGCAAAGGGATGGAACTACCTGACCTCCCCATAAATGGGAGAATCGGTAACTATCTAAGTTGCGGTTGAATCCTCAACGAGAAACACCAATCCATAAGAGATGGAACTACCTGGGCTCCCCCATGAAAAGGAGTACCGACGAGCATCTGTGGTACGGTCAACCTCAGAGAGGAAAACCACACTTCTTTCCATATCTACATACAGAAACCAGTCCCAAGACACCAAAGAAGGTAGTGGATACACACAAATCAACGATCCATTTTGAAAGATCTTGAGACATCTAAATGTCCATCCGTCAATGAGGAGTTCAGAATACATCAAGATCACAAACCCTGAAGAAACAGGCAAATATCAAGCAAGTAACACGGCATAACTACAAGGGAAGTGAATCAAAATATATTTCCCTGTCATATATTGTAAGACCCCAACTTTCATAAATAAAGATTAGTTTTTCTCTAATTATATTTTTGAATATTAAGGTGTGAATTTGTTATAATGTTATAGTTGTGGGTTATATTTATAAATTTTACAAAGTAATCAAGTTGTTATAAAATATTCAGTTGGTCGGGAAACATTCATTTTATCAGGGAATATTTATACGACGATACAATCATCGGTGGACCCCACAACAGAAATATTGTCGGAGTTAGAAAATGACAAAAATATCTTTTTATAAAAATAAAGGCAAAAGTTTTACTATTAACTGTTGAAATACCCGTTGATAAAAGTATAGTAATATGTGTGGTTGTATAGTAGCACACGGTATTGTACATTATATTTGATTATTGATGCTTACATGAGAAGTCATTCAGTTTTATTCAATAATTGTCACAGTAATTGTTGCACAGTATCTAATATTATTGATTCAATTATTGTCACAGTATCATCTGCATAATATTTTACATTATTAAATCAATAATTGATGCGACACAATTATTCATATTATTAGTTAACATTATTGATAATGTCTAGAAAATTCTGTCGAGAAAAGCGGTTTAGTCATCTAATTGCGCACCAATAAGAATAAATCCTTATCGGAAAGGTCCCACTTTCTTGGGAATGATCTGGTTGTCGATATTGTGAGCTTATAATATTAATTATTATGTGGTGGATATTGGTTCAATTTTGATTTAAATGAAGGAATTTTTTAGCATGAAATAATTGTTAAAGTTTGACATATTTTCTGTGGAATTACAATTATTTCTCTGATAAAATATCCATTCAAATATATTATTATAATATTTTATAATTGTTTAAATAATAATATTATAATATATATATATATACACACAAACACACACATGTGATAAAAGGGATGAATATGTGTAGTCTTTCTTGGTGGCTTGAAAAATGTCAGCAAATGTGGTTTGCCTAACTTTTGTGGGCCCTCAAAGATGGAAAATAAGAATTTGGCAGGAAGAAATGATTTGTTAGGCCATTTGGTTGGTGAAAAATGTTGCCTGCAAGTTTGTTTCAAAGGGTGGCCCCCATCCATATTGAAATTAAGATGTTAGGCATTGAAAAGTTTGGATGATAAGGAAAAGTTAGGCATGCAGTTGCTTTTTCTCCTTCCGTATTGCAATATAAAAGGAGGGAAACCCTCCTCACTATTCTATAAAATAGTGTGATAATAATTGTAATAAGATTGAATTTGAGTGTGGATATTGTCTAGAAGACAATATTAATATTAAAACTCTCAGCTTATGTTTTATCGTATTACACGACTAGTTATATTAATTAAGTTGTATTTGAATTTTGTACCATGTATTTGACGACTCAGAATGGGTGATGTATACCTATTTTGGGGGCGTCAAAGTTGGTATCCAAGCTTAGGGATATGATCCCTGACTAAGATGTGAGACTAGAACTAGGAGGGGAGAGGCGGGTAATTCCTTCTCTAGTATGACCTACCTAAGTTTATTTATTATTTAATTGGTCGGTCAGAATATAGGGATAATATATTGCATGTCAATTAATCTTGTTTGTGACAGTATTTGAAAATGACATACGAGAATGTTGAGAATAACAATGGAGCACATGAGACCGTTGAATCACCAACGATCAATAACCAGGATAATGTGCATCAGGAAGGCAACAATCCTCATGCAAACAACAACACCAACCAAATGATGAACGACGTAATGTTTAGGAGCTTTCTGCAATTCGTGCAACCTCAGAAAGAGAGACTCTTGTTCAAAATACAGGTGAAAACAATGGCAACTCTAGAACGGTCACCGCAAAGCAATTCAAGGAGCTGGGACCACCAAAATTTTTGGGAGAGCCAAAACCACTTAAGGCGGAGACGTGGCTAAAGCAGATCACCAAGATATTTGATGTCTTGGGATACTCCGAGGTGTAAAAGGTTCCCTTTTCCACCTCCATGTTGCGAGGAGAGGCAGATTACTGGTGGGAATCTATAAAGCGTACTCAGCCTGCTGCACTGAAGATGTCTTGGGAGAAGTTCCAAGAATTATTAACGATTAGTACTTTCCTGAAAGTATTCGTCACATGAAGGAGGTGAAGTTCATCAAGGTGAAGAAAAATAACATGACTGTGTCGCACTACGAGGCTAAGTTTGTCGAGTTGTCCTAGTTTGCATCCCATTTGGTTGATAATGAGGAGAGAATGACGCGAATGTTTTTGCGAAGGTTTAAGACCCGAAATACTGTTAATACCTCATTTCTCATAAACTGTGTTTGTATTCAGATGTTGTAAATAGGGCTCAGTTATTGAAGCGCGATAATGAGTCAAACCAACCAAGAGAGAGCAGCCGACAAGTAGATAATACCAGTGGTAGCAGTCATCGAAGCGATGACAACAAACGTGGAGGGAATCAACATGTCCAGAAATGATAACCACTTCGGTGATAATCATGGCCAAGATAATAAAAGTAGAAATTTCAAGAAGAGGAGATTCAATAATGATGGAAAGATGTCAGCACCAGAACCTGTTGTTAAGGAAGGAGAACGACCGTCGGTCCTATGTTACAAATACGGAGGAGGGACACATCAGTCCAAACTGTACGCAGCAGTCCAAAGCATGTTACAATTGTGGAAGAGAAGGTCACCTAGCCCGATTTTTTCATGCACCGAAGTCAAGTCTAGTTGGGATTGAGGCATTAAAGGTCGTCCCAGACAAGATAAAATCGGTAGTTCAAGGGAGAGCATTTGTCGTAACTTCCCAAAAAGTGAGGAATCCGAATGAGGTGATCACGGGTAAGCTAATTATAAACTCTTGCAAATTTTATACCTTATTTGATATCAGTTTTACTCATTCTTTTATTTCTCCTATTTGTGCTCAACGTTTAAATTTAACTCCGGATAAATTAAGCTTTGACTTATCTGTTGAAACTCCATTGGGAGAAACCTTCATTACATCCACTATTTATAAGTCTTATTTGGTTCAAATCGGTACCCTCACATTACCTTTCGATCTTATTTCTTAAAAATACTTGCATTTGATGTGATTTTAAGAATTGATTGGTTAACTACTCATCATGCAAAAATTAATTGTTTTCGTAAGGTTGTTAGCTTTCATATTCCTAACCAACCTATTATGAGAATTCAAGCATCTAAACCTAAAGTCAATCATTGTCATATCGAGCCATAAAGATATTCGTTTATTGAAAAATGGTTGTCAAGCTTTTTAGCCCATGTCACGGATTTCAAAAAAAATACGTCAGATTTGAATGATATTTTTATTGTTAATAAATTTCCTGATGTATTCCCTGAAGAAATTCCTGGCCTACCCCCAGAGCGCAAAATTGAATTTTTATTTACCTTGAACCCGGAACAAAACTCATTTCTATAGCTCTATATCGAATGACTCCTATTGAACTTCAGGAGTTAAAAACCTAACTAAATGAATTGTTAGACATCGGTTTCATTCGACCTAGTAAGTCTCCTTGGGGTGCTCCTGTTCTATTCGTAAAGAAGAAAGATGGGAGTATGAGACTTTGTATTGATTATCGGGAGTTGAATCATGTCACCATGAAAAATAAGTACCCGTTGCCTCGCATTGATAACATGTTTGACCAGTTACAAGGCGCTAAATTCTTTTCAAAGAACGATCTTCATTGAATATCATCAGTTAAAAGTTAAAACTGATGAAATTCCAACGACTGCTTTCAGAACTCGGTACGGGCATTATAAATTCCTAGTCATATCTTTTGGATTGACTTATGCTCCTACGGCCTTCATGGATATGATGAACTGAGTATTCAAGGAATATTTGGATCATTTTGTGATTGTCTTTATTGATGACATTCTCATCTACTCCAAAAGCCGTGAATATCATGAGCAACACTTGGGGCTGATACTCTAAAAGCTTCGTGAAAACAAGCTATATTTCAAGTTGAAGAAATACGAGTTCTGGCTTAAGAAAGTAGCATTCCTTGGGCACGTGATATCAAATCATGCAATATCTGTTGACCCAGCGAAGATTGAAGCAATTCAAAGTTGGGAGCAACCTAATTCGGTGACCGAAGTACGTAGCTTTTTGGGCTTAGCTGGTTATTATCGGAGATCCGTGAAAGGATTTTCTCGAATCGCTACTCCATTAACTCAGCTGACTCAGAAAGAAATAAAATTTAGTTGGAGCGAGGAATGTGAAAATAGTTTTCAAGAACTCAAGATGAGACTCATTTCAGCACCTGTTTTGATAATACCATCTAGTTCAGAGGGATTTGTCATCTACAGTGATGCTTTAGGCAAAGATTTAGAATGTGTTCTCATACAACATAGAAAAGTCATAGCCTATGCCTCACGATAACTCAAAGAATATGAGAGGAATTATCCTACTCATGATCTAGAGTTGGCAGCTGTCATTTTTGCACTTAAAATCTGGTGGCATTACCTGTATGAGGAGAAGGTGGAGATATTTATGGATAATAAAAGCCTCAAATATTTCTTTACCCAAAAGGAACTCAACATGTGGCAACAACTTTGGCTTGAAATATTGAAAGACTATGACCATACCATTCAATACCATCCTAGAAAAGCAAACATGGTAGCTCACGCATTGAGTAGAAGATCATATGCGAGTACGAGTGCGATATTGTCAACGCAAAGGCCCATTTTGTATAACTTGCAAAGGATAGAGATAGATATAAAGACTCCATTGACCCACATGATGATGACAAATATGCAAGTAGAACCGACTTTAATCGATAAAGTTAAAGTTGCTCAAACTACAGACATGGAGCTGATGCGTATGAAGAAGAAAGTGAAAGAAGGTGTTATTCTGGAAGTAAGAATCGATGAAAAAAGAATACTTAGAGTCAACTCTAGACTTTGTGTTCCTAACGACTCTGATTTGAAGTATAAGATCACGATGGAGGCACACAACACACCGTTTTCAATCCATCCTGGAAGTACCAAAATGTATCGTGATCTTCGACATACATTTTGGTGGAGCAATATGAAGAGAGAGATAGCGGAGTTTATCTCAAGGTGTCTAACTTGTCAACGTGTCAAGGCTGAGCATTAAGTGCCAAAAGGTCCATTACAACTACTTGAAATTCTATAATAGAAGTGGGAGCACATTACCATGGATTTCATTACCGGTCTTCCCAAGGTGTCTCAAGGCATAAATGCAGTTTGGGTCATTGTTGATAGATTGACAAAGTCTACTCATTTCTTACCTATACGAGAAACTTATTCACTTGAACGTCTTGCTTGTATATACATAAATGAGATTGTAAGACTACATGCTATGCCAGTATCCATAGTTTCTGATCGAGACCCAAGATTCACTTCATGGTTTTGGGTCAGTTTACAGAAAGCTTATGGGCACAGATTTACGATTCAGTTTGGCATATCATCCTCAGACGGACGGGTAGTCAGAGAGGACTATTCAAACTCTTGAAGAACTATTAAGACTCTGTGTCCTTGACTTCAAAGGAAGTTGGGACAAGTTCTTTCCATTGGTGGAATTCTCCTTACAAAAACAGTTATCAAGCAAGTATCGGCATGGCTCCATTCGAGACTGTTGTATGGACACAAGTGTCGTTCTCTAGTATGCTGGGATGAGGTTGGTGAAGCAACGTTGTTAGGACCAGAATTGGTACTCCTAACAACAAAAAGATACAAATGATCCGGCAGCGTATAAAAATCTCACAAGATCGACAAAAGAGTTATGCTGATCTTCATCGAAAGGACATGGAATTCAATGTTGGAAATCATGTGTTGTTACATGTTGCTCCATGGAAAGGAGTTACAAGATTTGGAAAGAGAGGAAAGCTTAATCCTCGATTCATTGGCCCATTTGAAATACTTGATCGAGTAGGAACTGCGGCTTATAGACTCGCCTTACCGCCAAGTATGTCTCGTGTACATAACGTTTTTCACATATCCATGTTACATAAATATGTGGAAGACCCGAACCACATTATTGAGTTAGAACTAGAAGAGATAGCGGAAGATTTAATGTATGAAGAGGTACCTGTTAAAATCTTGGATAAGAAGGAACATATTCTACACTCCAAGGTTATACCTCAAGTCAAAGTTTTGTGGAGAAACCATGATGTTGAGGAAATGACCTGGGAGTTAGAATCGAAAATGAAATCAAAGTATCCTCACCTCTTCGATATATCAGGTATGTACCCTAATTTCGAGGATAAAATTTCATAAGAAGGGGAGGTTGTAAGACCCCAACTTTCATAAATAAAGATTAATTTTTCTCGAATTATATTTTTGAATATTAAGGTGTGAATTTGTTATATTATTATAGTTGTGGGTAATATTTATAAATTTTGCAAAGTAAGCAAGTTGTTATAAATTATTCGGTTGGTCGGGGAATATTCGTTTTATCAGGGAATATTCATACGACGGCACAATCATTGGTGGACCCCATAAAAAAATTATTGTCGGAGTTAGAAAACGACAGAAATATCTTTTTATAAAAATAACGACGAAAGTTTTACCGTTAACTGTTGAAATACCCGTTGATAAAAGTACAATAATATTTGTGGTTGCATAGTAGCACACGTTATTGTACAGTATCTTTGATTATTGATGCTTACGTGAGAAGTCACTTGGTTTCATTCAATAATTGTCACAGTAATTGTTGCATAGTATTTCATATTATTGATTCAATTATTGTCACAGTATCATCTGCATAATATTTTATATTATTAAATCAATAATTGACACGACATAATTATTCATATTATTAGTTAGCATTATTGATAATGTCTAGAAAATTCTGTCGAGAAAAGGGGTTTGGTCATCTAATTGCACGCCAATAAGGATAAATCCTTATCGGAAAGCTCCCTCTTTCCTGAAAATAATCTGGTTATTGATATTGTGAGCTTATAATATTAATTATTATGTGGTGGATATTGGTTCAATTTTGATTTAAATGAAGAAATTTTTAGCATGAAATAATTGTTGAAAGTTTGCCATATTTTCTATGGAATTATAATTATTTCTTCGATAAAATATTCATTCAAATATATTATTATAATATTTTATAATTATTTAAACAATAACATTATAATATATATATATATATATATATATATATATACATGTGATAAAAGGGACGAATATGTGTATTCTTTCTTGGTGGCGTGAAAAATGTTAACAAATGTGATTTGCCTAACTTTTGTGGGCCCTCAAAGATGGAAAATAAGAATTTGGTAGGAAGAAATGATTTGTTAGGCCATTTGGTTGGTGAAATTTTTTGCCTGCAAGTTTGTTTCAAAGGGTGGCCCCCACCCATATTGAAATTAAGATGTTATTCTGCTAACTAATTTGTTGCACTTCATGATTTCTTCCAAACTTGCACCAATTGACTCCATATCATACCGAATAACTCCAAATACACTTTAAAGGCCACAATAACCGTCCTACACATTAAATAACATAAAACAAGTGAAAACGAACATGAACACAAGAATTTAGCAATAAATAAGCATGAAATGGACATTGATTCGCGTATATAAAATCCACTTATCAGTTCTCATGCAACATGGGAAAGTCATAGCCTATGCCTTGAGACAACTCAAAGACTATGAGAAGAATTATCCAACTCATGATCTAGAGTTGGCAGCAGTTGTTTTCGCGTTGAAAATCTGGAGAAACTACCTGTATGGGGAGAAAGTGGAGATCTATACAGATCATAAATGCCTCAAATACTTTTTCACCCAAAAGGAACTCAATATGCGAAAGCGACGTTGGCTCGAGCTATTGAAAGATTACGATTATACCATTCAATACCATCATGGAAAAGCAAATATGGTATCTGACGTGTTAAGTAGAAGATCGTATGCGGTTACGAGTGCGATGTTTTTAACATGAAGACCTATTTTGTATAACTTACAAAGGATGGAGATAAAGTTAAAGACTCTAGAGACCCGCGTGATGATGTCAAATATACACGTAGAATTAAATTTAATCGATAAAGTTAAGGCTGCTCAAGCTACAGACCCGGAGCTGATGAATATGAAGACAAAAGTACAAGAATGTGTTATTCCAGAAGCAAGAATATATGAAGAGATGAAATCTCTACCCTCGATTTATTTGGTCCATTTGAAATCCTCGATCGAGTAGGAACTGTGGCCTATAGACTCGCTTTACCGCCAAGTATGTCTCGTGTTCATAACATGTTTCGCATATCCATGCTACGTAAATATGTCAAAGACCCAAATCACATTATTGCGTTAGAACCAGACGAGATAGCCGAAGATTTAACGTACGAGGAGGTACCTGTCAAGATCTTGGATATGAAGGAGCATGTCCTACGCACAAAGGTTATACCACAAGTCAAAGTTTTGTGGAGAACCATGCTATTGAAGAAATGACCTGGGAGTTAGAATTGAAAATGAAAGCAAGGTACCCTCACCTTTTCAAAAAACCAGGTACGTACGTCAATTTCGAGGACGAAATTTCATAAGGAGGGGAGGTTGTAAGACCCCAATTTTTTATAAATAAAATTGAATTTCCTTTATTCATTATTTTGAAATAGTAAGGTGTTAATTTGATATAATGTGGTTAGTTATGGGTGAAATGTGCAAATTTTATGAAATAAGCAAGTTATAAAATATTCACTGTTGTCGGGCAATATTCGTACGACGACACATCTATTTATGGGCCCCATAACGGAAAATAGTCAAATGAAAAAAATGACAAGTTTAAGTTTTTATAAATAACGGTGTAGTTATTACCGTTAACACTATTGGAATACCTGGTGGTTAAAATACAGTAATACACGTGGTTGTATAGTAGCACACGGTATTGTACAGTATTTTTGGATTATTGATTCTTACGTAAGAAGGCACTACTCAATAATTGTTATAGTAATTAATGTTCAATATTTTATTTTATTGATTCAATAATTGCTCCGTTGATATTTTATATTATTGCTAATTTAATAATTGGCACGGAACAGTATTTTCCATTATCAGATCAATAATTCATATTATTTGAATAATATTATTAGATAGCATTATTGGCAATGTCTAAGAAAGTTCTATCTTGGAAAGGAGTTTGGTCACCTAATTGCGCGCCAGTAAGGAGAAATTCTTATCGGAAAGCCGCATTCTTTCCTTCGAACGACCTGGTTGTCATAATTGTGATTCTGTAATATTATTTGTGAATAATTAATTATTGATTTATATGATAAAGAAATATTTATTTTATGTGGATATAAATAAAGTAATTAATGCTGAGGTGTTTTATCAATATTTTATCAGAATGGGGATGTTTTATCAGTATTTTATCAAAATGGAGGTATTAAAAATCGTCTGTATATGAATTTTGGTCATTTTCTGTTTGGATTTTGGAAAAAATTTCTTCTACAAAGTTGTAAAAAACTAAATTTTCTATGGAATAGACATGAGATTCGAATTTTTTTGATAATAGAGTCATTTATTATGAATTCTTGAAATTTTAGAAATAAATGTTTTTATTTAAAACATGGGTGGGCCCCACTTTTAGTTGTTGTTGAAATTTGCTGAATTTGGTGGGCCCCACATGTGGTTTACTAAATTTTGCTCAAGTGGTGTGCGTGAATTTTTTTATAAAATATTATTTTATTAAATTTTAGTCTGCTTTGGCATTCTGGCATTTTCTATAAATAGGGGTGCTTAGTTAGAATTAAAAATTACACTAGAATCAGAACTTTTCTCTCTCTATAATATCGAGCGTATTTTGTGAGTGTTTAGATATTTTGAGTGTTGCTATTCAGTGTAAGTTTCTTTCAGCATTATATTTGATATTTCAGCCTGAAGTACTATTCTTTTGAGGTAAGGGATATTATTTTTTTCGTAAATGATGTTATTCTTTCAATATCATTATACCAAAATATTGATTTAAATTTTATTATGAAATTTTTACCTTTTCATGTCGAGGTTACTATTCACGTATACGACACTATTCACGTATACGACACTATTAACGAGTACTATTCACGAAGTATACTTTTTTGTGAAATTTTTACCTTTTTGTGTCGAGGTTATTATTCACGTACACGGCTGTAAGACCCCGAATTTTATGAAATAAAAGTATTCAACTTTTCTTATAATTACAATTCAGTAAATGGTTAAATTGATAAATGTTAAAGTTAAGGGTGATATATGAATTTTTTTTCAAAATATGCAAGTGGTTATAAAATATTCTTTCTGTCGGGAAATATTCGTTTGGTCGTGGAATATTCTTTCTGTTGGGGAATATTCGTACGACGACGCAACCATTTGTGGGCCCCATAACAGAATTACTGTAGGATGAAGAAAACACCAAATTAAAGTTTTTATAAATAACGACGTAGTGGTTACCGTTAACACTGTTGGAATACCCGATGGGTAAAGTAAAATAATACGCGTTGTACACACGGTATTGCACAATATTTTTGAATTATTGATTCTTATGTAAGAAGACACTACTGAATAATTGTTACAGTAATTACTATATTTTATTGATTCAATAATTGCTGCGTTGATATTTTATATTACTGTTATTTCAATAATTGTCATTACACAATATTTTCTATTATCGGATCAATAATTCATATTATCTGAATAATATTACTAGATAACATTATTGGTAATGTCTAGAAAGTTTTGTCTAAGGAGAGGTTTGGTCACCTAATTGCGCGCCGGTAAGGAGAAATTCTTATTGGAAAGCTCCCTCTTTCCTAGGAACTGTCTGGTTGCCATTATTGTGATTCTGTAATATTATTTATGAATAATTAATTATTGATTTATATGATGAGGAAAATATTCATTTTATGTGGATAAAGATGGAAAAAATTTTTAAAGTGACAATTGTTGAAAATCGATATTTTATCTTTTCTGATAAAATAATATTTTATTATATTATAATAATATATTATTGATGATATTTTTACAATGAATGTTGGATATATGAATAAATAAGGAGGAAGAGTATTTTTGTTGGATTAAATGTTTAACACGTGTTTTGTGTGTTGGTGGGCACAATTCTTGACCGAAAATTGATTATAGACTGTAAAATCGCCCGTTTGTGGATTTCGGTCAATTTTTGTTTAGAATTTAGAAACACTTTCTTCTGCAAAGTTGTAGAGAATTAAATTTCCTATAAAAAGACGCGAGATTCGAATTTTCTGATAAAAGGGATATTTATTATGAATTATTGAAGTTCCGTGGTTCCGAAATAATTGATTTTTGAAAGTTTTAATTAATTTTAATAACAAAAACGTTTTTTTTTATTTTTGTCATTAGTGGTGGCTGATTTCAGATGGTCAAGAGGTGTGTAGGAAATTTTAATATATATATATATATATATATATATATATTAATATTATATTAAATTTTCTGCTTTGGTGTTCTAAGCAATTTCCTATAAATAGGGTGCTTAGGTTAGAATTAAAAATCACACCAGAAACTAAAGATTTCTCTCTCTTTCTCTCTATATAATATCGAGCGTATTTTGTGAGTATTTTAGTACTTCGAGTATTGCTATACGGTGCAAGTTCTTTTAGCACTATATCCAGTATTTCAGTCAGAAGTACTATTCTTTCTGAGGTAAGGGAGATTATTTTCTTCATAAATGATATTATTTCTTCAATATCATTATGCCGAAATATTGATTTGAATTTTTATCAAATTTAGAACTTTTTTATGTCGGAGTTACTATTCATGAGTTATTATTCACGAGTACTATTCACGAAGCGTGATAATGTTTTTTTGTAAAATTTCTATCTTTTGGTGTCGGAGTTACTATTCACGTATACGACACTATTCACGTATACAACATTATTCACGAATACGACACTATTCACCAAAAAATGAAATTTCTTCTTTTTGTCCAAAATATCTATTCTAGATACTAGCTTTGATTGTATCCATGTTTTGATCATTCTTGAATTTTACCCCACTCTGGTTATTTATGAAGTATTTTTGAATGAGAATTTTTTTAAAGTATGAATCTTTAATATTTGTTATTTTGCTTCACTTGATTCGTTTTCTTTAAAATACTTTTCATCATCCTCAGTCCTAAATGATGATATAACAGAATATCTTTGGCCTGTAGTGCAAAGATGAATGATTTCTGATGAATATCTTTGGCCCGTAGTACAAAGATGAACAGGTGTTTAGATGAACATGACCAACTGATGAATATCTTTGGCCTGTAGTGCAAAGATGGCTTGTTGATGAATATCTTTGGCCTGTAGTGCAAAGATGACTTGTTGATGTATATCTTTGGCCCATAGTGCAAAGATGAATTTATTAGTAGGATTATGAACATGAACGGTGATTTGGTATAACTATAATTTTTGATGTTTCAGGTGATGACAATTATCTTTGTCCTGGATGAGGAAAGGAATTTAGAACAACAATTACGATTATGAGTTATACATGTGATTGTGGACAGAAATTTTTTGATTGATGTTACAGGCATAAAACATTGTTGGTGGACTTTTAACATGGAGAAGATAATAGATTTTATGGTCTATTTAACTCTTCTAATGGATTGCTCATTCCGCTGCAACTATGGTTGAAAAGTTTTATCATCTACCATATGTTCTAAATCTCTGATTTATTAGTGTTGAAGTCTATTGATAATTTATTTATCTTTAGTCATGATATTCTTTACTGAGCTAGTTGTGCTCACCCTTTTGCTTCACAATTCCCTTCAGGTAATAAAAGTATAGTTTGGTCGAGCGAAGAAATAACAAGGGAATAGAACGGTGGTCTATAGATGTTGAGGGTGAAGAAGGGTGTTTTGCCACTATCATATAAGATGTCTAATGACATACAACCTCAAGTCATCATAAGACAAGGTTATGCGCATCCACTTGCTGAGTATATCTACCAGCACTATCTATATGATCTAGGAGTCTATTTGAAATATAACTCTCAATTAGAGACAGTGGAGATAATGATATGTCAAGAGAAGACTCGCCATTGGAAAGAATATGATATTTATCTTCTCGTTTTTCTTTGGGGTCTATTGGGTCAACCAAGGATAATTTTGTGGCCATATGATATCTATAATAACCTAGACGCATGGCCTCCCATGTACGAAGGTTTCCTTGAGCACTTCCCAAAGATTCTAATTTCTAAAATAATTTTCGACTATACCTTTATATAAGGTGTCATTATGAGGTGTTGTCCACGGTTGGGACATGAGTCAAAGTTGATATATATTTATATCCAAACTCACAGCATATGTGTTGTTGTATTTTTGCACGACAATTGTTGTAATAAAGTTGTAGTTGTTTTCTGTACCATGTATTTGGCGATTCAAAATGGGTTAGATGGAATGGACCTATTTTGGGGTCGTTACAACAGCACTATTCACGTATACAACACTATTCACAAAAAAATTAAATTTTCTTTTCTTTTTCCAAGTTGTTTGTTATGGTTCTTATCTTTAATTGGATATATGTTTTGAACTTTATTCATGAATTTTGCTCCACAATTGATTATTATGGAGTATTCTTGAACTTGGATAAACTAAATTACGAATCCCTAATCATGTCCTTTATCTCACTTGATTCGTTCTTTAAAATATTTTTTATCATCCTCAGTCTTAAATGGTGATACTTGATGAATATCTTTGGTTTGTAGTGCAAAGATGAATGACTACCTGATGAATATCTTTGGCCCGTAATGCAAAGATGGACATGTGTTAAGATGAACATGACCAACTGGTGATACAAATGAAAAAATTTGGCCTGTAGTGCAAAGATGAATATTTGATCCAAGATGTATATTAATTGATGTTACAAGGATAAAATATTGATGATGGACTTTTAAATCATAGAAGATAGTAGATTTCATTCTCTACTTAACTCTTCTAATGAATTATTGTTTCCGCTGCAGTTGTTGATCTAAAACTTGGTGTCTATTATATTCTATCAGATTTTTCCCTGTTTAAGACTAAGGATATATTTGTTGTACATTATCTTAGTTATAATATTCTTTATTGGGCTATTTGAGCTCACTCTTTTCCTTTTTGTTCTATTTTTTTCTCAAGAGGTGAGAATATAGCAGGAACTAGTCGGGGTGTGGAGTGATGTTTCAAGTCAGTTGTTTTAGCAGTCCTCACTATTTTATAAAATAGTGTATCAATAATTGTAATGAGGAATTATTTGAGTTTGGATATTGTCTAGAAGACAATATTTGTATTTAAACTCACAACATATATGTTGTCGTATTTTGCATGACAATTGTAATAATGAAGTTCTAGTTGTTTTCTGTACCATGTATTTGGCGACTCGGAATGGGTTGTGTGGACCTATTTTGGGGGCGTCACACATATAGATAGTTATGTGTGAAGTTGGAATGATTTGATTAAACCAAACCGAGTCTAGTTGGGTCAAAATTTTGTCAAAATCGGTAGGGTTGGGGTTAAATCACGTAGGAGAAACGGAAACACAATAAAAATGTCATTTTAAGGAATTAACTAACAAAAATTGAATTCTAAAGATAACTTTTAAAATGAATGACAAATTGAAGAGACAGAAGTGTCATTCAGTTTTTCAATAATGGTATGGTAATCCGAAATTGGTGGTGGATAGGAAACGGATGAACTTTTTATCCCAAGTGTGTTTTATGGTTGGGTTTTTGGGATGAGATTGTAGATAGTTTTTGTGAAGTCTACTATTTTTTGTGAATTTTTAAGCAATATTATTTAGTTTGTATTGTAACCGAATAACATTTTTATGACTTATTTTGTGCTTTTTGGCTTTGTGTACAAGCTTTTTTTAATCACTAGCCAATCCCGTATTTGTACTTTATTATCTTTAATAAAATATCTTTTACCAAAAATATAAGAAAATAAATAATAGTAATTCTTAACGTCTATAATCCTTTCCACTTTTGTTGTAATTTATGCTTCAACAAATGGAGAAAGCTCGACGCTTCTGATGCAGACAGATGATACACTACGATCATGATCGTGGTGTCTTTCCATATTAGCTTGATCTGGACTAAGAGGAGAACACTATGATTTCACTTAAGCATTGGTAGAGTACGATATTTGCTTGCTTGATTTGTATATTCTACGCTTCTGAGAGCACACTACGATTCTTGAGTTTGCTCGACAGATCTTTGGACCACTCTACGACACTAGTAGATGTCCTCCAAAGCAGACAGACTACGATTCTCGATACTCTACGATTCTGCCTTGGCTTCTGCAATCTTTTGGCTAGCTCGACAGACTACGATTTTGTTGAAGCCTATCTAGTACATCTCAAGAGATAAATCAACCTAACAGCTTTGATCTTTTCTTCTATACATTCATTTACAGAATGATAAACATTAAAGCACAGATTAACCTAACAATTTTAATTTATCACTAAGTTCTTGTACATGTATTCTTTGAAGGACTTTACATATAAGCATGATTATTTACTTTCAACATCAAATTTAAATATGCAATTTCCCAACAGAGTATATTATACAGATAGAAACCTTAAAGTTGGTGTCTAAAACAATGTAATTATATGGTGATTAGTACCTTGGAGGGAATGTATAATATTTAAAAGTAATTATTTAATTAATTAAATATTAAAGGAGTCAAGCTTAAGTCAAACATGGTATTATTTTCTTATTCGAGTTTGAATCCATAAATGAGCTCGAGTTGATTAAACCCGAGTTTTGTACGCGAACCTACTCGGTTGGTTTATAACTCTACATCAAAGTTCTACTATATAGAGAGTTATTTGTGAAGTTGGAATGATTTGATGAAAATTATTAATCAAAGTACTACCATATAGATAGTTATGCGTGAAGTTGGAATGATTTGATTAAACCAAATTGAGTCTGGTTGGGTCAAAATGGGTCGGGTTGGGGTTAAATCACGTAGGAGAAACGGAAACGCAATAAAAATGTCATTTTAAGGACCTAACTTAAGGACCTAACTGACGAAAAATGAACTCTAGGGATGACTTTTAAAATTAGTGACAACTTGAAGGGACAAAGGTATCATTCAGTCTTTCACTAATGGTATGGTAATCCAAAATTGGTGGTGGAAGTAGGATACGGATGAACTTTTTATCCCAAGTGTGTTTTATTGTTGGGTTTTTGGGATGAGATTGTAGATAGTTTTTGTGAAGTCTACTATTTTTTGTGAATTTTTAAGCGATATTATTTAGTTTGTATTGTAATAGAATAACGTTTTTATGACTTGTGTTGTGTTTTTTGTCTTTGTGTACAAGCTTTTTTTAATCACTAGCGAATCCTGTATTTGTACTTTATTATCTTTAATAAAATATCTTTTTGCCAAAAATATAAGAAAATAAATAACAGTAATTCTTTATTGCAATATTATTACTTCTAAATTACATTCAGCAAGGATAAGAACACACACATGTGTGGTCATTTTCACATTCACTATCAATGAGTTCTAAATGTTGACAAACACATATCTTTGAACATGACATGTCATTGCACCCTGGATCGTTATTATGTTCTTCGCAAAGCCGATCATCTTTCTTCACAATTAAACCTGTTAGAAAATCAAATATTGTGATGAAAACATGTCAACACACACACGCTCACTCCGAATATACAACCGTTGACCGAATCGTCGTCCGGTCCGTCGCTAAAGGGGAGTGAGCAAGGTATGTTAGATAAGGGGTAAGTTTAAAATCCGGAACGTGTATATATATATATATAATTATACAAGGTATTTACAAAATAAAAAAGAAGAAACTACTTTATTATATACTCTACATGTTCCACAAAAAAAATTTATTTGTCAAATTTCCCCTCATAAAAGGATGTCTCTTTCTATTGATAATATCATAGTGATAAAATTTCCTCAATTGTGATATCATAATTTCATTATCATGTCAATACAATTAACTAACAAATTATTATTTTAGGGGTAAATATGAAACAATATAATACTTTCTCAATATAAATTCTACAAACAAGATTTTTTTTAGGAGAAATTTTTTATGAATTTGTGAAACAATACTAGATTAAATATTCAAATCAATTTTGTGTGTGCTCCTCTATGTATATACTTACACGAATTATGGAATTATGACAATATACATTTCAATTGGAACAACAGTACATTTGTTGTTCCTATTTTATAAAAAATGTATGTAAAATAGAGTAAGTTCAAAAGTATTCGTTCGCAAACATAGAAGAAAAGGTAATTCAAAAAATGAATAAATTTATTTAATTACAATGTTCTATTGTCATCACACTTACCTGGATTGTATTTGTTGCAGTCACCTTCAGGTAGATCTCTATAACAGTGAACATTCAGAAATAAAATGCTAAGAAGAAAATAAGTAAAAATCTTGTTCATCTTTTTGTTATTTTGCTTTAATATTTTGAGACTCGAATTTTCGACTTCTAATAGTAAACTTGTTACATTTCATCTCTTATATAGCCCATTGATATATATATATATATATACGGTCCGGATCAAGCGCATACCCCTTATCTTACTCATCTGTGCTTACCCCCCTTTAGGCGACGGTTTCGATCATACAACCGTCGTCTATACTTTTAGCGACGGATAAACATATAGCATCGCTAAAAGTATAAACGACGGTTGTATGACCGAAACCGTCGCCTAAAGTGGGGTAAGCACGGGTGAGTAAGATAAGGGGTATGCACTTGATCCTTGCTCTCTCTCTCTCTCTCTATATATATATATATATATATATATATATAGAAAGAGAGAGAGAGAGAGAGAGATAGAGAGAGAGATTGGTAATTAAATTATGATGTTATATATGCACGTTTTATATTAATAATTAAATTAATTACATATGTGAAAGTTACAAAATTATCCTCACTTTGCCTTATTTAGATATTATTAGTCTCTCACATATTAAGGATAGTTTAGTCGCAATAAAATATTTAGGTGTACAAATGTGCACTTATCAACACCCTTCCGTTACAATTAACAATCCAACATTAATTGACAATTATACTGTGAGATTATCTCATTAATTATACAATCCATTTATTTATGGCTTCGCGATTTCTAATAAATTCATTTTGAGAATATTTTGGTAATGTTATAAAATTCATTAAATGAGTGTTCTAGTGAATAAGCATGTTTTAAACTTTATATAAAGGTTATTAAAATAAAAAATAAATTAAAAAAAAATAGAAGGGGAACATGTGGTTTGTCGCTGCTAAACTAGACAATAAATCAAGCTGAAAACGACATAGTATTTTATAATAAAATTGTGAAATGTTTGTAATCCATTAAAGAAATAATGAAAAAGAATAAATTTAATTAATAAATATGTGTATTCAAAGTTAGGGGTCTTATGGCAAGTCACATATTCCCTTTCCTCATTAAAAAATTGTGTAAAAGTTTTATTTTTATACCATAAGCCATTTATCAATTTCTCTAATGGATTTATGAGAATTCTTAACAATTATTAACTCTAATTACCAGACAAATAAATATCACTGTAAAAAAATGCTAACAACATCCATTACAAGTCCTGTTTGTCAGCTTCAAAAATTAGGAATACATTGAAATTAAAATGTGTTTACTCCTTAAATTAATTAACATGTTTCTATCTGAGGCATGCCCATGTAAAACATGCATGTAGTGCTATGTATGTATTTACAAAAGTTTTTGTATTACAATTACAAAATATATGGAATTGCTTATAACAACAAAGGTATCCCAATATATTATGCATCTCTTTAGAAAAGTAGTAATAATAATTATCAATGTATTGAACAACAAAAAAGTTGTTAGATAAATTAACGGTGAATACCTATATAATGATTCATAACATAACATGTATTTGTTATAGATTTTTATAGGGCATATATCCAATGACGAAATCAAAATATTTTTAGATGGGGGTCAAAATACATCAGTAAAAAAAATTTATTTATTGACGCTTGGAGTGCTTCTTTAAAATTTATTTTGATCAATTATAGTATTTCACAACATCCTATTTCTACCCTTGTCAACCTTCGAGTTGTGAGTCTAATGACTTTAAATACACACACACACACACACACACACACATATATATATATATATATATATATATAAATTTCCTCTGAAGTATGGGACTATTAATTAAATTTTGAAGTTTTTAGTCAACTGACTAGCTACTTTTATGGATAAATTATAAATTATAATATTATATATTCAAAACTTTATATTGTGGTTCTGGTCATCTTTCTTGGAGACAACTGAGAAGAGTCACTTAAAGCAAGAAAATAAATTAATTTATTCTCATTTACAAAAAGTTGATATTAAGGTATGATTAAATTAGTAAGACAAATGAGTGCAATATTAATTAATTAATTATCAAAATTATTTAACATTATTTTATCTTATAGTAATATTGTTAATTTATTATAGGTGGAAGGACATGAGCAAGCAAATGAATTAATATCATCTCATATCAAAGATCAAATTTAACTAATATTAGCATGCTTCATATTTCAGGGGGGGCATATGACCCCCTGACCCCCCTAGTTCCGCCAGTGCATATATCATCTATACCATTGAAAACAAGAAGTCATATTCATAATTAGAAACTGAAAATCGACGTTCGCTAGTATTACTGGCGGATGGTAAAAAAAATACATATCATTCGCTACTAAATTCATATCATTCGCTACAAATAATAGCGAACACTAATCAGAATAAGAGTTTGGCTTTATTAACTAGAGTTAAGATTAATTAACTAGATTTTATGATTTATTTGTGACGCCCCCAAAATAGGTATACATCACCCATCTTGGGTCGCCAGATACATGGTGCAGAATACAAATACAATCTTAAATATACAACAAAAGTTATGAGTTTTAATACAAATATTATCTTCAAGACAATATCGACTCTCAGAATATAACTTATGTTATAGGTATGCCGCGTATACAGGTTATGTATAGGGTATGCCGCGTATACAGGTTATTCTAACAGAATAATAAAGAATGGAATAACATAAGTTCTCTTCATGAATAAGAAAGAATAACACCCCTTACAGGTACAACAAATAATATCCCTTACCATAATAATAATATCCCTTACCGTAAAAGAAACTAGATTATAGAAGTAGCAGAATACTCTTCTTCTTCTTTCTCTCTATAATTTCTCTCTCTAGAGTTTCAGTGAATTCATTAGAAATAATGAAGGAATGAGCTTCTATTTATAGAAGAATGGAATGAATAGTAACTAATTCCTGAACGGTCCAGATTGATTTACTTTTAAACGGACGGTTCAGTTTGATTTACTATTAAAACTTAAAGCAACGGTCATATGACCCCCTGACCTCCCTAGTTCCGGCAGTGCATATATCATCTATACCATTGAAAACAAGAAGTCATATTCATAATTAGAAACTGAAAATTGACGTTCGCTAGTATTAGTGGCGGATGGCAAAAAAAATATATATCATTCGCTACTAAATTCATATCATTCGCCATAAATAATAGCGAAAACTAATCAGAATAAGAGTTTGACTTTATTAACTAGAGTTAAGATTAATTAACTAGATTTTATGATTTTTTTGTGACGCCCCCAAAATAGGTATACATCACCCATCTTGGGTCGCCAGATACATGGTACAGAATACAAATACAATCTTAAATATACAACAAAAGTTGTGAGTTTTTATACAAATATTGTCTTCTAGACAATATCCACTCTCAGAATATAACTTATGTTATAGGGTATGACGCGTATACAGGTTATGTATAGGGTATGCCGCGTATACATGTTATTCCAACAGGATAATAAAGAATGGAATAACATAAGTTCTCTTCATGAATAAGAAATAATAACACCCCTTACAGGTACAACAAATAATATCCCTTACCATAATAATAATATCCCTTACCGTAAAAGAAACTGGATTATAGAAGTAGCAGAATACTCTTCTTCTTTCTCTCTATAATTTCTCTCTCTAGAGTTTCAGTGAATTCATAAGAAATAATGAAGGAATGAGCTTCTATTCATAGAAGAATAGAATGAATAGTAACTAATTCCTGAACGGTCCAGATTGATTTACTTTTAAACGGACGGTTCAGATTGATTTACTATTAAAACTTAAAGCAACGGTCCATACTGATTTACTATTAAAACTTTAAACCAGCGATCCATAATGATTTACTATTAAAACTTTTAAACCAGCGATCCATATTGATTTACTATTAAAACTTTAAACCAGCGATCCATATTGATTTACTATTATAAATTTAACCAACGGTCTGAAAAATTAGCACATCTCCAAATGGAATAATATTGTACCCAAATACTTGAATGCACAATACTAGAGTGAATAGTAACTGGGTGAATAGTAACTAGTGAATAGTAACTCATAAATCGTAACTCATGAATAGTAACTCGTGAATAGTACTCCGACATGAAAAGTTTCCCGAATACCCGATTGAACAATATAACCTCTAAACATCAATTATCATCGGAATAGATGTCGATTTCTACTAACACAAATAATCCCAACACAATGAAACTATAAAATTAATCTTTAATCAACACGAACTTATTCATCATTAATATTATAACTCACAATATTTAGCAACCAGGTTGTTCCCTGGAAAGAGGGGGCTTTCCGATAAGGATTTCTCCCTATTGGCGCGCAATTAGATTATCTAACCTCTCCTTGACAGAACTTCTAGACATTGTAAATATTGTTGTTTATAATATGAATAACTTTGTCGTCTCAATTATTGATTTAATAATATATCATATTATGCACATGATACTGTGACAATAATCAAATCAATAATATGAGAAATATGATGTAGCAATTACTATAGCAATAATTGAGTATAACTGAGTGACATATCACGTAAGCATCAATAATCAATACCGTGTGCTACTATGCAACCACGCGTATTATTGTACTTTTACTACCCAATAATTCAACAGCTTTAACGGTAAAACTTCTGCCGCTATTTTCATAAAATATTTTGTCATTTTCTAACTACGACAGTAATTCCATTGTGTGTTCACCAATGATTGTGCCGTCGTACAGATATTCCCGACAAAAAGAATATTCTCCAATAAAAAGAATATTTTATAACAACTTGCATACTTTGCAAAATTTTCAAATATGACCCTTAACTATAGCTTTATCTCAAATTCACACCATAATATTCAAAAAAAATATTTTGAGAAAATTAAATATTTATTCGTAAAATTTGGGGTCTCACAATCTCCCCTCCTTATGAAATTTCGCCCTAGAAATTTACGTACGTACCTGGTATGCCGAATAGATGAGGAAACTTCGTCAGATCATATCTCTTGATGTATAACCTTTAAGCGTAGAATATATTCTAGGATTTTAACAGGTACATCTTCACACGTTGAATTATCCGCTATCTCGTATGGTTCTAAATCAATAATGTGGTTCGAGTCGTCCACATATTTACGTAACATCGATACGTGACAAACATTATGAACACGCAACATATTTGGCGGTAAAACGAGTCTATAGGCCACAGTTCCTACTCGATCAAGGATTTCAAATGGGCCAATAAAATCGAGGGTTGAGATTTCCTGTCTTCATCGATTCTTATTTCTAGAATAACTCCCTCTTGAACCTTCTTCTTCACATTCATCAGCTCTGAGTATGTAGCTTGCACGGCTTTAACTTTATCGATTAAAGTCGATTATACTCGTATATTTGATATCACCATGTGGGTCCAGAGTCTTTAACTCTATCTTCATCATTTGTAAGTTATACGAAATGGGTTTTGTGTTAACAACGCCACACTCGTAAATGCATACGATCTTCTACTCAACACGTCAGCTACCACGTTCATTTTTCCACGATGATATTGAATGGTATGATCGTAATCTTCAACAGCTCGAGCCAACGTCTTTGGTGCATGTTATGCTCGTTTTAGTTGAAGAAATATTTAAGGGTTTTAGAAATGGGGTTTTGTACTGGGGTCAGTACAAAATTCGATTTCACGCTCTGGGGTAGGCCAAGAAGTCTTTAAGAATACGTCAGGAAATTTTATTAACAATAGAAATATCATTCAAAACTGTGACTCTCATCTATGACTTGGATAGTACGTCACATTAATATCTATCAACTTGCCATCGTCATTCACGACGTCGCCTACAGAAAGTTTTGACTTCGGTGCATTCCACAGAAGGAAGTCAACAATGAAAGGATCAGGGCTCTTTACGTATGGCTTGATATGACAATGATTGACTTTAGTGGTTTGGTTACTTGAATTCACATAACAGGTTAGTTAGGAATATGAAAGCTAATAACCTTACGAAAAGCATGATGAGTAGTTAACCAATCGATTTCTAAAATTACATCAAAGGCAAGTATTTTCAAAGACATAAGATCGACAGGTAACGTGAAAGTGTCGATTTGAATCAACAAGATTTATAAACAGTGGAGTTAACAAAGGTTTCTCCTAACGAAGTTTCAACCAATAAGTCAAAATCTAACTTCTCAGGAGTAAAATTTAAACGTTGAACGCAAGCAAGAGAGATAAAATAATGGGTAGAACTGGTATTTAATAATACATAGACTTCGCAAGAGTTTATAATTAACTTACCCGTAATAACTTCATTCAGGTATTCTCGACAAACGCTCTCACTTAAACTACCGATTTTGACTTGTCTGGGACATCCTAGTTGGACTTAACTTTGCTATAGAGTACATTCCACCCTTAATTGATTCGTCACATTCTTGATCCAAGATTCAAATCATTATTCTCTGATCCATATCGAATTGGGGTTGACCGCTCTGCATAGGGTAATTCCGAATTCGATGTTGGATTCTCCCAATTGCTGTCCAAAAAGAAAAATCCATTTCATCTATTTTGGCCTTATTAGATTAGACGTCTTTTTCTACAATATCAACGCGTCGTGCAGCTTTTACCCATGTATCATCTATTCTCATTCGTTCATTTTCTTCTTCTTTCATCAGAACCTTGATCATACCATTCTCAGATTCCAGCTCTAATATCTTATATTCTGCCAAAGAGTGCTTTTGTTCAAGCATCGCACATCGGGTAACACAATTTTAAATTGTTGTATCTCTTTGCTCCACAACCGCCTGCCATTCTTCAGCCTGCTCTTCCAACTCATGTATATGATTTTTCAATTCTAAATTTTGATCATAAACTTCTTCTAACCAATTCTCCTCAGGTTCCTCTTCTTCTTCACTCTCAGCTGCTACCTCTGCAACTTGCTCGGGTGCAACTATTAGTTCTTCACTTACCACGTAGATATCTCTAATTTCTTCTTCTTCTTCTGACATCACATTAACCTGGTTAGTGATTAAAGGTGTCTCAATGGTCTCATTCACTCCATTGTTAACATTTTCAGCTGCCATCTTTCAAACACTGCCACAAAACAAGAGTTAATTAACATATCACATATTATCCCTATACTCTGACCAACCAACTAAATAACAAATAAACTTAGGTAGGTCATACTAGCGAAGGAATTTCCCGTCTCTCCCCTCCTAGTTCTTGTCTCACATCTTAGCCAGGGATCATATCCCTAAGCTATACCAACTGTGACGCCCCCAAAATAGGTATACATCACCCATCTTGGGTCGTTAGATACATGGTGCAGAATACAAATACAATTTTAAATATACAACAAAAGTTGTGAGTTTTAATACAAATATTGTCTTCTAGACAATATCCACTCTCATAATAAGTCCTCATTACAATTATTATCACACTATTTCATAGAATAGTGAGGACTACTAATGATATCATCTGGACCATCACTTCGTTCCCCGACTAGTCCTTGCTACGTTCTCATTTCCTGAAGAGAACAGTGAAAGAAAAGGTGAGCTCAACTAGCCCAGTAAGAAATATTATGACTAAGATAATGCAGGATAAATTATCATTAGCCTTCAACAATGTTAAACTGATAAAATACAATAGACAACAAGTTTAACTGCAGCGGAATAAGCAATCCATTAAAAGAGTCAAGTAGAGAATAAAATCTACTATTTTTTATGATTTAAAAAGTTTTTCATCACTTTTATCGCTGAGACTAAGCTTAATAAATAATCCACATCATCCCTGCATTACGGCCAAGGATATTCATTAGGATCACGACCACAAATTATCCATGCACTACGGGCCAAGGATATTCGTGTATTTATCAATGGTCATGATCATGCCAACAACTGTCCATTAATGCACTACGGGCCATTGAGGACTTTTATCACATCATTTGTAACATTACGGTCATGATCATACCAAGTCCATCTATGCACTACAGGCCACAGATGACTTTCAAAAATATAAACACAAGGATGATGACAATGATATAAGAATTCAATAAAACAAGTTCACGAATTAATTCAAAAATATAGGGTATGCCACGTATACAGGTTATGTATAGGGTATGCCGTGTATACAGGTTATTCCAACAGAGTAATAAAGACGAAATAATATAAGTATTTCACCAAGTATAGGGCAGTCCGCGTATACAGGTTATTCCAACAGAATAATAAAGAATGGAATAACATAAGGATATCACCAAGTATAGGGTATGCCACGTATACAGGTTATTTATAGGGTATGCCACGTATACAGGTTATTCCAACAGAATAATAAAGAATGGAATAACATAAGGATTTCACCAAGTATAGGGTATGCCGTGTATACAGGTTATTCCAATAGAATAATAAAGAATGGAATAACATAAGGATGTCACCAAGTATAGGGTATGTCGCGTATACAGGTTATGTATAGGGTATGCCGCGTATACAGGTTATTCCAACAGAATAATAAAGAATGGAATAACATAAGTTCTCTTCATGAATAAGAAAGAATAACACCCCTTACAGGTACAACAAATAACATCCCTTACCATAATAATAATATCCCTTACCGTAAAAGAAACTGGATTATAGAAGTAGCAGAATACTCTTCTTCTTTCTCTATATAATTTCTCTCTCTAGAGTTTCAGTTAATTCATTAGAAATAATGAAGGAATGAGCTTCTATTTATAGAAGAATGGAATGAATAGTAACTAATTTCTGAACGGTCCAGATTGATTTACTTTTAAACGGACGGTTCAGATTGATTTACTATTAAAACTTAAAGCAACGGTCCACACTGATTTACTATTAAAACTTTAAACCAGCGATCCATATTGATTTATTATTAATAAATACCCGAATGCACAATACTAGAGTAAATAGTAACTGGGTGAATAGTAACTAATGAATAGTAACTCGTGAATAGTACTCCGACATGAAAAGTTTTCCGAATACCCGATTGAACAATATAACCTCTAGACATCAATTATCATCGGAATAGATGTCGATTTCTACTAACACAAATAATCCCAATACAATGAAACTATCAAATTCATCTTTAATCAACCCGAACTTATTCATCATTAATATTATAACTCACAATATTTAGTAACCATGTTGTTCCCAGGAAAGAGGGGGCTTTCCGATAAGGATTTCTCCCTATTGGCGCGCAATTAGATTATCTAACCTCTCCTTGATAGAACTTCTAGACATTGTAAATATTGTAGTTTATAATATGAATAACTTTGTCGTCTCAATTATTGATTTAATAATATATCATATTATGCACATGATACTGTGACAATAATCGAATCAATAATATGAGAGATATGATGCAGCAATTACTATAACAATAATTGAGTATAACTGAGTGACATATCACGTAAGCATCAATAATCAATACCGTGTGCTACTATACAACCACGCGTATTACTGTACTTTTACTACCGAGTAGTTGAACAGCTTTAACGGTAAAACTTCCGCCGTTATTTTCATAAAATATTTTTGTCATTTTCTAACTACGACAGTAATTCCATTGTGGATTCACGAATGATTGTGCCGTCGTACAGATATTCCTGATAAAAAGAATATTCTCCAATAAAAAGAATATTTTATAACAACTTGCATACTTTGCAAAATTTTCAAATATGACCCTTAACTATAACTTTATCTCAAATTCACACCATAATATTCAAAAAAAATATTTCGAGAAAATTAAATCTTTATTCGTAAAATTTGGGGTCTCACATTATTAACCAAGATTTAGGGTTTATTAACTAGGGTTAAGGGTTTATTAACCAAAATTTATATTTTATTAACTAGGGTTTAAGATAGTATTGTGAATCCATTGTCAACCTGATCATGATCACGACATGCATGATGCAAACACATTGCATTTTTTTGTTGCAAATATTTCATGCCATATAATGTTTTTAATGAATCAAGAATTGTACTCCGTGTGTGTGTGTATGCATGTTACCTAATTTCCTTGTGTTTTACTTGTTTATTACTACTATTTTCAACATATTCCATTTTCGAACGTTTATTTGCATGGACTTATCAGGGATTCTCAAGTGAGTTGAACTTACAATATAGTTCTCCACTTTATGTTTAGGGAATACATGAAGCTACATCAAGGTTGATCTAAATTAAGCTCTTTTTATGTATATTGAAGTTAATAATGCTCGGCTTAACAAGTCTGGATGTCTTCATCCAGTTTCTTCAGTAGCACACTTTTGTTCTGTGATTTCGAGAACATATTGAAAATGTTACATCCTTTCATGCCTTACGTGTCTAAAGAACTGTGGCAAGTTTAGATAGTTGATTATAAAGATGATGAATAATCATGTACTAGATGATGTTATTTAGCTAATAATATTTGAGTTTTTTTGTATTTCGACCATAATTTGTTATGGGGTCATTGAACTACAATTTATTTTGTTTGTAAAATAATTTTGATATTCATTACATAACAAGATTGTCAATAATGGATTTGGTAATGATGCAATCAAATTCTATTTTGTTACCAAACGACAACATATATTGTCGCCATTGTAAGACCCCAACTTTTATGAATAAAGATTAATTTTCTCAAAATATATTTTCGAATATTATGGTGTGGATTTGATATAATGTTATAGTTGTGGGTAATATTTATAAATTTTACAAAGTAAGCAATTTGTTATAAAATATTCGATTGGTCGGGGAATATTTGTTTTAACAGAAAATATTCGTACGACGGCACAATCATTGATGGACCCCATAAACGGAAGTATTTTCGGAGTTAGAAACCGACATAAATATCTTTTTATAAAAATAACGGCGAAAGTTTTACCGTTAAACTGTTGAAATACCCGGTGATAAAAATACAGTAATACGCGTGGTTGCATAGTAGCACATGATATTGATTATTGATGCTTACGTGAAAAGTCACTCAGTTATACTCAATTATTGCTACAATAATTGTTGCATAATATCTCTCATATTATTGATTCAATTATTGTCACAGTATCATCTGCACAATATTTTATATTTTTAAACCAATAATTGAGACGACAAAGTTAATCATATTATTATTTGCAATATTGACAATGTCTTGAAAGTTCTGTCAAGAAAAGGGGTTTGGTCACCTAATTGCACGCCAATAAGGATAAATCCTTATCGGAAAACCCCCTCTTTCCTGGGAATGATCTGGTTGTTAAATATTGTGAGTTATAATATTAATAATGAATAAGTTCATGTTGATTAAAGATGAAATTGATATTTCTATTGTGTTGGGATTATTAGTGTTAGTGGAAATTGACATTTATTTCGATAATAATTGATTTATGGAGGTTATATTGACTAATCAGACAATTAATCGGATAAATGAGCAATTAATTGCTATTAGTTCATATGCATATAACTATTTGTTCACATGAATGGAACTATTGATTCACATGTATGTACTATTAGGGGAGGTAGTGCAAGTTTGATAATACTTGTAGGACTAAATTAAAAATGGAGGAAAAGAGGAATGTACTGTAATATAATAATTCGAGCCCCAAAACGTGCAATTATCAAAACTATGTTTTCCTATAAATAGAAGCTCATTCTTCTTTCATTCTCACCAATTCACTAAGACTGACAAGAGCAATTATAGAGAGAGAAGTTATAGAGAGATAAGCTATAGAGAGAAAGAAGAAGAGTATTCTGCTACTTCACTATTCCAGTATATAGTCTACTTCTAAGGTAAGGGATATTAATTTTGTTCAGTATTCATAAGAAATAATATTTTCTTCCATACTCTATAGTATGTGAGTAATATTATTTTGTTTTATATTTCTAATTCTACACTCATTTTGTTAAAGTATTGCTTCTATACTCCGTGAAATTAGTAGAATATCCTTGATATTTGCGCTTCATCTAGTATCTTTTCATGGAAATATTATTCTGAGCATTCTTTATAATTATTGATATCTTCATGCCAGAATACTATTCACGGGATACTATTCACAAAGTACTATTCATAAAGTACTATTCACAGATATTATTCATAAAGTACTATTCATGGGTAGTATTCTTGAAGTACTATTCATGGGATACTATTCACTCGAGTACTATTCACCCGGGTTACTATTCATAATAAAAAATTGATTTCTTTTCTGTTCAAATCATTTTTGTTACAATATTATTCTTGAATTTTACTCCACAAAGCAGTATCATGTTGACAATTTAGACAGTACTGAATTCTGGATAAATTGAATTATAAATCTTTAAAAATTTATCCTTTACTTTCTTTTAACTGAATTCTTATATCATTGTCATCATCCTCATGCTTATATTGTGATGAAAGTCATATGTGGCTTACGTACATAGATGGACTGTTGATTGGTATGATTATGACCCGGAATTATTCGGTATAATCATGACTATAATGTTATAAATGATGTGGTAAAAGTTCTCATTGGCCCGTAGTGCATTGATGGACAATGGTTGGCATGATCATGACTGATGATTAGGTAATATACCCATGAATTGGATATATTTGGACTTCGTTTATTGTATTCTCAAAGCATTTAGATCCGTTTTACTGTGTTTAGTTGTGTTATTGTAGGTTTATGAGCTGTTGGAACACTTGGGGACAATTGAGCTAAAAAGGGCATAATAGTCATTTTCTGCCCATCAACGCAGGGGCGCTATTATCAGTACAAATCCCAGCGCTGGGGTGCTGGGCCGGAATGCTTGTTAACTAGGGACGCGCGTGGATCAAGCGTTGACTTGCTAAGGGAAGGTTATATGTTAAGTTGTTTTGGAAAAGGATTGTGGGACAAATTAAGGAGTATAAAATGATTATTGCTATTGAATTAGGGGACTATTATTCTATACAATTGAAGGCTGATCAAGGAAGCAAGAGGAGAATTTGAAGATTTTCACTTGGCGTTTTTTCTTTTCTAGTTTATTCTTTTAATTTGTGTAATTCATTAAGGATGATTTTTCAAATATTGTTGGTTTTAATTTTCGTTATGAACTAATTTCTTTAATTAAGATTCCAATTGAACCTTTTATGATTATGAATTAATTATTTGATTTATTTCAATTATTTATGTTGAAGTGAATTGTTCATCTTGCTTTGTGTTGATTGATTAATTATCTGGTCAATAATTACCTTGTTACTCTAGAAGGAATTGACAAAGGAATTCTAGAGTTAGAACTGGGCATGGTGAGATGTGACTTAGTTATTTGCACAGTGAATAATTAGGTTTATGAATAGAATAGAAAAATCTGTTTGCCGCATGTAACACATAAAGAATTGGGATTTTAACGAGTTTAATTCAATTGTTTTGCATAGGAATATAGCAAAATTAATCTGGGTTAAATAGAAGGCAATTGATCACTTGGAAAAGGAATTTTGGCACTTGTGAATTCTTGTTAACAATTCAGTAGACATAATAATTGGGATAATTGGATAATTGATTTATAGTTCATAATTGGGGATATTGGAGTCTTAATCCTTATTTATCTGAATTCAATCAAATCTTAGTTTGGCGTACTTGCTTTCTTTAGATTAATTTCTTTTAATTACTTAATTTAATTTTCTTAATTCGAAAAATCACAGTTATTGGTTGTTTAAATAAAATTGAATTGATATAGTGCTAGTAGTTGGAATTTATTAATTAGAATTCTCTGTGGGATCGACATTCTATCTTATCACTCTATTACTTGTTGACCGTATATACTTGCACGTTTGCTTTGATTGTAAAATCAACCAACAAGTTTTTGGAGCCGTTGCCGGGGAATTCTTTATTAGTATTAATTCCATATTAGTTATAATCAATTCGGTTAATTTAAACGTTACTTATTTTTCTTCTTGTATTTGCAGGAATTCTTTGTGAGTGTATGCACACTAGATCAAGGGCGAAAAAGGAACTTTTTCTTTATACGGACGATATTGAAAGGAAGTTCCAAAAATTGTAGTCGATTATTGTAGTGTCACCTGTGGAAGAAGAACTGGAAGAACAAGAATTTCCAGCAACATGGAAGGGAACGACTAGAAATCATTTTAGGACTATGCCATGCCGAATGTCACGGATATACAGTCGAGTATTAGGAGACCGGCGATCAATGCAAACAGTTTTGAGATTAAACCGGGAATAATTCAGATGCTACAGAATACATGTCAGTTTAAGGGTAGTTCGATAGATGATCCTAATGAGCATATCTTAAGTTTCTTGGAAGTTTGCGACACCTTCAAATTCAACAATGTATCGGAAGATGCTACAAGGTTGAGTATGTTCCCGTTTACCTTGAAAGATAAAGTGCGAAGTTGGCTACACTCTTTGACTCCTGGCTCAATCACCACTTGGGACGACTTAGCTCAAAAATTTCTAGATAAGTTTTTCCCACCAGCGAAGTCGGCAAAACTATGGAACGATATTTACACTTTCACATAATTTGATTCAGAATCGTTATATGAGGCGTGGGAAAGGTTTAAGGATATGCTCTGTAAGTGCCCACACCACGGAATTCCGCAGTGGATGCAGTTAGAGATATTTTGTGATGTTTTGCACGCGTCCACGAGGGCCAGTATTGATGCAGCAGCAGAGGGAGTGATCATGTCTAAGAGTTTTGATGAGGCATATCAGCTGTTAGAGACAATGGCCACCAACAACTATCAGTGGCCCATGACGAGGTCTAACCATCCAAAAACACTGGAAAAGTATGACGTAGATGCAATAACATCATTAACATCACAAGTGGCCGTAATGGCTAAGAAAATGGAAATATGGCGTCCACAATCCACACATCAGGTAGCGATGGTTTGTGAATTATGTGATGGGGGTCATGTTACGGATCAATGCGCAATAAATTCTGAATCAGCATAGTTTGTAGGGAGTTATATTCGATCTACCCAACCTTACCAGGATCAAAAAGCATATAATTCGGGTTAGAGAAATCATCTGGGGTTTTCATGGAGTAACAATCAAGCTCAAGCGCCAAGACAACAAAATGCATTCGGGTTTCAAAATCAGACTCAACAACAACCAGAAAGGAAATCAAGTTTGGAAGAAACCTTGGAGAGATTTATTAGAGCTTCTGAGAAAAAGAACGAAGAACAAGATAAAGCATTGAATCAACTAGAGCTAAATATGAAAAGCCAAGGTGCGTCGATTAAGAAATCTGGAAAATCAAGTGGGACAGATAGCACATGCACTGAATAACTGACCACTTGGAACACTTCCGAGCGATACAGAGAAAAACTCGGGCAGAGATGAGCATTGTAAGGCTGTAACTCTACGAAGTGGAAAAGAATTGCAAGAGACAGTGAAGGATGGGGAAAAAAGGGACAAGGCATCAATTGAAATTGAGGAAGTTGTGGACACCGAAAAACGTCAAGATGAAACCTTAGAGCAGAAAGAACCGGAACCAACCACCATAATGCCTCCCATATCGTATCTGCAGAGGTTTCAGAAATCCAAGTTGGATAAACAGTTTTCACGATTCTTGGATATCTTCAAAAAGTTGCATATCAACGTCCACTTTGCCGAAGCCTTGGAACAAATGCCGAGTTACGCTAAGTTTATGAAGGAAGTTTTGTCAACAAAGAGGAAATTGGGTGAGTTTGAGACAGTAGCATTAACTGAAGAATGTAGCGCAATTATTCAGAATAAGTTACCACCGAAGCTTAAGGATCCAAGTAGCTTTAATATACCATGCGAAATTGAAAATCAGTTTTCAGGACGAGCATTGTGTGATTTGGGAGCCAGTATAAATTTGATGACATTGTCCGTCTACAGTCAGTTTGGACTTCAGGCTCCACGACTGATAAATATCAGTTTGCAGTTAGCGAAAAGATCGGTTACATATCCACGAGGTATTTTTGAGGATGTTTTAGTTAAAGTGGATAAATTCATCTTCCTTGCGGACTTCTTTATTTTGGATTGTGAAGTGGATAACAAAATCCCAATAATTCTTGGGCGACCATTTTTAGCAACGGGTAGGACTTTGATTGATGTGCAAAAAGGTGAATTAACAATGCAGGTTGAAGATTAATAGGCCACCTTTAACGTTTTCAAGTTAATGTCTTATCCGAAAGAAAAAGGTGAGTGTATGCGGGTGGATATCATGGAGGAATTGGTTAATCACAAGTTCAGTGGAAATTATTCAGAGGACCCGCTTGAATCCATTTTGCTTGGGACAGACGACTGCAGTATTGAAGAGGACATTGAGAATGCCAAATGGTTAAATACAACATCTATCTTTCGAAAAAGCAATCAATCATTCGACATCCTTGAGAGACCCGAAACGGAAGGTAAAAAGTTCAAACCTTCGATAGAAGAGCCACCAGTGTTGGAATTAAAGCCACTACCATCTCATCTGTAGTATGCTTATTTGGGAAAAGATGCTACCCTACCAGTTATTGTTTCGACGGAGTTAACTGACACGTTAAAGGAGAAACTGTTACGGGTCTTGCGAGAGTTCAAAACAGTAATTGGGTGGACTATAGCGGATATTCGGGGAATTAGTCCATCTTATTGTATGCATAAGATTTTAATGGAAGAGGGGGCAAAACCAACCATTGAGAAGCAAAGAAGGCTAAGCCCCATTATAAAGGATGTGGTGAAAAAGGAGATTATAAAGTGGTTGGATGCTGGCATTATTTACCCTATCTCGGATAGCTCATGGGTAAGTCCTGTATAATGTGTACCAAAGAAAGGGGGTATGACAGTGGTGAAGACTGAAGCTAATGAGCTCATCCATACTAGAACAGTTACAGGATGGAGAGTATGTATGGACTACCGCAAGCTGAATAAAGCCACACGCAAGGATCACTTCCCTTTGCCATTCATTGATCAGATGTTGGATATGCTAGCGGGACATCAGTTCTATTGTCGCTTGGATGGATATTCCGGATACAATCAAATTGCCATACCCCTGGAGGACCAAGAAAAAACTACATTCGCATGCCCCTACGGTACATTTGCATTCCGACGCATGTCTTTTGGGTTATGTAATGCACCGGCATCCTTTCAATGGTGTATGATGGCTATCTTCTCCGACATGGTAGAGCAAAATTTGGAGGTATTTATGGATGACTTTTCTGTGTTCGGTGATAGCTTTGATTTATATTTGAAAAATCTGATTTTAGTGATGAAGCGATGCGTGGAGACTAATTTGGTTCTTAGTTAGGAAAAATGTCACTTTATGGTGAAAGAAGGGATTACTTTGGGACATAAGGTTTTTGCAGCAGGGTTAGAGGTGGACAAAGCGAAGATTGAGACAATTGAGAAATTACCTCCTCCATCAACTGTGAAGGGAATCCAGAGCTTCTTGGGACATGCGGGATTCTACAGACGCTTCATTAAAGATTTTTCCAAGATTTAAAAACCCTTATATTCCTTGTTGGAGAAAGACGTTCCTTTCAAGATGGATCAGTCATGTATCGAGGCATTTGAGGTCTTAAAGAAGAAGTTGGTCTCTGCTCCAATTATTGTGGTGCCCGATTGGCCTTTTCCATTCGAATTGATGTGCGACGCCAGAGACTACGCAGTGGGAATAGTATTGGGACAACGTTACAACAAGATTTTTCACACAATCTACTATTCCAGCAAGACGTTGACAGATGCTCAGTTGAACTACACAACCACCGAAAAAGAATTACTTGCAGTTGTGTTTGTCTTCGACAAATTCAGAGCATATCTGATTGGGACCAAGGTAATTGTCTACACAGATCATTCTGCCATCAAATATCTGATTGAGAAGAAGGATGCCAAACCGCGGTTAATACGGTGGGTGTTTCTGCTGCAAGAGTTTGATTTGGAGATTCGGGATAGAAAAGGTACAGAAAATCAAGTGGCTGATCATCTTTCTCGGTTAGAAAATGTATAAGTCCAGCAAAAAGACAACATCAAGATCAATGAGAAATTTCTGGATGAACATCTTCTCCGAGTAACTACAACATTGCCTTGGTATGCAGATTACGTGAATTACGTGGTTGCTAAGGTATTACCACCAGATTTGAACTCACAGCAACGTAAGAAGTTCCTCCACAACGTGAAGCAATACTATTGGGACGAATAATTTCTGTTTAAGGCCTGTGCGGATCAAATGATTAGACGTTGTGTGCCACATGAAGAGATGGACAGCATACTGGGTCATTGCCACTCGTCAGATTATGGAGGACATTATTCCGGTGATCGAACAGCAGCCAAAGTGTTACAATCGAGATTTTTCTGGCCTTCGCTATTCAAGGATGCGTATCTCTATGTGATGAAGTGCGATCGGTGCCAACGCGTAGGTAATATCTCCAAGCGCAATGAAATGTCACTCAACTCAATTTTGGAGGTAGAATTGTTCGACGTATAGGGAATTGATTTTATGAGACCTTTCTCATCCTCATTCAATAATCAGTACATTCTGTTGGTGGTCGATTATGTTTCCAAATGTGTAGAAGCCACAGCTTTACCCACCAATGATGCCAACGTTGTCCTCCAATTTATGAAGAAAAACATCTTCACACGATTTGGGATGCCGAGAGCGATAATAAGTGATTAGGGGACTCACTTCTGCAATAAACAATTCACTAAATTGCTTGTAAAGTATGGGGTTTGCCATAAAATTGCAGCCGCGTATCATCCCCAATCCAATGGTCAAGCGGAGGTCTCGAATATGGAGGTCAAGTGAATTCTAGAAAAGGTGGTCAATCCGTCCCGAAACGATTGGTCATTGCGTCTTTACGATGCTCTATGGGCATATCGAACAGCGTACAAGAATTCGATCGGCATGTCACCTTACAGAATGGTATATAGAAAGGCGTGTCACCTCCCTGTCGAGCTAGAACACAGTGCACACTGGGCCATTCGGAAAATGAACTTTGATCTACAAGCAGCGGGTGAGAAAAGGTTATTGCAATTGAATGAGATGGACGAATTCCGATTCAACGCCTATGAAAATGTAAAACTCTACAAGGAGAAAATCAAAGCTTGGCATGATAAGAAAATTCTTGATAGGACATTCGAACCAGGCCAACAAGTCTTGCTTTTCAACTCTTGACTGCGTTTATTTCTTGGGAAATTGAAATCCCGGTGGTCTGGGCCATTCGTGATTATATCTGTCGTCCCACACGAAAACATTGAGGTTGAAGAACCGAATTCAAAATGAAAATTTAAGGTAAACGGTCAACGACTGAAACATTACTGGAGTGGACCCATCGAACGTCAATCCACAGTCATGTACCTCTCCGAACCAGTGGACAATTGAGTACAATGGGAAAGTCGGGATGACGACTGTAAATCAAGCGCTTATTGGGAGGCAACCCATTAAGTTTTTATTTTTTCAATTTAGTTTCATATTATTTCCCTAATTTAGTCCTTTAGTATTGCTAGTAAACATTTTGATAGATTAAGTCACAAATTCCCCATGTGTGCAGGACCTGTACATGGCATGAAAAACATGAAGAAACAAGGTACAAACGTCCCGACGCTATCATGAGCCCACAGTAGAGCGCCCTAGCGCTGGGGGTTCTTGGAGTTACGGGTCTACAGCGCCCCGGAGCTCATCAATACATGTTCTACAGCGCCTCGGCGCTAGGACTCAGCCTCAGATACTGCCTTATAGCACCCCAACGCTAGATTACTATACACTTACAGCGCCCCGGCGCTGGACCCATTCCACAAATTCTGTATACAAGTGCCCCGACGCTAGATTTACCTTAAAATCCATTGCCCCAGCGCTGTGGGGCGGTTACAACTGGATTGATACCTGAACAAGTCCAACCGGTTCCCACTTCTTGTCGTTAAATTATCTTCTAATCTTTTCCCCTCTCATATGATAACTGAACGAAATTATTTTGACAAGTTCAAAACATGTGACACCATTTCATTTCTCGCCTCTTTGTTTCATAAATTTGTTTCCTCTCCAAGGTATGTACTACTTTAATTTTTAAATCACCACTACATCAAATAACAATTGCATACCCATACTTGAATTAGTATATGCTTAATTTTAATATGTTTGTGATAATTGAAAAAGACTTGATGTTGATTCATTTCCCCATAACTAAGCTTGCCTAATGTCGTTTGTTGTTTTGGCTTAATGCCAGTTATATGGGTATGGAACAAATGTGATTGTGATGCCTTAATTATGTGTCTATAATGAGAGACTAAATAAGGTTTGTATTGCTATGATAATATTGATGTTCAAGGAGATTCAGTACATGCCCACAAATTGTTTGAGAAAACTCCTGAATCAATTATCAGTGCTACCACCACACATCAACTTATACACACAGATTTATTGACCATCTTGACACCATAATGTCATATATTTACTGTCACATACATATGTCACTATGGTGGGGGGGGCTTAATCACAATGATGCATGCAGGGGATCATATTGCTTTACATGACACATCTATTGGGCAAGTTTTATGTGTTTCTTACCAATTATAGAATTTGAATAATACATGCATCTAATTGGTATAATTGTGCATTTTCATGATATTATGTGTCATGTCACACCCTTAACTATGTACTTAACGTTTACATATATTTTGAAGTTTGGGGGTAGTATCACGAAGGCATATATCCAAACTAAAATTATGTCCAATGCTAATACATGTATATGACTTTACTGCAGAATTTTTTAAATGGCTTCTAAGCGTCAACGTAGTGAAGCTTCAGGGACCGCTTCGACTCCACCTCCAAAATTTGACAGCAGGCATTTTGTCAGTGCTGCGGCTCAAGAACGCTACAACCACATGGCTACATGCTTACTAGTCCTAGAACGCAGTTTGAGACCCGATCAATCAAAGGATGGAGAAATGGCAGTGATGATAGCTGAACAGAATTGGTTCACCCTCACCGAACAACCAGACCCAACAGTGATTGCAGTTGTAAAAGAATTTTACGCCAACGTGCCCGAGCACTACCATTATGGGGTCTTTGTGAGGGGCAAAACAGTTGAAATTGGCGAAGAAGACATTAAAGGGTGCTATCAACTACCATAAGAGGGCCAGAATGACGAGCATGCATGACTTGTGAGTGATGGGCCAGACTATGAGAAGATAATTCATGAACATGGACAGTGCATGAACGTGGTAGCATGACTTTCCCGCTTTCTAACCTTAGTTTATACGGGAAGGCATGGTACGCTTTTAAATGCACCAAACTCATGCTATGTACACATGTGAGTCATGTCACTAGGGAGCGAGCGGTGCTATTATATTCCATAATCAAGGGTTTTAAAATTAATGTCGGGCATCTTATCCATCAGTCCATCCTACGAGCATCACGAGGAGGGACCACATGAGGCTTACCCCATCCGTCTCTCATTTGCGTATTATGTGCTAAGTTTAGGGTAAAATGGAAATCCGATGAGATGATTCAAACGCCAATGCCTGTTTGGGACCACAAGTTGATCAACAGGTATAAAGTGTGGACAGGTAGAGCAAACCACCCTAGGGGATTGGGTTTCATAATTCCCCAAGTCAAAGCTTCTCAAGCTCCACCACTTCAGGCTCCACCCACTTTTGGCCCTTCCTCCGCAGCTCACTGTGGTGTGGTTCCTGAAGCGGTCCAGTAGGAAATAGACGAATGGTTTTACAATATTGAATCTCAGAATTTCCATCTTTCAGAATGTCAAGATGTCATCTACAAATATATGGTCGACCAATTTGCTGCTCAAAATGCCATGCACGCCCAACTGTACCCGGGCTTTACTCTTAGCCAGTTCCCTACTGCTCCAATTCTACCTATGTTTCCCCTTTCTGATCAAGAGATGAGCGAGGATGAGGATGCTCCACCCGAGGAATAAACTCGTCAGGGAAGTCCTCTATTTTATATTGTTTTATCTTTTGCATGAGGACATTGCTCTTGTTAAGTTTGGGGGTAGTTAATTGTTATTTTGCATTATTAGATTGTTAGTGGTTTTAATTTGGATCTTTATTATTGTGATTAAATGTTGCATTTTAGGATTGCATGTTAATTCCAGCTTTTGATAGTACGTATGTTTGGGGCCAATGATGAAATTAAAAATTTCATGAATAAGGCTAGTAAGGATTGTTAAGCTAGTGATATGATTTTCTTGATACAATTTAAATCTTCATCTGTTTGACACTGATATTATAAGGATAACAAATTTTGAAAAATGACCATGTTGGCTATGTTAGTTTAAATGGTTAGATAATAGAGTTCTAAAGGATGAATGCGAGTGAAATGAAGGAACAATTTAAATAGCTAGTAAAGACTGAATTTAGATATGAACTCAAGTTTGGGGGGAAAATATTTGGAGTATATAAGCTTTGGAAAAAAAAACATCGTGGCATGCTTGTCTAGTTTTGTGGCCTTTGTTACTTGAGTAAGTAAGCCCGAGGGGATTGTCTTTACACCTAGCTCCCTAAGGTCTTAATGGCTTGGGTGTCGTTGGTCAAAAGCTCGTTAAGGTAACACTGAAAAGCCTAAGGGAATAAGACAATGCATAGTCATTAGAGAAAAAAATGAAAGAAAAAAATATGATAAAGCGGGAAAAGTGCAAAAAGCCCCCGTATATAAAAAACAAGCATAAATATTCCATTTTGACCCCTGGACTTTGGTAATTATTTAATTTCAGTTGAATCAAGTTTATTTGATGAGTTCTCGAGTTGAAACTGTATGATGCTTATTAAGAAATTTATTATCTTTCTTATTTTGCTTTTCATTGGTTAGCATGGTTGTTGAACACACACTCACAATATAAGTAATAACATATTTAGATTCATTGATTGTTGGGATGTTATTGATTTACCTAAACATGATGTATTATCATGTTCTTGTAATTTTTCTGAGGCCTAATGAATATATGTGTACTATTCGATTGCTGGAATTAAGAACGTATAGAAAGTTTGCATTTACATGGTGTGTAGTTTGTCGTATTATTTTGTGTTGTGTTGAATTTCTTGAGGACAAGCAATGAGTTAATATTGGGGGTATTTGATGATTAGCTAATATACCCATGAATTGGATATATTTTGACTTCATTTATTGTATTCTCAAAGCATTTAGATCCGTTTTACTGTGTTTAGTTGTGTTATTGAAGGTTTGTGAGATGTTGGAACACTTGGGGGCAATTGAGCTAAAAAGGGCATAATAGTCATTTTCTGACCATCAGCGCCGGGGTACTATTATCAGTATAAATCCCAGTGCGGGGCGCTAGGCCGAAATGCTTGTTGACCAGGGACGCGTGTGGATCAAGCGTTGACTTGCTAAGGGAATGTTATATGTTAAGATGTTTTGGAAAAGGATTATAGGACAAATTAAAGAGTATAAAATGATTATTGCTATTGAATTAGGGGACTATTATTCTACACAATTGAAGGCTGATCAAGAAAGCAAGAAAAGAATTTGAAGATTTTCACTTGGAGTGTGAGACCCTAGATTTTACGAATAAAGATTTAATTTTCTCGAAATATTTTTTTGAATATTATAGTGTGAATTTGAGATAATGTTATAGTTGTGGGTAGTATTTATAAATTTTTCAAAGTATGCAAGTTGATGTATTATATTCGATTGGTCGGGGAATATTCGTTTTAGCAGGGAATATTCATACAATGGCGCAATCATTGGTGGACCCCACAACAAAATTATTATCAGATTGAGAAAACGACAATTATATTTCATGAAAATAACGGCGGAAGTTTTACCGTTAATACTGTTGAACTACTCGGCAGTAAAAGTACAGTAATACGTGTGGTTGCATAGTAGCACACGGTATTGATTATTGATGCTTACGTGAGAAGTCACTCAGTTATACTCAATTATTGCTATAGTAATTGTTGCATCATATCTCTCATATTATTGATTCTATTATTGTCACAGTATCATCTGTATTATATGATATTTTATTAAATCAATAATTGAGATGAAAAAGTTATTAATATTATTAAATTGCAATATTTACAATATCTAGAAGTTCTGCCAATGAGAGGTTTGGTCACCTAATTACGCGTCAATAGGGAGAAATCCTTATTGGAAAGCCCCCTCTTTCTTGGGAACGACCTGGTTGTTAAATATTACGAGTTATGATATTAATGATAAATGTTATTGAAATTGAAGTTGTTCTCGGAGTTGAATTTGGAGACGCGAACATGATATTTGAGTCCGGAACGATGAAATTAGTAAAAATAGACTATAAACACAAAATTTTCCGGTTTTTACTATTTGGTCAAAAAGTCAACAGTTGACTCTTTTAGGAAAAGTCAAACTTTGAAGTTTTAAAATTTATATTTTTGATAAAAATAGTTTCATTGTGTTAGAATTATTTGTGTTAGTAAAAATCGACATTTATTTCGATAAAAATTGATGTCTGTAGGTTATATTGACCAATCGGGTATTTAACCGGATAAATGAGCAATTGATTGCTATTATGTCACATGATTATAACTATTTGTTCACATGTGTGTACTATTGAATCACATTCTTATACTATTAGGGGAGTTGGTGCAAGATTGATAATACTTGCATGACTAAGTTAAAAATGGAGGTATAGTTGGAGGTACTATACTGTAATTCGTATTTTCACATGTCTAGAACTATTTGTTCACATGATTTACTATTAAATCACATTATTTACTATTAGGGGAGGTGGTGCAAGTTTGATAATACTTATAGGACTAAATTAAAAATAAAAGAAAAGTTGGAGGTATTGCACTGTAATTTTTTGAGCCCCAAAACGTGCAATTATCGAAACTATATTTTTCTATAAATAGAAGCTCATTCTTCCTTCATTTCTCACCAATTCACTAAAGCTATAGAGCACTTATTATAGAGAGAAATTATAGAGAGAAGCTATAGAGAGAAAATCTATAGAAGAAGAAAAGTATTCTGCTACTTCCCTACTCTTATATTCAGTTTCATTTACGGTAAGGGATATTATTTGTTGTACTCGTAAGGGGTATTATTTCTTTTGTATTCATGATGAGAACTTCTGTTATTCCATTCTTTATTATTCTGTTGGAATAACCTGTATATACGGTATGCCCTATACTTGGTGAAATTCTTTTATTATTCCGTCTTTATTATTCTGTCGGAATATCCTGTCTGTGCGTTACATCGGACCTGGTTCCATCTTTTATTATTTCATCTTTATTATTCTGTCAGAATATCATGTCTGTGCGTTACGCCGGACTTGGTTCCATTATTTATTATTTCGTCTTTATTATTCTGTCGGAATATCCTATCAGTTTGAATTTCACCTGACCTTGTTCCATTATTTATTATTCCGTCTTTATTATTCTGTCGGAATATCCTGTCGGTGTGAATTTCACCTGACCTGGTTCCATTATTTATTATTCTGTTGGAATAACCTGTCTATGTGAAGTACCGCATGCATGGTGATTTCTTTTGTTATTCCATTCTTTATTATACTCAATTGGTTAAAGTTTTGATTTCTATACTCCATGTAATTAGTGGAATATCCTTGATATTTGTGCTTCATCCAGTATCTTTTCAGGGAAATATTCTTCTGAGCATTCTTAAATTTTATTCTACAAAGAAGTATTATGTTGACAATTTGGACGTCATTAGTTCTTGGATAAATAATTCTTGAATTTGTTTTATTGAATTCTTATATCATTGTCATCATCCTCATGTTTATATTTTTGAAAGTCATCTGGTACAAATTCTTTCAATATGCTTCCTTTTTTCTCCTATTTCAGATTTTCAGCATTTGTTCGTTTCTCTAAGATTATTTTTTTAGTTCTGAAAGCATTCCTAAGGAAGCTTCTTTGAGTCAGTGCGTTAATTTATGGGTTCTTGTGTACTCGATCACTTTCAGATTTTTAACTTTGAAACTCATTCAGTTTTATTGATTGAATAGATGGATAATCAAAAGAGTAAATTTTGAGATTTTATGATTCGACGACATTTTCTAGTAATAGTGATCTTGTCCCTCATAGTTCAATATATCAAATGTCATATGACTAGACCTTGTGGGAATAAGTCTAGTAAAGAAATAACTGAAATGAAAAAAAAGTAAAAGATGAATTGCTTCATGAGATAACGTACAATGAGAAAAGTCGTGATGTTATTCGCATGGGACCACAAACCTTCGAAAAATTGTGTAAGATATTGCATGACGAGGGCGGTCTTCGACCCACTCAACGAGTATCTCTAGAGGAACAAGTCGCAAAATTTCTTCACATATTATCGCATAATGTGAGAAACTGTTCAATTACATTCTTCTTTTGCAGCTCAATGGGAACAACAAGTCGTCATTTTCATAGTCTTAAAAGCAATAATATCATTGGAAGAAATTTTTTTAATGCAACCAAATGGAGCACACGTACCTTCAGAAGTACTCAACAATAGTAGATTTTTATCCATATTATAAGGTAAAACTTACAACTTAACATACTTTAACTCAAATTCACATTTTTATATATTTAACAAGGTATGTGCATGTTTGTGAATTCCAGGATTGTGTAGGAGAAATAGACGGAACTCATGTTCGTGTAAAAGTTCCTCACACTGATGTACCGAGATATCGTGGTAGGAATGGCTACCCTACGCAAAATGTCTTAGCCCCATGTACATTGGACTTGAAATTTACTTATATTTTGACTGGTTGGGAAGGGACGACATCTGACTCCAGAATAATTAAAAATGCCCTTGTAAGAGAAGATAAGTTAAAAATCCCCAATGGTAATACATTATCAACCTTTTTAGGATTTAATTAAAAAAATTCTTTGTTTTACATTTGACTAATATTATGTTTTTCTAGGAAAATATTATCTTGTAGATGTCAGATTACCATTTACCAACGGATTAATGACACCTTATAGAGGTGTTCGCTACCATTTAAAAGAGTACTCAGCTCGACCTCCAGAAAATCCTAGAGAATTATTTAATCTACGTCATGCATCATTACGTAATACAATTGAAAGGGCATTTGGCGTACTAAAGAAAAGATTTTCGATTATTGGGAGCATAACTGAGCCAAAATACGATGTGGATACTCAATCTGAAATTATTTTAGCATGTTGCATTTTACATAATTACTTGATGTCTGTTGAACCTGATGATAACCTTATTGCCGAAGTTGATCAAGAGCTCCTAGAGCAAATGCATGAACCTGATGATCATGTAAGAGATGTTACTGAGGATACAACGCATGCTGAGTATTTAAGGACTTCTATTGCAAATGATATATGGATTGATTACATAAATGAAGTTAATAGTTCTTAAGTTTCATCTCATGTTGACAACTAGCTTATAGTACGTTTGGTTTTTTAATTTATTATGTTATTTGACGAGTATTCGTGCTGTAACTAGAATGATATTTTGTTTATTGTTTATATGAGATTAAGTTTTTTACTTTATTATTTATCCATTGTTTTGTGTGTTGTTTAAATATATGTTTTGCTTCTTTTAATTTCGTGATTATTTGTATAGGATAAACATGACCAAAACAACAAATGAAATTCCAGTCTCAAAGAAAGAAAATTTGAAATGGACAAATAGAATGGATGAATTGTTCATTGAGGCAATGCTTTATGAGCAAGCACAAGGGAACAGACCTCGTGGAACTTTTACGACGCATGGCTATGCAAATATATTGAAATATTTGATAGAAAAACTTGAGATACCATACTTGAAGAAAACTCACTTGCTTAATCGCCAGAAGACTCTCAAATCTCATTTTGTCGAGTGTTATGACTTGTTTAAATGTTCAATTGGACTTAGTGGCTTTGCTTGGAGCCCAGTTACAAAAAAGTGGGATGCTGAACCTGAAGTATGGAAAGACCTTATAGAGGTATTTATTTAAGTTTAATTGAATTACTTTTGTCCAATTTAATTGTGGGTATATATATAATGTCTTTTATTTGATAATAATGTCTTTATAACTAGGCAAAGCCTAAAGCTGCTATATGGAGGGATAAAGCGATCTACCATTATGATCGCTTGGAAGAATTATTTGCTAAAGATAGGGCAACAGGGGAAGGTTCAGTAACTACAAAAGAGAAACGAAAAAAATGGGAGGACATGGTTGATCAAGAATCTACAATTGTTGGAATTGATGGTGCAATGTCCCGAAATGAAGTAATTGTAGAAAGTTTCAATTTGGATGATATTAGCGAATTTATGTCAACTTATTCTCAAGCCTCTTCTCAAGAACATTCTCAAGTACCGACAGAAAGTGTACGTACTTCAAAAGAGAAAAAAAAGGCAAAACATTCTGATGATGAAGGTAAATTAACTAATGTGATTGATAAATTAGCTACCATATTGGACAAGCAAGGGGAGACATTTGAAAAACAGGGAGAAGCATTTATCAATTCATCTGTGCGAGTTTATTCTGCAAATGATATCTTTAAAGGACTTACTAAAATGAATTTCGATGAGGAAAAAATCAATGAAGCCAATTTATGGCTACTAGAAAATCAAGACAAGGCACGAGCAATGTTTGGGTTACCATTAGAAAGGATATTGAATTTCTTGAATAATTTGATGAATAATCTCCGTTAGTATAAATAATACAGATTATGTTTGATGACTTTTGAGTATGGTATGATAATGACTTTGTATAAGTTATTTTTGTTTAACATGTATTTGGATATTTGTATTTAATTATGGAATTTTTTCTTTGATTAAATTTATCTTGCATATTTTTATTCATGGTTCAATGGTTATAATTAATATAAGGGTAAATTTGTAAAAGTGATATTTTTCTTTTCTTTTCATTAGAACTCAAAAACGCATGAGAAGAAAATTTTAAATTTTCTATTCTTTTTTATTAAAAACTTAGAAACAACACAAAAAAAACTTTAAGTTTTCTATTCTTTTCTTTTTTTCTTCAAAATTCAGAAACAGAGTCTAAGGAGGGTGCATTCAATTAAGATTTTTAAAGACTTTAAAAGTATGGTTGTATTCAATCAAGACATTTAAAGAGTTTATAAAAGTTTATTGATATTCAATTACAACTTTTGTAATATCTTTAAAAGTTAGGTGGTATTGAATTGAGACTTTTATAAAGTCTATAAAAGTATTTTGGTATTCAAAAAGTCGTTGATTTTTTAGATTTCTATTAAATGGCAGAGTTTGACAGACTTTAGAAGAAAAATTATAACTATCAACCCATATCCAAAGTCTGACCTCATCTCTAAAGACTTCTAAAGACTTTCAAATATTAAACACAAAGGTAAAAATTCAAATCGCCAGTAAAAAAATTGCAGAGAGATTTTATGGAAAATTAAAAAGTAGCAAAACTCTCCGATAAATTTTAACTTAAAATAAATATAAATTAATCTAATTTTAGAAAATATAATTATTAAAATTATAAACTATTTATATTTTTTTACTAAAATTATTAAAAATTAGATAAACTACACAACTTTTATTATAGGAATATCTCGTTATGACTTTGAAAAATCAAACAGTAAATTTTGATTTTTACTATTATATATATAATATTATATAGATATAGTATATGATATATACGAATCTTGATAAATTCTAAAACTCATCAAAATTAAAAAAAATTAGTTAAAAGTTGGCAACGATTGATTGTTAAAAAATTAGTTACGTAACATTTTAATTAATTAATTTTTAACATCATAAATAAATTAAAAAGTCACATAATTATTTTTTTAACGGACAATTTTGGTTCACTAACAACTATTAATAATTTTAAGAAAAATAAAATTTATCTGATAATTTTATCTGTGACTTACTGACGACTAATCTCTCTGATAAATTTTTTATAACTTCGTGGTAATTTACTCACATGTATGAAGTTTTGCAATCATATAGATTTACATTGTCATATTATTTGTGAAAAACAGAATTTGGTACCCCCTACTAAAAAATCGTACGCATATATAGTATATATAGTTCAATGAAAAGTGAGCTTAATTTTTGTGTTGCGTCTGTAGCTTCTATAGTTTTATTCGTATTTGAGTATCTAAATTTATCATGAAATGAGTAGAATAATATGAATGCTTTCAACATATATAAAATCTCATGTCACAATAATTTAATGAAATAATGAGATTTTCTGTAGTTCATGAAAAAAGAGTGAGAGGTTGTACGCATGAGTTAATTAACAATTAATATAAGCTACAAGATATATTAGAAGTATACAAAAGTCTATTAAAATCTTGATAAAATATCTATTAAAATTTGTCACTTATTTCATGGTGTCTATAAAAGTCATTTTAAAAAAATTTATAAAAATAATTAAAATTCACGATGGCCGGTCAGTAAAACATTCCAACTAAGGTCGGAATTTCTTTAGTTTTGCCCACACAAAAAACACGTTTTTGATCTTCCCCTCGTACCCAAATGCCAAAGCTGCGCAAACCAGTCCTTGAAAGAGAATATGGAAACCCTGGTGCTTTCAATTTCTGTATCCTCACCATATAGACTTGAGAAGTAGTATTGCGCCGGGTGTTATCGCTACTATTCAATCGGTATGTGAATCCATTTTCTTTCCTTTTTGCCAAAATGATGATGCTTCATTTTCTCTGCAAATGTAAATGGCAGACCCTAATTAAGAATGAGCAAATGTGCACTAGCTTTCAGATTTTGAAGAAATGCTTAATTCCCATACGTAGTTATAGAACAAAAAGCATCCCTAATGATTCTTCCTTCACCATTTCATATCTCATGAACACTTGTGGATTATCAGGCAAACCCCTAGTTCGTGCATCTAATTTGGTTAACTTTGAATCCTCTGAAAGACCCAATTCCGTTCTCAAACTCTTCCAGAGCTTTGGATTCTCCGAAACCCATATTAGCAAAATAATTGCTCGTGAGCCACGCCTTCTTCTGTTCAGTGCTCAAAATTCCCTAAAGCCAAAGCTTGATTTTTTGCTTTCGGTCATCAATTCTGAGACTGAGATAATCAAAGTTGTCAACAAGGACCCAAATATTCTCAATAGAAGTTTGAACAACCATCTAATACCATTGTTTAATTTGTTGATTCCTCTGATGGGTAGCCGCCAAAATGCAGTTGCTTCCATTGGAAGTTCCCCATCAGTTCTTAGATGTGGTATTTCGAGTTTGGTACACAATGTGAAATTGTTACAAACACTTGGCGTGCCCCATTCTCAAATTGTGAAAATGCTTATTCGGCATCGTAATGTATTAGGTAGGCCATGTGATAAATTCCAGAATGTGGTGTTCAAGGTCAAGGAAATGGGTTTCGATCTTTCATCTGCATCATTTAGGCACGCTGTTGATGCCATGATTACGGTCAAAGATTCGACTTGGGAATCTAAATTTCAAATTTATAGAAGGCTTGGTTTCTCCAATGATGAGATCCTTTCAATGTTCAAGAAGCAACCTCTTTGTATGAATAATTCTGTGGATAGAATTAAAAAAGTAGTGGAATTCTATTTGACTAAATTGCATTGGAGCCCATCAAGGTTGTCAGTTACGCCAGGTGTTTTAATCTATAGCTTAGAGAAGAGGATTATCCCAAGGTGTTCAGTTCTGCAAGCTTTGGTGTCGAGAAACAGGATTAGCATCAATGTATTGCTCACAACAATAGTCCAGATGACAGACGAGAAATTCTTGAAAAATTATGTGACTAAACATAAGGATGAAGTTCCTGAGGTATTGGATGCATACCAAGGTAAGTTGAGATTTGATGAATACAACTTGCATTTAGCAGGAAAGAAGCAGGATGCAGCCTTGTAACCTTTTAATGCACGTTGTAGCAACTTTAGTTTATGTGCCTATTTTGCAAGTTACATGTGTTTTCTCTATGATCTTAATCGGTTTTTGCTGATCCTTATTAGTTGAAATATAGTTATTTTGTTGTTATGTCTCGAAATGCAGTTTTCCTTTAAATGTCATTCGTTTGTGGAAATGGATTTTGTAAGGTAGAGACTTTGTGTATGCACATAATTACCTCAGAACCTGTTATCTGAGGCGGTAATGTGTACAATTACGTAGATTATTGCAAACTTTGTGTATGCACATAATTACCTTAGAACCTGTTATCTGAGGCGGTAATGTCTACAATTATGTAGATTATTGTGAACTAAAATAGGACTCTTTCTTGATGTGAAATACAAAGAAGAAATATTTCACTCTAGAATTAGGCACACTGCACACACATGGACACATGAACATGCTAATACACAAAGACCAACACACGCATGCACATGGACGAACATAACATGCCTATAAATGGTGATGTAAACATTCTCTCATGTCCAAGGTTAACTTCTTTAATCCCTAGGTACTACACTTGGTGAACATACTGATAGTATTATTATTGAATAGATGATGAAATTTGTGATAACAATATAGCATCATGATGGTGTGGTCATCTGGTTATATGTTGAAAGAATGATCTTATTAATGTGGCTGTCAGTAATAAAGAACTTGCGTGGGAGTTAATCTCAATTTTTTTTAAAAAAATCATCAAGATATAATGAAAATTTTAGTCAATGCTGAATTTGTTGGGGTTCTATAGAAAGAGAAAGCTATGTAAGTTTACGTATTAGTTGATAATGTCACCTTAAAATAGTATTGTCTGTGGCTTGTCTAGGTTGACGGTTCAAATTTATTTAAGAATTTGTCATTCAAGGCTAGTGTTAGCTATCTACTAAGTCCATCCACATTAGTACTTGAAACTGTTAGGGCAACGTCCGGAACTACTTGTTTTAATTTGTAGTTTGTATATGTGGACAACTTTATAGCAATGGATTTATTTTGGTAGTGCCATTGCTTTCTGCATTAGCTTATCTTTGGCTATATGATTGTCATTTTCTGTGGAAGTACCCAAATTGTTTTGGCATAATCTTTAGGTAGTTGATATTGTCTGAACAAAAATAATGTTGCCAGAGTAAATATGCATTTAAAGACACTTTTGTAGTTGGTAAGCACCACTTGTCATTTTAAGCGACATTCATTGCCCTGATAACAATATTTTTGCTTTGGCAATATCAATAACCAACCTTTGTCCCAATTTCTTTCCTAATACTTAGAAAACAAAATTTTCGGGTGCCTTCCGGCAGAAGCATTTGGAAACAAGTTGATTTGCTTTCTTATATTATTACTTTTTGGTTTTGCATAGCTTGTATTCTATGTTATTTATTTATTTTATTTTTGTTTCTATTTTTTTAATTATTTTAGCTCAAACAATGTAAATGATTAACCTCGAGTCTCCTATGCAACAATTTTTTTTAATTTTTTTTGTATATATATATATATATATATATATATATATATGAGAATGATTCATAGCATCTATTTGCTATGATTCAAAAAGTGGCATATAGCATCTTAACCTTCCATTCCATAAATGAATCCACGTTGTCTGCTAGAATTACTAGTGGACGTGGTTAATGACTTGTTGTGACGATTTTGCCCCCACTCAGGCCTTATTCTTATCAGGTCAAAATGAAAAATTATTATTGTCCGCTAGTATTACTTGCGAACGCTTATTAACTCAAATGAATTGGGGAAAAAGGTAACACAGGTAATTGAACGAACACAGTGCCGCTAGCTACTGCGATTTTGCGATGCCATGAACCCTTGTTCGTGAAGATCTTCAAATCGGCAACAAGTTGGGGAAATTTGTCTTTGTTCGTCCAAAATTATTGTTGTACAACAAACTAGTCAACATTTAATCGGTAAGTTTGTTATTTCATCTCCCAAATCTGAAGGAGCTTCGATTTTCCATGACTCTAACCTCTTTGGAAATTATCTGGTTGTGATCTATATTTTTTGTGAATTATGACGTTGCGAAGATTTTAGTTTTATCATTGAGGTGCTTGAGATTGTCAAAATGCTTATAATAGTAGTGATTGTGCTTGTTGTGTGTTAAGTTTTGAGGTGTATAAAAGTTAATCACCATAAGTACGAGTTATTTAATGGTTTTGCTTCCTATATACTTATGTTCCCTTTGCAGCTGACTTCATTTTCAGTTCCAAATTCTGTATTTATTTTGTAATGAAAAACTTCAATGTTTTTGGAACTTTTGTTATGCATTTGGTACTATAACTTTTTAATTTTTTCATAAGGTATTGCGCTGTTGACACATATTCGAACTCGTAACCTCTTGTTTGAAACTTTGATCATATGACCCTGGAGCAATATTGATAAACTGTTAATATTTATATCAAAACATGAGATTTTCTCCATATATTTCTTTCTTCTCATTCACTACATATTATTAATATAATCTCAGGAAGATATATACTATAATAATAATAATAATAATAATAATAATAATAATAACAATAACAATAACAATAACAATAACAATAATAATAATAATAATAATAATAATAATAATAATAATAATAATAATAATAATAATAAAAAATAAAAAAAGGACCGTGGCTATTTACGATGTTACTATAAAAATAAAAAGAGTCCTTTACATAAGTATACAACATTTAGAAAGTAATTACACTATTAGTGCACTCATAAAATATTTATATAATTAATACACTTTCTATATTTATTTATAAAATTAGTACAATTAGGATTCCTTAATTTAGGAAATTAGTATAGGATTCAATTCATAATAATAAGGAAACCTAAAATTAAGGAGAAATAACTACTATAATTAATAATTCAAATTCAAATATCTAGGATCTAACAAACAAAATAAATTCAAAAATAATAATTAAAATTCAAATATTCAAAGTTTAGAAACGTCATCTTCTTCCTCCCCTTCGCCGTCATCTTCCTCCTCCCCTTCGCCGCCACTTCAACACCATGGACGCCGGTCATCTTCCTTTGCTTCATCATGGACGCCACCGCTTCAACACCATGGACGCCGGTCACAGCTGCTATTATTATGAAGGTTAATTTAGTCCAGAAATTAAAAGGAGAAAAAGATAAATTTTATTGCAGTTGGTATCCAAATATTTTTACAAAGGTAACCATTTTAGTTTTTGTGAGTAACCAATAGAATTGCACTATGAAAAAAAATCTATAATAGATTTTTTTCACTAATTGGTAACCCAATAAAACTGAATTGGTTACTTTTGTATTAACATTTGGCTACCAACTGCATTATAAAAAAAATATACAATAAATTTTTTTAATTAATTTGTAACTCAATAAAACTTAATTAGTTATATTTGTATAAAGTGTTAGCTACCAACTGCACTCTTAAATAAAAAAAATCTATAATAGATTTTTTAAAAATAAATTAGAAACCTAATAACACTGAATTGGTTACCTTGGTATGAATGTTTGGCTACCAACTGTACTATAAAAAATCGCAGCAACTGTACTATGAAAAAAATCGCAAGTGTGGATGTGTAGGATGGTATTAATGGTGTGGATGTGGAGGATGACATTAATAAATTGGAACTGTCTAGGTTAATGGTGGAGGATGGCGTTAATGGCGGAGGAGGACGGAGGAGAAAGGCCTAATTTATACAGTGGAGGAGGGCAGTGGAGGAGGGCAGTGGAGGAGGACGGAGGAGAGGGCGGTGGAGGAGGAGGGAGGAGAAGGGCGGTGGAGGAGGGCGGTGGAGAAGGGCGGATGAGGAGGGCATTAACAAGAATGAATACGTTGAATGTAGAAGAAGAAAAGGGGGAGACTAATTAATACAGTTATTCTAGATGAGGAGAGAGAGAAGAACTTAAATTAAGGAATTTTAATTGAATTATAATTCCCTAAATTAAGGAATCCTAATTACACTAGAATATGTAAATAAATATGAAAGTGTATTAATTATGTAAATATTTAATGAGTGCACTTTTATTGTAATTATATTTTTAAATGTACTATAAAATATAATTGTTCCAAATAAGAGTTCTTTGGTTTTCAATGTTACTAACACTGTAAATTGCCCAAAAGCCTATTTAAACTTGTACATTCCAAAAAAACTTTATACATTCCAAACAATGCAAGCTGGATCATTTTTATAAATAAATTTTACAATGTTTCGGAGATGATATTATTATTAACATTTATTTTTCTTTTTGCTTGCGATTTATGAATTTTTTTTTAAAAAAAAACTTAAAATTCTATATGATTAAGTAAAAGAGGTTTCTTAATATTCTGGAATTATAGCTTTGAGAGTTACACTCGTCATCGTCTTGAATAAGTAAGGAAACCCAAATTATGTATACTAGTTTATGATTATTATTTTTTTACTATTAATTATCAATATCAATTATTAATTTTTTTGAATGTAATCATAACAAATATTGAAATACGAAAACAGAAATCAAATGACGGCTATTATTATTATTATTATTATTATTATTATTATTATTATTATTATTATTATTATTATTATTATTATTATTATTATTATTATTATTATTATTATTATTATTATTATTTTATTTTATTTTATTTTATTTTATTTTATTTTTATTTTTATTTTTATTTTTATTTTTATTATTATTATTGTAAGACCCTAACTTTTTATAAATAAAATTGAATTTTGTCTAATTATTATTTTGAATAATAAGGTGTTAATTTGATATAATACTTTAGTTATGGGTGGAATGTGTAAATTTTGCAAAATAGGCAAGTGGTTATAAAATATTCATTGTTGTCGGGTTCGTTTGGTCGTGAAATATTCGTTTGACGGCGCAACCATTTGTGGGCCCCATAACGGAAAACGGCTGGATGAAGAAAATGATAAGTTTGAGTTTTTATAAATAACGGCTTAGTTATTACCGTTAACACTGTTGGAATATCTGGTGGTTAAAATACAGTAATACGCGTGGTTGCACAGTATCACATAGTATTGCACAGTATTTTTGGATGCACTACTCAATAATTGTTACAGTAATTATTGATCAATATTTTATTTTATTGATTCAATAATTGCTACGTTGATATTTTATATTATTATTGTTTCAATAATTGTCACTGCACAGTATTTCCCATTATCAGATCAATAATTCATACTATTTGAATAATATTATTAGATAGCATTATTGGCAATGTCTAAGTAAGCTCTGTCTAGGAAAGTAGTTTGGTCACCTAATTGCACGCCAGTAAGGAGAAATCCTTATCGAAAAGTCCCCTCTTTCTTGGGAACGACCTGGTTGTCAGTATTGTGATTCTATAATATTATTTGTGAATAATTAATTATCAATTTATATGATAAGAAAATATTTATTTTATGTGGATATAAATGAAAGAATTAATGCTGGGGTGTTTCATCAGTATTTTGTCAGAATAGAGGTATTAAAAATAATTCGTATGTGGATTCGGTCATTTTATGTTTGAAATTTGGAAAACTTTCTTCTACAAAGTTGTAGAGAATTAAATTTCCTATGTAATGGACATATAATTCGTATTTTTCTGATAAAGGGCTATTTATTATGAATTATTGAAGTTTCGGAAATAAATATTTTTATTAAAAATATGGGTGGGCCCCACTTTTGGTTGTTGTGGAATTTTCTGAAATTGGTGGACCCCACTAGTGGTGTGTTGAAATTGGGCAAAGATTGTGCGTGAAAATTTTATAAAATATTATTTTATTAAATTTTAGTCTGCTTTGACGTTCTGACATTTTTCTATAAATAGAGTGCTTAGTTAGAATTGAAAATCACACCAGAATCTGAAGTTTTCTCTCTTTATAATATCGAGCGTATTTTTGTGAGTATTTAGATACTTTGAGAGTTGCTATTCAGTGCAAGTTTTCTTCAGCATTATATCCAATATTTCAGCTAGACGTACTATTCTTTTGAGGTAAGGGATGTTATTTTTTTCGTAAATGATTTTATTCTTACAATATCATTATACCGAAATATTAGTATGAATTTTATTATGAAATTTTTACCTTTTCATGTTTAGGTTACTATTCACGTATACGACACTATTCACGAATATGGTACTATTCATGAGTACTATTCACGAATTATAATTTTTCTTGTGGAATTTCTACCTGTTCGTGTCAGGGTTATTATTTATGTATACGACACTATTCACGAATACGGCACTATTCACAGAAAAATAAAATAAAAATTCTTTGTCCAAGTTGTCTAATATGGTTACTATCTTTGATTGTATCCATATTTTGATTTTTATTTTTGAATTCTGCTCTACAATTGATTATTATGGAGTATTTTTGAACTTGGATAAACCGAAATACGAATATCTAATCTTTGTCCTTTTATCTCACTGGATTCATTTTCTTTAAGATATTTTTTATCATTCTCAGTCCTAAATGATGATATAACTGAATATCGTTGGCCTGTAATGCAAAGATGAATGATTACCTAATGAATATCTTTGACCCGTAGTCTAAAGATGGACAGGTTGTAAGACCCCAAATAATTAATAAATGAAATTTAATTTCCTTTAATTATAATTTTGAATAGTAAGGGTTGATTTGATTAATGAGGATAGTTATGGGTAAAATATGCAAATATTTCAAAATAAGCAAGTGATTATAAAATATTCATTGTTGTCGGGGAATATTCGTTTGGTCGTGGAATATTCGTACTGTCGGGGAATATTCGTACGACGGCGCAGCCATGTGTGGGCCCCATAACGGAAAACGATTGGAGGAAGAAAACGACAAATATCAGTTGTTTAAAAATAACGGCGTAGTTGTTACCGTTTACACTGTTGGAATACCCGGTGGTTAAAATACAGTAATACGCGTTGTTACACAGTAGCACACGGTATTGCACAGTATTTTGAATTATTGATTCTTACGTAAGAAGGCACTACTCAATAATTTCTACAGGAGTTACTGTTCATTACTTTATTGATTCAATAATTGTTGCGTTGATATTTATATTATTATTGTTTCAATAATTGACATTGCACAGTATTTTTCATTATCAGATCAATAATTCATATTATTTGAATAATATTATCAGATAACATTATTGGCAATGTCTAGAAAGTTCTGTCAAGGAGAGGCTTGGTCATCTAATTGCGCGCCAGTAAGGAGAAATTCTTATTGGAAAGCCCCCTCTATCCTGGGAACGGCCTGGTTGTCAGTACTGTGATTCTGTAATATTATTTTTAATAATTAATTATTGATTATTATGATAAAAAAATATTTATTTTATGTGGATATAGATTGAGAAAATTTTTAATGTGACAATTGTTGAAAATTAATATTTTATCTTTTTCTGATAAAATAATTTATTTAAATATATTATTTTAATAATATATTAACGATGATATTTTTACAATGAATGTGGGATATATGAATATATGAGGAGGCAGAGTATTTTTGTGGCATTAAATGTTTAACACATATTTTGTGTGTCGGTAGACATAATTTTTGACCGAAAAATTGAGTATAGACTGTAAAATCACCCGTTTGTGGATTTCGGTCAATTTCTGTTTGGAATTTGGAAAAATTTTCTTCTGCAAAGTTGTAGAGAATGGAATTTCCCATGGAAAGTCGCGAGATTCGAATTTTCTGACAAAGGAGCTATTTATTGTGAATTATTGAAGTTTCGGGGTTCCGAAATAATTGATTTTTGGAAGTTTTAATTATTATTTTCAACAAAAACGTTTTTCAAAGGTTGGTGGGCATCTTTAACATGTGTTTGATGGCTAAAATCAGATTCATTGGTGGTTGGCTTGAATGTTTTGTAAATATTAATATTATATTAATTTAGTCTCTTTTGGCGTTCTAACATTTTCCTATAAATAGAGGGCTAAGTTAGAATTGAAAATCACACCAGAAACAAAGTTTTCTCTCTTTCTCTCTCTATATTATCGAGCATATTCTTGTGAGTATACTTTGAGTGTTGCTATACGGTTCGAGTTTCTGTCAGCACTATACCGAAATTCAGTCAGAAGTACGGCTATTTTGAGGTAAGGGATGTTATTTTCTTCTTAAATGATATTATTTTCTTCAATATCATTATGCCGAAATATTGGTGAACGTTTTTATCAAATTTGGAACTTTTTGTGCCGGAGTTACTATTCACGTATACGGTACTATTCACGTATACGGCACTATTCACGAATACGGCACTATTCACAGAAAAATTATTTTTTTACTTTTCGTCCAAAATATCTATTGTGGATACTAGCTTTGATTGTATCCATGTTTTGATCATTCTTGAATTTTACACCACTATGATTATTTTTGAGGTATTTTTGGACATGGATAAAACAAAGTACGGATCCTTAATCCTTAATCCTTGTCATTTTGTTTCACTGAATTCGTTTCTTTAAAAATATTTTTATCATCTTCAGTCTTAAAGGAGGTTATTATTGAATATCTTTGGCCTGTAGTGCAAAGATGAATGATTTCTGATGAATATCTTTGGCCCGTAGTGCAAAGATGAACAGGTGTTTAGATGAACATGACCAACAGATGAATATCCTTGGCCTGTAGTGAAAGGATGAATATATGATTCAAGATGTGCATTGATTGATGTTACAGGGATAAAAATACTGTTGATGGACTGTTAAATTCATAGACATTAGTAGATTTCATCCTCTACGTAACTCTTCTATGAATTAATATTTTCCGCTGCGAATATTGATTTAAAACTTGTTGTCTATTGTATTCTATCAGATTTTTTTCTGTTGAAGACTAACGATAATTTGTTGTATATTATCTTAGTCATAATATTCTTTACTGAGCTAGTTGAGCTCACCCTTTTCCTTTTTGTTCCATTTTTCTTCTCAGGAGACGAGAATATAGCGGGTACGAGTCGGGGTATGAATTGATGGTCCTTGAGAGAGTTGTTTAGTAGGCCTCACCATTTTTGTAAAATAATATATCAATAATTATATTGAGTACATAGTTGGGTATGTATATTATCTAGATGACAATGTTTGTATTCAAACTCACAGTTTATGGGTTGTAAAAGTTGTGGTTGTTTCTGTACCATGTATTTGGCGACTCAAAATGGGTTGGATGGAATGGACCTATTTTGGGGGCGTCACAGTTGGTATCAGAGCTTAGGGATATGATCTCTGGCGGAGATCGGGGAATAGAACTAGGAGGGGAGAGACGAGTAATTCCTTCGCTAGTGTGTCCTACCTAAGCTTATTTGTTAGTTGGTCAGTATATAGGGATATTATGTGATATGTGGTTTGCTTAATTAACCCTTGTTTTATGGCAGTATTTAAGAATGGCAACCGAGAATGTTAACAGTGGAGTTAATGAGACCGTGGAGATGCCTGTACTTACCAACGAGGAGAACGTGCAACAGGCTGGTAATGTTACTCCTGTGAACAACACCACTGATCAGACGATGAACGACGCAATGTTTAGAAGCTTTTTGCAGTTCATGCAAAATCAGACGAGGGAGACTCGTGTTCAAAATACAGGAGGAAATGATAACAATTCACGGGTTGTCACAGCCAAACAGTTCAAAGAGCTGGGACCACCAGAATTTAAGGGAAAGCCAGACCCGATCATGGCGGAGACATGGGTCAAGCAAATTACAAAGATATTCGATGTCTTGGGATGCACGGAGGAACAGAAGGTTCCGTTCGCCACCTTTATGTTCCGTGGCGAGGCAGACTACTGGTGGGAGTCTGTGAAGCGTACCCATCCAGCCGCACTCAGCATGTCTTGGGAGACGTTTCAGAAACTATTTAATGACAAATACTTTCCTGAAAGTGTTCGTCATATGAAGGAAGTGGAGTTCATCAGATTAGAACAAAATAACATGACGGTGTCTCAGTACGAGGCAAAGTTTGCAGAGTTATCCAGGTTTGCACCTCATTTGGTGGAGAATGAGGAACGTATGACGCGGATGTTTCTGAGAGGTTTGAAACCCGGCATACGACAATATCTCATCTCTCATAAATTTTCTCTTTATTCAGATGTTGTTAACAGGGCTCAATTGTTGGAGCGAGATAACGAGTACGGTCAACCGAGGTACCACAATCAGGATCATACCGGAGATAGCAGTCAACAAAATAACGATAACCAGTGGAGAAAGAAAAAGACGGACAAAAATGGTAACCACTTTGGTGGTAATCATGGCCATGAAAATAGAAGAAGCGAGTCAGGAGGAGATTTTAAAAAGAGGAGATTTAACAACGACCATATGAAGACGACAGTGCCGGCAGCAACTAGTTCTAAGGGAGGAGAAAGACCACCGGTTATATGCTATAAGTGCGAAAAAGAGGGACATATCAGTCCAAACTGCCCACAACAGTTCAAGGTATGCTATAATTGTGGAAAGGAAGGACATATCGCTCGAGATTGTACGGTAGCGAAACGTAGTTCAGCGGGGACGGTGACTCAAAAGACTGTCCCAGAAAAGCCAAAGTCAATGGTTCCTGGAAGAGCGTTTGTTATGCCTGGTCAACATGCGAGGAACCCAAACGAGGTGATCACGGGTAAGCTATTTATAAATTCTTGCGAAGTTTATACCTTACTTGATACCGGTGCTACCCATTCATTTATCTCTCCTGCTTGCGCTCAACGTTTAAACTTGACTCCGGAGAAATTAGACTTTGACCTATCTGTGGAAACTCCGTTAGGAGAAACTTTTATCACATCCACTGTTTATAAATCTTGTTTCATTCAAGTTGGCACCATCACCTTACCTGTTGACCTGATCTCTTTAAAGATACTTTCTTTTGATGTGATTTTAGGGATTGATTGGTTAACTACTCATCATGCCAAAATTGATTATTTTCGTAAGGTTGTTAGTTTTCATATTCCTAATCAACCTGTTGTTCGAATTCAGGCAACTAAACCATTAAAATCAATCACTGTCATATCTAATCATAAAGCTATTCGTTTATTAAAAAACGGATGTCAAACTTTCTTAGCCCATGTTATGGATTTGAATAAAGACACGTCAAAATTGAATAATATTCCTGTTGTTATTGACTTTCCTGACGTATTTCCTGAAGAACTTCCCGGTCTACCCCCAGAACGTGAAGTTGAATTCTTTATTGATCTTGAACCTGGTACAAAGCCCATTTCTAAAACCCCATATCGAATGGCTCCTATTGAACTTCAGGAGTTAAAAGTCCAACTACAGGAGTTATTGGACATCGGTTTCATTCGTCCTAGTACATCTCCTTGGGGTGCTCCTGTTTTATTTGTAAAGAAGAAAGACGGGAGTATGCGACTTTGTATTAACTATCGGGAATTGAACCATGTTACCATCAAGAATAGGTATCCTTTACCTCGTATTGATGACTTGTTTGACCAGTTGCAAGGAGCACAATTCTTTTCAAAAATCGATCTTCGTTCCGGATATCATCAGCTGAAAATTAGAACTGAGGATATTCCAAATACTGCCTTCAGAACTCGGTATGGGCATTATGAATTCTTAGTCATGTCTTTTGGATTGACTAATGCTCCTGCTACTTTCATGGATATGATGAACCGAGTATTCAAGGATTATTTGGATCAATTCGTTGTTGTCTTTATTGATGACATCCTCATATATTCCAAAAGCCGTGAGGATCATGAGCACCATTTGAAGCTGGTACTCCAAAGGCTTCGTGAAAACAAGTTATATGCTAAGTTGAAGAAATGCGAGTTCTGGCTTGAGGAAGTAGCATTCCTTGGGCACGTGGTGTCAAAAAATGGAGTATCTGTTGACCCGACGAAGATTGAAGCAATACAAAGTTGGGAGCAACCGAAGTCGGTCACTGAAGTACGTAGCTTTTTGGGCTTAGCTGGTTATTATCGGAGATTCGTGGAAGGGTTTTCTCGAATTGCTACTCCATTAACTCAGCTAACTCGGAAGGATACAAAATTCGTATGGAGCGAAGAATGCGAGAAGAGTTTCCAAGAGCTTAAGAGGAGACTTATTTCGGCACCTGTTCTAACAATACCATCTGGTTCGGATGGATTTGTTATCTACAACGATGCTTCAGGCAAAGGGTTAGGATGTGTTCTCATGCAATGTGGAAAAGTCATAGCCTATGCCTCGCGACAACTTAAAGAGTATGAGAGGAATTATCTTACTCACGATCTAGAGTTGGCAGCAGTCGTTTTCGCACTAAAGATCTGGAGGCACTATCTATACGGGGAGAAAGTGGAGATATATTCAGATCATAAAAGCCTCAAATATTTCTTCACTCAAAAAGAACTCAACATGCGGCAACGACGTTGGCTCGAGTTGTTGAAAGATTACGACCACACTATTCAATACCATCCTGGAAAAGCGAACGTGGTAGCTGACGCATTGAGTAGAAGATCATATGCAGGAATGAGTGCAATGATGTCAAGTATACGCATAGAGCCAACTTTAATAGAAAAAGTTAAGGTTGCTCAAGCCACCGATCCGGAGCTGATGCATATGAAGACGAAAGTACAAGAAGGTGCCATTCCAGAAGCGAGAATTGATGAAGAAGGAATACTTCGAGTCCACTCCAGACTTTGTGTTCCTAACGATTCTGATTTGAAGTACAAGATCATGATGGAGGCACACAATACACCGTTTGCAATTCATCCTGGAAGTACCAAAATGTATCGTGATCTTCGACATACATTTTGATGGAACAATATGAAGAGAGAGATTGCAAAGTTTATTTCAACGTGTTTAACTTGTCAACGTGTAAAGGCGGAGCATCAAGTGCCAAAGGGTCCATTGCAACCACTTGAGATTCCGAAATGGAAGTGGGAACACATTACTATGGATTTCGTTACGGGTCTTCCTACGGTTTCTCAAGGCATCAATGCTATTTGGGTTATTGTTGATAGATTAACCAAGTCTGCTCATTTCTTGCCGATACGAGAGACTTATTCCCTTGAACGTCTTGCTCATATGTATGTAAATGAGATTGTAAGATTGCATGGCATGCCAGTATCCATAGTTTCGGATCGTGACCCAAGATTTACTTCAAGATTTTGGGTTAGCTTGCAAAAAGCTATGGGTACGGAGTTACGATTCAGTTCGGCATACCATCCTCAAACGGACGGACAATCAGAGAGGACTATTCAAACTCTTGAAGATTTATTACGACTCTGTGTCCTAGACTTCAAGGGCAGTTGGGATAAATATTTACCATTGGTGGAATTCTCCTACAACAACAGTTATCAGGCAAGCATTGGTGTGGCCCCATTTGAAGCATTGTATGGACGAAAGTGTCGCTCTCCAGTATGTTGGGACGAGGTGGGTGAAGCAACATTGTTGGGACCCGAGTTAGTACGTATGACTACGGAGAAGATTCAAACGATTCGACAACGTATACAAACGGCACAAGATCGACAAAAGAGTTATGCGGATCTTCATCAAAAGGACGTAGAATTTAGTGTTGGGGATCATGTATTGTTGCGTGTTGCCCCATGGAAGGGAGTTACAAGATTCGGGAAGAGAGGAAAGCTTAATCCACGATTTATTGGTCCATTTCAAATTCTTGATCGAGTAGGTAATGTAGCCTATAGACTCGCGTTACCTCCAAGTATGTCTCGTGTTCATAATGTTTTTCATATATCTGTGCTTCGTAAATATAAGAAAGACCCGAACCACGTCATTGAGTTAGAACCGGACGAGATAGCCGAAGATTTAACGTATGAGGAGGTACCTGTCAAGATCTTGGATAGGAAGGAGCATGTCCTACGCACGAAGGTAATACCACAAGTTAAAGTTTTGTGGAGGAATCATGCTATAGAGGAAATGACCTGGGAGTTGGAAACGGAAATGAAAGCGAGGTATCCTCACCTTTTCGAAACACCAGGTACGTATGTCAATTTCGAGGACGAAATTTCATAAGGAGGGGAGGTTGTAAGACCCCAAATAATTAATAAATGAAATTTAATTTCCTTTAATTATTATTTTGAATAGTAAGGGTTGATTTGATTAATGAGGATAGTTATGGGTAAAATATGCAAATATTTCAAAATAAGCAAGTGGTTATAAAATATTCATTGTTGTCGGGGAATATTCGTTTGGTCGTGGAATATTCGTACTGTCGGGGAATATTCGTACGACGGCGCAGCCATGTGTGGGCCCCATAACGGAAAGCGATTGGAGGAAGAAAACGACAAATATCAGTTGTTTAAAAATAACGGCGTAGTTGTTACCGTTTACACTGTTGGAATACCCGGTGGTTAAAATACAGTAATACGCGTTGTTACACAGTAGCACACGGTATTGCACAATATTTTGAATTATTGATCCTTACGTAAGAAGGCACTACTCAATAATTTCTACAGGAGTTACTGTTCATTACTTTATTGATTCAATAATTGCTGCGTTGATATTTATATTATTATTGTTTCAATAATTGACATTGCACAGTATTTTCCATTATCAGATCAATAATTCATATTATTTGAATAATATTATCAGATAACATTATTGGCAATGTCTAGAAAGTTCTGTCAAGGAGAGGTTTGGTCATCTAATTGCGCGCCAGTAAGGAGAAATCCTTATTGGAAAGCCCCCTCTATCTTGGGAACGGCCTGGTTGTCAGTACTGTGATTCTGTAATATTATTTTTAATAATTAATTATTGATTATTATGATAAAGAAAATATTTATTTTATGTGGATATAGATTGAGAAAATTTTTAATGTGACAATTGTTGAAAATTAATATTTTATCTTTTTCTGATAAAATAATTTATTTAAATATATTATTTTAATAATATATTAACGATGATATTTTTACAATGAATGTGGGATATATGAATATATGAGGAGGCAGAGTATTTTTGTGACATTAAATGTTTAACACATATTTTGTGTGTCGGTAGACATAATTTTTGACCGAAAAATTGAGTATAGACTGTAAAATCACCCGTTTGTGGATTTCGGTCAATTTCTGTTTGGAATTTGGAAAAAATTTCTTCTGTAAAGTTGTAGAGAATGGAATTTCCCATGGAAAGTCGCGAGATTCGAATTTTCTGACAAAGGAGCTATTTATTGTGAATTATTGAAGTTTCGGGGTTCCGAAATAATTGATTTTTGGAAGTTTTAATTATTATTTTCAACAAAAACGTTTTTCAAAGGTTGGTGGGTATCTTTAACATGTGTTTGATGGCTAAAATCAAATTCCTTGGTGGTTGGCTTGAATGTTTTGTAAATATTAATATTATATTAATTTAATCTCCTTTGGCGTTCTAACATTTTCCTATAAATAGAGGGCTAAGTTAGAATTGAAAATCACACCAGAAACAAAGTTTTCTCTCTTTCTCTCTCTATATTATCGAGCGTATTCTTGTGAGTATACTTTGAGTGTTGCTATACGGTTCGAGTTTCTGTCAGCACTATACCGAAATTCAGTCAGAAGTACGGCTATTTTGAGGTAAGGGATGTTATTTTCTTCTTAAATGATATTATTTTCTTCAATATCATTATGCCGAAATATTGGTGAACGTTTTTATCAAATTTGGAACTTTTTGTGCCGGAGTTACTATTCACGTATACGGTACTATTCACGTATACGGCACTATTCACGAATACGGCACTATTCACAGAAAAATTATTTTTTTACTTTTCGTCCAAAATATCTATTGTGGATACTAGCTTTGATTGTATCCATGTTTTGATCATTCTTGAATTTTATACCACTATAATTATTTTTGAGGTATTTTTGGACATGGATAAAACAAAGTACGAATCCTTAATCCTTAATCCTTGTCATTTTGTTTCACTGGATTCGTTTCTTTAAAAATATTTTTATCATCTTCAGTCTTAAAGGAGGTTATTATTGAATATCTTTGGCCTGTAGTGCAAAGATGAATGATTTCTGATGAATATCTTTGGCCCGTAGTGCAAAGATGAACATGTGTTTAGATGAACATGACCAACAGATGAATATCCTTGGCCTGTAGTGCAAGGATGAATATATGATTCAAGATGTGCATTGATTGATGTTACAGGGATAAAAATACTGTTGATGGACTGTTAAATTCATAGACATTAGTAGATTTCATCCTCTACGTAACTCTTCTATGAATTAATATTTTCCGCTGCGAATATTGATTTAAAACTTGTTGTCTATTGTATTCTATCAGATTTTTCCCTGTTGAAGACTAACGATAATTTGTTGTATATTATCTTAGTCATAATATTCTTTACTGAGCTAGTTGAGTTCACCCTTTTCCTTTTTGTTCCATTTTTCTTCTCAGGAGACGAGAATATAGCGGGTACGAGTCGGGGTATGAATTGATGGTCCTTGAGAGAGTTGTTTAGTAGTCCTCACCATTTTTGTAAAATAATATATCAATAATTGTATTGAGGACATAGTTGGGTATGTATATTGTCTAGATGACAATGTTTGTATCCAAACTCACAGTTTATGGGTTGTAAAAGTTGTGGTTATTTCTGTACCATGTATTTGGCGACTCAAAATGGGTTGGATGGAATGGACCTATTTTGGGGGCGTCACACAGGTGTTGAGATGAACATGACCATCTGGTGATACAAATGAATATCTTTGGCCTATAATGCAAAGATGAATATTTGATTCAAGATGTATATTGATTGATGTTACAGGGATAAAATATTGATGATGGACTTTTAAATCATAGAAGATAGTAGATTTCATTCTCTACATAACTCTTCTAATGAATTGTTATTTTCGCTGCGAATATTGATCTAAAACTTGTTGTCCATTATATTTTATTTGATTTGTTGTAGGTTAATGATAATTTATTCTATATTATCTTAGTCATAATATTTTTTACTGGGCTAGTTGAGCTCACCCTTTTCTTTTTTGTTCCATTTTTCTTCTCAAGAGAAGAATATAGCAGAAACTAGTCGGGGTGTGGAGTGATGTTTCAAGTCGGTTGTTTTAACAGCCCTTACTATTTTGTAAAATAGTGTATTAATAATTGTAATAAGAACTTATTTGAGTGTGAATATTGTCTGGAAGATAATATTTGTATTTAAACTCACAATATTTTACATGACAATTGTATTAATAAAATTGTAGTTGTTTCTATACCATATATTTGGCGACTCAGAATGAGTGATGTATACCTATTTTGGGAGCGTAACAATTATTATTGTTATTATTATTATTATTATTACTATTTTATATTATTGTAGTAAATATCTTCCTGAGATAATATTAATGATATGTAGTGAAGTAGAAGAAAGTAATATATGAGAGAAATCTCATATTTTGATATAAATATTAATCATTGCAAAATATTAACAATTGACCAGTGTTGCTCCAGCGATTGTAACACCCCCTTTCCGAAATAGAAAGAGAGATTACCCAAAACATAACAAAACTGATAAATTTAATAGCAAGACTCAAAGCCACAAAAGAATAGTCTTAATAACTAATAAATACCACAAGTCAACCATAATAAATCTCAAACTGTCTCAAACCACAATCTAAAATAATTATTACAATTCCAAGTAAACTGATACATCAAGTCTAAACCGAATATTTCTAAATCATTGGAATGAATGGAGCTCTCATCACACTTGCCCTTGGTCCCCCTGATTACCTGCCGGAAGAAAAACACAGCATGAGCCAAATGCCCAGTACGGATATAGAATACAAATAACGAACCGAAATAACTAACTCAATTAAATGAAATGAAACGAACTGAAATGAAATGAACAAAACTGACACAATTAAATAATAGGCTGAATCAAATGGTTGGGTGTTATTTCATACCGAGCTCAGAACAAAATAGAAATATACCTCGCCACACAGGGAAGTCAAATAAAGCCATATATGCAAATCAAAATAATGCCACACAGGCATAACATACATCGGACCGGCCGAATCCAGATGCATGCAAAATCAAAAGGCGTGTTTGGCACAAACATCACCAATCCGCAAAACAGAACAGAACAGAAAAACTAGGGTCGACCCATACGCCTCCCACAATAAAATACCAAATGGCAAACTCCTAACGGAGCACAAAACGGAGACGCCGTGGACTGATTATACCGCCACGGAATGTGTCATGCCTCGGTGCCAAGAGGACATGCATGTGGTACCCCCACATGTGGTTATAGCTCAGGTATACACTACGGTATTCTAACAAAATATAATGTCACAACACATGCGACACATGTAACACATGATATTAAAGTTATTTAATAATTATATTAAATAATTTAGTTTAAAAATGATTTTATTATTTTAAAAATTATTTTAAATGAAAATAAAGTGTTTAAAGATATTTTAAGTTATAAAATATAACTTTTAATATTTAAAGGATATTTTCATTAATAAATTAATATTAATGATATTATGTTAATATTAATGATATTAAGTTTATTTAATAATTATATTAAATAAATAGTTTAAAAGTGGTTTTATTGATTCAAAAATCATTTAAAAAGGGATATAAATGAATTAAAAATATTTTAAGTTATAATTAATGACTTTTAATATTTAGATAATGGTACATTAATATTTTAATATTAATAGTAATTATTTAATAATGATCTTAAATATTTTAAAAATTATTTAAGGATAATATTAATACTTTAAAAATATTTTGAGTTATTATACATAACTTTAATATTATGGAAATGGTTTCATTAATAGTTTAATATTAATTAAATATTAATGATAATAGAATTGTTTGATATTTAAATAATTTAATAATGATTCTGATATTTCAAAAATTATGGTAAATGGTAATAATTATTATTATAAGGTAATGAAAAATAGTGCGACTGTTGTTTAAGATATCTAAATGGATATGTAATTATTGTATAGAGTCTTAGACTCGATATATACCCGATACAGTTATCGGTACACCGACATATTTCAGAAATTGATCTGGACTTAGATAAATTGATTTGATAACTGTTTTTTTGTGATTCAATGGTTGTTAAAGTTGTGTGACAATGTGATTAGGAATGAGTTGATATTTGTTTGTGATGCCATGATTGTTGAATATGTGTGATAAGGTAATTAGGTTATGTGCTGACTGCAAAATGCAGTATTATGTGTTATGATATATTGTTCTAATCGAACGAATGATTTGATTAATGATAAGTCGTGATATAAAAGATAAATTTAAGTTGCGTATTGTAAGCAGCAGACCATGCAAGTATCCTAACTTTGCATTTTCTTTATGCAATAGACAGAAGTAAGAAGTTCAGAATTATTATTATTAATGTACAGATTGTTAAACCTATATTATATACACCCTTTAATTATCAACATGTTAGTATATGATAATTCGGATATATATATTCTGTTCGTTAATTTTTAGAAATGATTATACAAGTGTCTCCACTTGGATAATCATTGTATTTAATCACATGTTGATACACATTTGATATACATATATGTTGAATTATATATTATTGTTGAACAAGATAAGACCTTTGTTATGAAAACCCGACAGGTATGAACATCCTGATAATGAGAAAAATTTTATGCGCCCAAGGCGGACAGAGTGAACGATAACATCGTTCTTGTACATGTAGTATTGATCAATACAGGGTACAACGGGGCTGATCACCCTCCGTGCCCATAAGCAATGGCCGGTTTACAGATGAATTTCTGTTTAAACCCTTTCAAAAATAAAAATAATGTTCATAGTATGTCACAGAAACCCCATGTATAGACAATACACAGTTTTAAAAATTTGAAAGAGGGTTGTTATGTTATTGTTAGTGGTACAGATTATTTCACAACTATTAACCGGTTGTAGAAGGGTATTATAAAGAAAATATTTAAATTCTTTCAGCTTATATATATATATAATACTTGATGAGCACTCAAATGCTCATCCTTGCTTAATTTAAATATTTTCAGCTAAGTGTGAAGAACTGGAAAGTTTGGCCAAGAACAAGTGAAAAGGAAAGTAAACATGACATGTTATTGGTAACATTTGTAATATATAAACTGTATTAAGTTAATGATATGTATTATATATCATGTAAAGAATGTAGTAAATGTTGCGTACTTGGGATTAGACTCTGATAAATGTAAATTTAAGTTTAAGTTTTATATTATTGTTATTATTACTAGTATTATTCCGCTCATAGAAATGGTATCGTGAAGTATCGAGTTCGGGTTTCAAGTATCCGGGTTCGGGGTCTTTACAGGATGGTATCAGAGCTATAGGGTTAGAAACCTTAGGTGGGTTAGACCTTAGGCTATAACCTTAGAATAAAGGGAAATGTTGAAAATATAAATAACTCATATAGAGTTTAAAAAGGAGATGAATTGAATAAATTCATCGTCAAACAAAATAAAAGATAATTTATAAAACTATTATGTGTTGTGTGTATTTATTATTTGCTAGTCAGGATAATTTTGTGTGTAGGTGTTAGAAAGAAACAGAATTAGGATACCCTTAAGTCGTAAAGAATAAGTCAACGTCCATGACCGAGCCAATATCAAAGTCAATAACTGCAATAGAGGCTCACATTGAAAGCTACCTCAAAGAGGTGGTTATTTTGGAAAGTATAGTACTGGATCAAGAAACGCTAAGTATAACTGATAGGTAAAGTATAGCTAAAGGATTATAAGTGGTCAATGTCGAGTTCTTAAACTCATATGTTTGTGATGAGTTCTTAAACTCATAAGGTGTTGAAAGTTGTGACAAAGTAGATATAGTTATGAGTAAATGGATATTGAGGGTAATGGAAATAGATAGGTTATTAAGTAATTGATCCTTAGTGAAGGCGAAAGAAATAGGTAGTATTAATATTAGTTAAATATATATAATTATGTGTTGTGTATATGATAAGTATGTTTGCCTTCATCCACCCTGAATTTCTCAATCCTCAAAGAATGAAAGTTATAGATCTCGTTGATATCGTCGGTTTGATAGGTGGCAGTCTCCGTAACTCCTCCCGGATCAAACGTTATGGTCATTTTACCAAAGGACGTCGGAGCAGAAAATGTCAGAACATGGGGCAGCGCCGGGGCGCTAGGGAGCAGATTCTCAGTGCCATGCCCAGTGCTGGGGCGCTGGGGGAAGAGGTTGGTGTGGCCTGGACATGTTTTGGGCGAATTTTGACACCTTTTTGACTCCAAATTGGATTGGGTTTGTTTCTAAACTAAAAATTGGACGTGTAACCTATAAATACATGATGTAAGGCATAAAATAAGAGGGGAGATTACATAGATTAGACTAGAGATACACTCCATTAGATTAGAACATAAGCCTAGTTCTTATTAGTTTTGGAGATTGAAGCAACTTGGAGACCATTGAAGATCAAGAGCAAGAGCAAGAGCAAGAGGGGAGCATCAGATTTGTTGACAACAGATTCTAATCTCTTCTCTTATCATACTTTTATCTTTTAATGTTTATTCAATTGTGGATTCTTGGTTTTAATTCATTAATTATGAACTAACTCTTTTATTAAGATTTCAATTGAACTTTTTATGGCTATGAATTAGTTATTCATTATATTCCAATTATTTATGTTGAAGAGAATTATTTATCTTGCCTTATGCTTATTGATTAATTATCTGATCAGTAATTACCTTGTTATTCTAGAAGGAATTGAGAAAGGAATTCTAGGGTTAGAACTGGGCATGATATCATGTGACTTAGTTATTTGCACAGTGAATAATTAGGTTTATGAATAGAATGTGAATATCTATTTGCCGCATGTAACACATAAGGAATTGGGATTGTAACGAGTTTAATTCAATTGTTTTGCATAGAGATATAGAAAAATTAATCTGGGTTAAATAAAAGGCAAGTGATCACTTGAGAAAGAGCTTTTGGCATTTGAGAATTCCTGTTAACAATTCAGTAGGCATAATAATTGGGATAATTGGATAATTGATTTATAGTTCATAATTGGGGATATTGAAGTCTTAATCCTTATTTATCTGAATTTAATCAAATCTTAATTTTGTTTATTTGCTTTCTTTTAGAATAATCTCTTTTAATTGTTTTAATTTAGTTTTGTTAATTAGAAAAATCGCGATTTGAGATTGTTTAAATAAAATTAGTTTGATTAAGAATTAGTACTTGGTGATTTTTATTAAATAATTCCTCGTGGGAACGATACTCTACTTTCACTTTATTACTTGTTGACCGTGTATACTTGCACATATTCATTGATTGTAAAATTGATCAACAACAAGTTCTTACACGATTACGCGCGATGTATATGTATATCTCTATCCTAGACATAAATTATGAATCCCAACAATACGCAAAAATCACAATCACACGCTACTATGATTAGGTCTAAACCCATACTTAATCTCTCAAGTTCATATGAGTTCACAAGGAATTGGTGATCAAGTAATTCATAAATTAAGAATAAATCATAATAGATGAATCTGAAAATAGCATCAATGAATTAAAATAGAAGCGTATCAACCTTCTTTATGCAAAAAGATCCATTGTAGGCTTAAAAGGTAAATTAGTTCATAACGAATGAATTAAAAACTGAAATCCACAAAGAAATTAGCATCCTGAATACAAAGATGAATATGAAGAACAAAAGTAGAAAATAGAACCACTGTTCTTCTTCAATCCCCTTCGTATCATTCGTGCTCCAAATCCTCGCTTCAAACCTCCAAGACTGAATCCAAAGTTAGGGTTTTGTAATTATGATGATTGATTATGAATTCTCATTCTCTCCTCCAGAATATGCCTTTTATCCACTCCTAATCATGTCCTGAATCTACCAGCTACACATCTCCAGAGTTAGAATCGCATCAGAACACATCAAAAATTTGTCGCGTACCCCCGCCCTAGTGAGCATTTTAAACTGATGAAACCCCACCCCGACGGGTGTGTAAAATCTTTAACACGTATACCCCTGCCTCGGCGGGTATAATGGCTTAGGGAATACCCGCCTTAGCGGGTGTCTACTCTGGAATTTCCAACTTTTGCACTGTTCCTCCTTCTTTGCCATCCACTTCCTGCTTTAGCCATCTCAACCTGACCCTGGAATACAACCACAACACAACACATAAAATAATACTAAAACACAAGGAATAAAAATTGTTTAGGTCCGAAATATATCCAATTCGTAGGTATGAAACCCACTCATCAAATACCCCCAAACTTAGACAATGCTTGTCCTCAAGCACAGCACAATGCAATATAAACTACCTATATGTCTACGAATCCAGCTGCCAGATAATATAAAGTTAAACCAGATTGCCTCAAAGAAATCACAATAGACACGAATAGTAAATCTCACCAAGACACATCAACAACCTCATATCAATCTCCAAATCAACACATGTTATAACTGACGTAGTGTGTGTGTGCTCAAGAACCATGAAAACCAACTATAAATCAAATATGTCACATAATACGCTTCTTTAAAAGGGGGAAAACATAGATTAAATGTAAAGAAATTTGTAAACAAGCAAAGATCCGACTTAAACTCAGCAAATACCAAATCAAAAGTCAATATGGGATATTTTTGCTATCTTTATTCAATTACGGGGGCATTTTGCTCTTTTTCTGTATTTTTTACTTACACATGACTGTGCAATGTCTAGTCCTCTTAGGCTTTTCAGTGCTACTCATTAGTGAGCTTTCAACCAATGACTCCCAAACCAAATGACTTTAAGGTGCTGAGTGTAGAGACATCCCCTAGGGCGTACTTACTCAAGTAACAAATGCCACATAACTAAACTAGTCATGGTGTTTATTTATTTTTTTTCATTCATTTTTTTCTTTTTCACTTTTTATTTATTTATTTATTCACATAAATAGATACCATATCTTCCCCCAAACTTAGGTCTCTGCCTAATCCTAACCTTCATCACTAGTTCACTGAATTTTTTTCATTAAACTCTCAATTTCCCTTAAGAAGTCAATTATGTGTATATTCAAACTAAGTTAGTCAACATGATCATTCTATTATGCTATCTGATTACATCAATTTCAAATAGGCAAAGACTTGGTTCATAGTATGAAATTGCTTCTATGTCCTAGTTGTCAATACAACTCCTTGTCAAAGCAACTCCAACTTTATCATCGACAAATTAACTTCAAACTAACTAACAAACTGGAATCATGCAGAATGCACTAACTATATGCAAAACATCAAACTACTATTTTTGTGATTTTCCATTTTTTTATTTTTTTAATAAAATAATAATAACAACTAAAAACTTATAAATAAATACAACTAACTAAAAACTACATAAATAAACAGAACAACTACATGCAACTACTATGCAATGCAAACTAAATGCAAAATTACACTAAATCTAAACTAAACATGCAAATGCAAACACACACACCCAAACTTAAAATTAAACAATGTCCTCATTGTGAAAAATAAATAGAATTAAAGTACATAGGACTTCCCTGAAATGGCTAAACATCAGGATTAACCTCCTCATCAGAGTTGAAGGGTGGAAAAATAGGCAACGACTGTGGAACAGGGAACTAAAACGGCTTAACATATGGATTCAATCGGGCAAACGCTTCTTCCAATGACGCGTTGAATGTTTTCTGAGTGGCAAAGGTATTCTCCTACCTCGCTGCGATCCTCTTGAGCTTTCTATCCTTGATTTTATCCCTCGCATCCAAATACTGCTAAAGACTCCTGAATTGAGTACTGAACATAAATTTGGTCTTGCGCGATGAAGTAGCAACAGTAGCCTTCTCACCCTCAAGAACTTCATCTGCCCAAAAATCTTCATCCTCAGAATCGGTTGTCTCTTCATCCCCCAACGCCTCAGGAAATATGAACCCCAATCCTCGTGGATGAGATTCACCTCCCGACCACACCAAATATCTAGCTATGAGCCTAGTGTCCAGCAGCTGAAGAGGTTATTGAATAGGCTCTTCGGTAATCCACCTAACCCCTGCTTGACGACATAGACCACAGATAAGCGGCGATGTGGCAACCCTCCTAAAATCACTCCCCGCAGACAACGCCTGGTAGAAAAATTGATAACTTCCCCAATTTTGATATCAAAATCTTTAACAATTAAATATAACAGTAAAACCTTTTCCTTAGTCACTTCACTTATGTGCTGAGATGGCAGGAGTTTTCCACGAAAGAAGGCATACCATATTTTTTCATATAGACTCAGATTCTTACTCATGAATAAAGTTCCTCCCTTCTTTCCCTTCACCCAACCCAAGTAGTGTCTTGCTTGCTAATCTCCTTCAAAATCTTATCATAATCAGGACCATTGTCTCGTAACTGTGCATACTAACAAACCACTAGGGCCCTAATTCCATAAAACTGATTTATTGCCTCAGCACTGAACGTCATCATCTTTCCTCTTACGAATTCTATGAACGGGGCTTTGTCCTCGGCGTTCACATAAAAATCTTTAACCACAGTCACCACTGCTGGTTCAGGCAGATCTGTGAAGGTATCCCAACCTTTTTTATGGATTTATCTCCTTATATGACCATCAAAAGACTCAGGCCTCAGTCCTCGCTCCGATGTAAGTACTTTTGTGGCCAAATAATCCTAACGGGTGGCAATGAGACTTCACCCCTTTATCTCTTTACTGGCATTTTCGGAGCCATGTGATTGAAATTCAAACAAATCCCCCAAACTTATTCGCTTAGGTGTTTTAACAAGCATGTGGTATGGGTATGACTAATGATTGCCAATAACCCCCCCCCCCAAACTGAATAGCAAATACCAAAATTTGAATGCTTACCCAATTTCTGATTCTTTGGTGTTGTTAGTTGGAAATGATTTCAAAGTGTTACACAAACCTTTACTCCAGTCTCATATTGTTTGAAAGCTCTACAATGGTGTGGAAACCCTAACTTTTGTGAAGAGATGCTCAAATTGGTATGGATGGTTGAAATCCAAAGTGGTTAATGTAAAGTAAATGAGATTATGAGACGAAATTAGTAGGGAATGGGTGTTGAGGAAATAATTTATGAGCAGGAGTCGATTATGTGTGTTTGGAATGAGAGAGGTTCGACTGAATTGGGGGTTTCTTAAAAACTTCTTTTCGTGGTACTTGCTGGGGTGGGCAAAATTTAAAGGCTTAAATATGAATTAGTACTCTAAATTATAGGTCATATTTCACTTCGGTGATCCACCTTTCGATTTTGTCAATTAGGTTATTAAACTATCAATTTTTTCCAATTACACAAATTGAACACGCCACGTCAGCAATTGCTGATGTGGCTATCTGAGTAAAATCTGGTTGAGCTGATGTGTAAAAAGTAAACACGCCACGTCATTTTTTTTTTGTTTTTTTAATAAAAATAAAATAAAATACGTTTTTTATTTTTTTTAATAAAAAAATGCAATTTTTTTAATAAAAAAATTAAAAAATGCAGTTTTTTTGTTTTTTTAATAAAAATAAAATAAAATACGTTTTTTAATAAAAAAAATGCAGTTTTTTATTTTTTTAATAAAAAAAATTTAAAAATGCAGTTTTTTTAATAAAAATAAAATAAAATAAGTTTTTTAATTTTTTTATTAAAAAAATGCAGTTTTTTATTTTTTTAATAAAAAAATTAAAAAATGCAGTTTTTTTATTTCTTTTTATTAAAAAAATGCAGTTTTTTTAATAAAAATAAAATAAAATAAGATTTTTATTTTTTTAATAAAAAAAATGCAGTTTTTTATTTTTTTTAATAAAAAAATTTTAAAAATGCAGTTTTTTTATTTCTTTTTATTAAAAAAATGCAGTTTTTTTTAATAAAAATAAAATAAAATAAGATTTTTATTTTTTTAATAAAAAATTGCAGTTTTTTATTTTTTTAATAAAAAAAATTAAAAAATGCAGTTTTTTTATTTCATTTTATTAAAAAAATGCAGTTTTTTTATTTTTTTAATAAAAATAACATAAAATACGTTTTTTGTTTTTTTAAATAAAAAATGCAGTATTTATTTTTTTAATAAAAAAATAAAAAAATGCAGTTTTTTTATTTCTTTTTAAAAAAATAAAAAAAATATTTTTTATTTTTTTTAATAAAAAATCCAGTTTTTTATTTTTTTAATAAAAAAAAATTAAAAAGTGCAGTTTTTTTATTTCTTTTTAAAATGTATTTTTTATTTAATAAAAAAATAAAAAAACTGAATTTTTTTATTAAAAAAATAAAAAACGTATTTTATTTTATTTTTATTTAAAAAATAAAAAAAACTGCATTTTTTTAATAAAAAGAAATAAAAAACTGCATTTTTTTATTAAAAAAAATAAAAAACTGCATTTTTTTATTAAAAAAAATAAAAATCGTATTTTATTTCATTTTTATTAAAAAAAAAACTGCATTTTTTTAATAAACAGAAATTAAAATCTGCATTTTTTAATTTTTTTTATTAAAAAATTAAAAAACTGTACCTTTTTTATTAAAAAAAAATAAAAAAACGTATTTATTTTATTTTTATTAAAAAAATAAAAAAAACTGCATTTTTTTAATAAACAGAAATAAAAAATCTACATTTTTTAATTTTTTTTATTACAAAAATAAAAAAACTGCATTTTTTTTATTAAAAAAAATAAAAAAATGTATTTTATTTTATTTTTATTAAAAAACAAAAAAAATGACGTGGCGTGTTTAATTTTTACACATCAGCTCGACCAGATCCTGCTCAGATAGCCACGTCAGCAATTGCTGACGTGGCGTGTTCAATTTGTGTAATTGAAAAAAATTGATAGTTTAATAACCTAATTGACAAAATTGAAAGGTGGATCACCGAAGTGGAATATGGCCTATAGTTTAGGGTACTAATTCATATTTAAGCCAAATTTAAACTACAAATGCCACCGGGGCGGGCTATGGCAGAGGACCCCCCGTTGGGGCGGGTAATTTTGTATTGTGGGATGCCGCTAGGGCAGGTGTTAACAGAGACCACCCCCGCCGGGGCGGGAGTTTATAGGCTATATTGGCCCGCTAGGACGGGCTTTAAGCTTATGCTAGAAATTTTTTCTTCTACTTCTTACTTTGCTCTGCACGCGTATTAGCCTCATTCTCATTACCTGAAATCATACATATACCAAAATCAGAGCGAGTATTATGGAGAATGAGCAAGAAAGCTATGATTAATGCAAATTGACTAACTAAGTAAGTAACTAATACACAATCCTAAAAATTGCAAAAAAAAAATTGACAGCTAAGTATTGACACTGATAACTAATCTACTGAATTGCAAAATTGCAAACTAAATACTTGAAATAACGTAAAAATTGGGTTACCTCTCAGTAAGCGCTTGATTTAGAGTCTTTCAGCCTGACTACTTCGTATTTCATGGCGAAATTGGTAAGAGTAATTGAGGTTGTACCTGGTGATCGAGGTCACCACCCCAATAATGCTTTAAACGTTGTCCGTTTACTTTGAAGATTTCCATTGGATTCTGGCTAAATAATTCAACGTCGCCATGTGGAAAGACTATTTTGATTGTAAATGGCCCCGACCATCTAGATTTGAGTTTCTCAGGGAAAAGTCTCAGACGAGAGTTGAATAATAGCATTGTTTGGCCCAGTTTAAACTTCAGGTTCATAATTTTCTGGTCATGCCAATTCTTGACCTTTTCTTTATACAATTTGGAGTTCTCGTATGCTTGTAGGCGAAATTCATCTAACTCATTGAGTTGTGGAAGTCTTTTCTCCCCCGCTGCTGTGAGATCAAAATTTAGCTTCTATATGGCCCAATATGCTTAATGTTCAAGTTTTACTGGGAGGTGACACGCTTTTCTATAGACGAGCTGATACGGAAAATATACCGATCTGTGTCTTGTATGTTGTGCGGTAGGCCCATAGAGCGTCATCCAATTTCAAAGACCAATCTTTTCTATTCGGGTTGACTATTTTTTTCAAAATCCCTCTTCATTTCTCTATTCGATACTTCTGATTGGCCACTAGTTTGGGGATATAAGCAGCAAGCAATTCTATAGTTGACCCCGTATTTAGCCAAGAGAACTGTGAAATATTTATTGCAGAAGTGACTTCCCTCATCACTAATAATTACTCTTGGGGTGCCAAATCTTGTGAAAATATTCTTTTGCAGAAATTTTAAGATGACTTTGGCATCATTCGTCGGGAGTGCTACAGCCTCAACCCATTTAGACACATTGTCTACTCTTAACAAGATATACAAATTATTGTATGAAGGAGAAAAGGGTCCCATGAAGTCTATCCCCCTCACATCAAAAACTTCCACTTCTAGAATCATGTTGATTGGCATCTCATTCCATTTGGATATGTTGCCCACCCTTTGACATCGATCACAATTTTTCATGAACTAATGTGCGTCTTTGAATAATGTGGGACAATAAAATCCTACTTAAAGTATTTTGGCGGTCGTTCTTTCACTTCCATAGTGTCCCCCGTATAAGGATGTGTGGCATGCGTGCAAGATACTGTCCATTTCGTTTTGTGGCACGCACAGTCAAATCATTTTATCCGCACACTATCTAAACAAAAAGGGCTTATCCCATATATACCATTTTACATCATGTAGGAATTTTTTCTTTTATTATCATGTCAAGTCCGGAGGAAGGATAATTCTCACCAAGTAGTTGACAAAATCCGCATACCATGGAAATTCAGAATTAACCCCAAACAATTGTTCATCCGGAAACAATTCATTAATCAACCCTTTATCTGCCTTGTCTTTTTCTGGATTCTCTAATCTCGACAAATGGTTAGCCACCTGATTTTCTATCCCTTTCCTATCTTTTGATTTATAAGTCAAACTCTTGTAGGAGTAGAACCCAACGAATCAGTCTAGGCTTTGCATCTTTCTTTGACATTAAGTATTTTATGGCCGAATGGTCGGTGTAAACTATAACCTTTGTTCCAATCAAATACGAGCGAAATTTATCAAAGGCATACATAACCACAAGTAATTCCTTCTCGGTGTTTATGTAATTTAGTTGAGCATCCGTGAGTTTTACTCGCATAGTAGATTGTGCAAAAAACTTTATCTCGGCGTTGTCCTAAAACAGCCTCTACCGCATAATCACTAGCATCACACATAAGTTCAAATGACATGGTCTAGTCCGGTGCTACGATTACAGGTGTTATCATCAATTTCTTGTTTAGCTGCTCAAACGTCAATAAACACTCTTCATCAAATCTAAAAGGTACGTCTTTCTTCAATAAACTGCATAATGGTTTTGCAATCTTGGAGAAGTCCTTTACAAACCGACGGTAGAATCCAGCATGTCCGAGAAAACTGCGAATCCCCTTTACTGATGTCGGTGGTGGAAGATTTTCAATTCTCTAATTTGGCACGGTCCACTTCCAACCCCTTTACTGAAACTTTATGCCCAAGGATGATTCCTTCTTCAACCATGAAGTGACACTTTTCCCAGTTAAGCACCAAATTGGTTTCCACACATCTTTTAAGTACCATGAGCAGATTTTCTAAACAACTATCAAAGGAATCCCCATACACTGAAAATTCATCCATGAATACCTCTACATTGTGTTCCACTATATATGAGAATATTGCCAACATGCATCTTTGAAAAGTTGTCGGTGCATTACACAATCCAAATGACATCCTCCTGAAGGCAAAGGTGTCATATGGGTATGTGAGTGTTGTCTTTTCTTGGTCTTCTGGTGCAATTACAATCTGATTGTACCCCGAATAGCCATCTAACAAATAATAGAAATCATGACCCTCCAATCTATCCAACATCTGATTAATTAAAGGTAAGGGAAAGTGATCCTTTTGAGTTGCCTTGTTAAGTTTCCTATAATCCATGCACACCCTCCAATCGGTCACTATCTGTGTCGATATCAGCTCATTGTCTTCATTGGTGACGACTATTATACCACTTTTCTTTGGAACACACTGTACTAGGCTCACCTATGAGCTATCTGAGATTGGATAAATTATCCCAGCATCAAGCCATTTCAGAATTTCCTTCTTCACTATCTCTTTCATGATTGGTTTGATACTCTGTTGATGTTCTATTGTAGGTTTTGCATTATCTTCCAAGAAGATCTTATGCATACAAAATGATGGGCTTATCCCCTTGATATCAATAATGGTCCATCCTATAGTAGATTTGTACTCTTGGAGAACCCTCAGTAGCTTACTTTCCTGTAAGTCGTTAAGTGCAGATGTAATAATAACATGTAAAGTAGATGAATTGCCCAAAAATTCATACCTGAGGTGTATAAGAAGAGGTTTAAGTTCAAGCGTGGGTGGTTCCTCTAGTGAAGGTCTCACCCGTACCGATGATTTTTCTGTAATTTCTAATGGTTCAAAAGGAATCTTTAATCTGTTTACTCTAGGTAATGCATCCAATATGTGCAAATAATCAATCAACTCATGATCATCCTGATCAACATCTCCCAACAATGTAGTTTCTAACAGGTCCCTATCCATGCCTCGAATCAGATCTTCACTCACCATTTTCTTAATCACATCCATCCTAAAACATTCTTCCTCGTCTGTAGGGAATTTCATAGCTTTGGATACATTAAACTTAACCTTGTAACGCCCCCAAAATAGGTCCAATCCACCCAACCCATTCTGAGTCACCAAATATATGGTACAGAAAATAACTATAACTTTATTATTACAATTGTCCGTGCAAAATACAACACATGTGCTGTGAGTTTTGATACAAATATATACCAACTGTGACTCTCATCCCATCCTTGGATAGCACGTCACAATGGCACCTTACATAAAGGTACAGTCAATAACTGTTTTAGAAATTAAAATCTTTGCAAAATGCTCAAGGAAACCTTCGTACATGGGAGGACCACACATCTAAGTTATAATATATATCATATGACTGGAGAATTATCCTTGGTTGACCCAATAGAACCCCAAAGAAAAATGAGAAGATTACTATCATATTCTTTCTAATGGTGAGTCTTCTCTTGACATATAATTATCTCTATTTTCTCCAATTGAGAATTATATTTCATCCAAACTCCAAGATTATATAGGTAGTGCTCGTAGATATACTCAGCAAGTGGATGTGCACAACCCTGTCTTATGATAACACGAAGTCGTATGTCATTAGACATCTTGTATGATAGTGGCAAAACACCCTTCCAAAGTTGGGTTCACCTTACCCTATTTGATTCACCAAATATAACTATTAAATGACAAATAAAATACAACACACTTATCTAAAGTTCTCAATAAAAGTATTTTCATACTGTTTAGGGAGAACCTCAACAGCTATAGACCACCGTTCTATTCCCTTGTTACCCCCGCTCGAACTCAACTACACTCTTATTACCTGAAAGGAATTGTGAAGCAAAAGGGTGAGCACAACTAGCCCAGTAAAGAATATCATGACTAAAGATAATTAAATTATCAATAGCCTTCGTCAGTAATGAATCAGAGACTTAGAACATATGGTAGATAATAAAACTTTTCAACCATAGTTGCAGCGGAACGAGCAATCCATTAGAAGAGTCAAATAGACCAAAAAGTCTATTATCTTCTCCATGTTAAAAGTCCATCAACAATGTTTTAACCCTGTAACATCAATCAACAGTTCCTATCCACAATCATGTGAATAACTCATAAACATAATTGTAGTTCTAAATTACTCTTCTCATCCAGGACGAAGATAATTTTCATCACCTGTCTTTACCTGAAACATCAAAGATCATGGTTATACCAAATCACAGTTCCTGTTCATAATCATACTAATAAATTCATCTTTGCACTACGGGCCAAAGATATTCGTCAACAGTTCATCTTTGCACTACTGGCCAAAGATATTCAACAACAGGTCATCTTTGCACTACAGGCCAAAGATATTCAACAACAGATCATCTTTGCACTACAGGCCAAAGATATTCAACAATAGATCATCTTTGCACTACAGGCCAAAGATTTTAATATCTCAAAGAAATATATAATCATTTCAGAATTTATATAAACAATAATTATAACCATGTTGATTAATTCACCTTTGTACTTAAGCTAAAGATATTCAATTATAAATTCAATTGTCATGATCATACCAGTCAATAATTCATTTTTGCACTACTGGCCAAAGAGAACCCATAGTCACGATCATACCATTAATCTACCCATCTTTACACTCAAGTCAAAGAGAAATTTCAGCACCAGGATTATAAAAATGTTATATATGATAATAAAAAAATATGATCAACTACTACATTTAATTTCAAGAGTAAGATTCATAAATCAACGATAATTTGGTCCAAAAAAAAGAAACCAATTTTGTCATGAATAGTACCCGTGAATAGTAACTCGTGAATAGTAAATCATGAATAGTAACTCGTATTCATACATAGTACCGTATATGTAAATAATGTCATATACATAAATAGTTTCATATGCATGAATAGTTTCGTATACATAAATAGTGTCATATACATGAATAGTAACCTCGATATGAAAAGGTAAAAATTTCATAATAAAATGGCTCATCTCGCAATACAATTTAAGAACACTGATTTTTCGGATTATAAGTCCTTTGGACCAGTTTCACTCAAACAGTCACCACGAAAAATCCACAAAGAATATTTGGGTGATTCAAATTTCTGCGCTTAGCTTACTTTCAGGGCTTTCTTTTGATATATGGCTCATCTCCTAACTCGTTATACACAAAGAGTTATGGATTTTACAAAATCAAGTAATAAACAAATTTTTCTGAAAATTCCATATTTTATTCTTTTTTTTATTTCTAGATTTCTCTCATTTGATTCATGCACCGTGAATTTAGTGTAAAAATATCACCATTATTATATTATTATATTATAACATTATACATTTATAATGTAATATAATAATATATTTCAATAAATTATTTTATCAAAAAGATAAAATATCAATTTTCAACAATTGTCACATTTCAAAAAATTCCTACATTTTGACAAAATACTGATAAAACACCTCAGCATTAATTCCTTCATTTATAACCACAATAAATAAATCCATCATTTATATCCACATAAAATAAATATTTTCTTATCATATAAATCAATAATTAAATACTCACAAATAATATTACATAATCACAATAATGACAACCAGGTGGTTCCCAGGAAAGAGGGGGCTTTCCGATAAGGATTTCTCCTTACTGGCACGCAATTAGGTGACCAAACTTCTCCTTGACAGAACTTTCTAGACATTACCAATAATTCTATCTAATAATATTATTCAAATAATATGAATTATTGATCTGATAATGGAAAAAATTGTGCAGTGACAGTTATTGAAACAATAATAATATAAAATATCAACGTAGCAATTATTGAATCAATAAAATAAAATATTAAACAGTAATTACAGTAACAATTATTGAGTAGTGCCTTCTTACGAAAGAATTAATAATTCAAAAATACTATGCAATACTGTGTGCTACTGTGCAACCACGCGTATTACTGTATTTTAACCACCAGGTATTCCAACAGTGTTAACGGTAACGATTACGCTGTTATTTATAAAAACTCAAACTTATCATTTTCTTCATCCGATAATTATTCTATTATAGGGCCCACAAATGGATGCGTCATCGTATGAATATTCCTCGACAACTAGAATATTCTACGACCAAACGAATATTCCCCAACAGAAATGAGTATTTTATAACAACTTATTTATTTTGAAAAATTTATATATATATCACCCTTAACTTTAGCTTTTTTATCAATTTAACCATTTACTGAATAACAATTATAAGAAAAATTAAATATTTTTATTTCATAAAATTCGGGGTCTTACATCTTGGTCTTGAACTCTCATAGTCAATTCTCCTTTTTGAACATCGATGAGAGTCCTCCCAGTTGCTAAGAATGGTCTCCCTAAAATAATCAAAATGTTCTTATCTTCTTCGTTGTCAAGGATAATGAAGTCTACTAGAAATATGAACTTGTCTACTTTCACAAGTATATCTTCCACAATTCCCCTTAGATACGTAACTGACCTATCCGCACGCTGTAATGAGATGTTCGTTGGTTTAGGTGCCGGCAAACCCAACTGAGTGTAAAATGATAACGGCATGAGATTAATGATTTCATCCAAATCACACAAACATTTGTTGAAGGACATGCTTCCAATAGTACAAAGAATGGTGAAGATACCCGGATCCTTCAACTTCGGAGGTAACTTCCTTTGCAAAACTGTGCTACACTCCTCCGTCAATGCTAATGTCTCATAAGCCTCCAATGTTTCTTTCTTGACAAAATAACCTTCATAAACTTAGCATAACTCGACATCTATTCTAGGGCTTCTGCAAATGGAATGTTTATTTTTTGCTTCTTGAAGATTTTTAGGAATTTAGAGAACTATTTATCTAACTTCTATTTTTGGACCCGTTGTTGAAAAGGTGGTGGAGGGTAAACAACTGGTACAACATCTGCTTGTTCCTTAGCCACTTGTCTTTCTTCACCTTTTTTCTCTTCAACTAATTTTGGTTTACTTTCCTTAACACCTTGTCATGGCTTTGAATTTTCTGCACTTTTCCCATCTAACTAATTTCCACTTCAAAGTGTAATAGCCTGACACTGCTCTTGACATCCCCTGGGATTCTTTTCGGTGTTGCTCGTCAAAGACCCTTGAGGTCTATTATTTAAGTCAATTTCAAGCTATCCCATTTGATTATCCATATTTTTAATTGTAGATGCCTGAGTTTTCATTATTGTCACATTACCTGATATATATTTCAAAAGTAGCTCCTCCAAATTTGACTTCTTTTCATGTTACGGAGCTGACTGTTGATGCTGATTATGAAAATAGGGGGGATATGATGGTCGTGGAGCTTGCTGCTGATTCTGATTGTTGCTCCATGAAAAGTTGGGATAGTTCCTTGCCCCCAGATTATAGGTGTTCTGATACGGGTTTGGTGGCCGATTATAACTACCCACAAACTGTACTACTGCCGGATTTATTGCACATTGATCTTTCGGATGTTCCCCTGCACATAACTCACATACATATGCTACCTGCTAAACATGTACTCCCGTGAGGGCATCCATTTTCTTTGATAGTGCAGATATCTGAGCTGCTAAAGCTGTAACTCCATCCACTTCTAACACTCCAGATGTCTTAGGTTGCGTCATCCTTGCAGTTGGCCACTGTTAGTTATTAGTTTTCATGGTTTCTATCAAATCGTATGCCTCCTCAAACCTCTTAGCCATAAATTCTCCTCTCGACGCTGCATCTATGCTTGTCCAAAGATTACTGTTTAACCCATTATAAAATGTGTTCATCTGCAACCAATTGGGTAATCCGTGATGTGGAAATTTCCTCAATAGCTCTTTATAACTCTCCCAAGCTTCATACAGTGATTCCCCATGCTGTTGTTCAAAAGTAGTAATCTCATTCTTCATTTTTGTTGTTTTCGCCGGTGGGAAGAATTTTGCTAAGAACTTCTGAGCCAGGTCATCAGAAGTAGTAATAGAACCTGCTGGTAATGAATGTAGCCAACTTTTTGCCTTATCTCTTAGTGTGAATGGGAACAACCGAAGCCTCACTGCATTATCTGACACCCCATTATACTTGAAGGTATCACATATTTCTATAAATCTTATAAGATGCTCATTCGGATTGTCGTTAGCCAAACCCCCAAATTGCACCGAGTTCTGAATCATCTACATTGTAAAAGACTTTATCTCAAAATTGTTAGCAGTAATAGCAAGTCTGGTAATACTCGACTGAATCTCAGTAAACCTTGGTATGGCATAATCCCACAATGCTTTCTGATCATCCTCAGCCATTGTCTCTTATTGTTCTAAGTTATCTCTAGTCTCTTTTATTCACTTACTCAACCGCTAAAACTTTCTCTCGATATCGTCCTCGTAAGGTTCTAGTTTTGGCTTCTTTGATTGAGTTTGCATGCACTATTCAAGAGAACCTGAAACAAGAAATAAAATAAAAACAAAAAGAAAAGTGTTTAACTAAAATTGATATTGAAAGTAATAAACTCAATTATTATCCCCGGCAACGATGCCAAAAATTTGTTGGTGATATAATTTAATTACGCACAGCATGTGACAACCCGAGAATTTGGAGAATTTATTAAAATCATAATTGATTGATTTAAGGTTCAATATTAGGACCTAGGCAGGAAATAAGTGTATGGAATTGACAGTTATGTAATGAAATTTTAAAAATTTCAAAATTTTTGAACAAAACTTGAATTATGTGATAGACTGTAAGTGATAGTCTAGTAATGAGGTATAAGATTATGGTAGATTTAAAATTCTTTTGAAGAATTATCAGGGATAAGTATCGAAGTGAATACTAGTCGGTATATTTGGTTACATATGTGAACCATAATGATTTGAGATCCAGGATTGATCATATAAGTTATAACTTTAGAAAAACCCTAAAGTTATGTTATTCATACGTTTATTAAGTTAGAAAAATCTAACGAACTGTTAGAAACCCTAACGATACGCTCATAAACTTTAACTTTAGTTTCGAGAATCCGAAACTCTAATTCGGATATTTAAAACCTAATTTGGGAATTCTAAATGCAAGGTATTAAACCCTAAGGGTTAAAAAGTTATGGGAGTAATGAATATGAACATTATGTGATGGTTTAGATATGTTTATTATATAAATAAACAAAAGAAACTAGTGTAATCCTAATTATATATTAGGAATGAAGGATTTAATAACTTAAGGGTTATGGGAAAAGAGAATTGTGGTATTTAGAATACTTACTAATTCTAGGAGATTTATGTTATATATCTCGAATGATTAATTTTATAACCTAATTATAGCAAGTCTAATTGGGTTAAGAAAATAAGTGTGCATGAGCAAGGATTTGTGTTTTAATTGGAGAAGTAAAAACCCTAAGTAAATGATTTGGGTTGGATGAGAATTAAAGGAATTGGACTATGTATATTTTATAGCTCAAGTATTGGTGAATGAAATTGGTTAGAGGACCAAGCAAGACATTAAAATAATGGCTCAATTTTTAGCCAAGTGGGAGAAGAATTTTTGGACATTTGTAAAATCAAATAAGAGATAAGCTAGAAAGCAAACTTGGAGCATTTTTAGCCAAGTGGCCAGCCATGTGAGCTAAGATAAAGGGGGGAATGAATGCATTTAATGACTCACTTTAGTTAGTGACCAACCCTAAGCCTAACCTAGCTCTAGCCTAGATATGTGTCCCTTATTGATTTAGCCAACTTATTAGCATTTCTTGTAAGTAAAGTTTGGCAATTAATAAGGGAGAATGAGAGAATTATTGTGAGCATTGGAGAGGCCTCATGGCCGGTTTTTGGAAGAGAGAAAGGAGAGTGAGTTGGATAAATTGATAAAACCTTGCAGATAAGGCGAATGCGTTCGGATACCGAAAAAGATAAATGCCAAGTTCAGCTTGGGGCAATATATGCAGCTATTTTGTAATAGAATAGTTGATAATAATGTTCTGTGTTAGATAGTTTATGAATTATGTAATCAGTTAAGGTTACTCGATTTTGGGGAAATAGTGTGTAATGTAATATATAAACAATTTATGTTTATATCTTCCGCAATTAGATAGTGAAAGAAATTTTAGTGTACCGGATCCGCGGCGATTCGGGGCCCGGATTCGGGGATGCTACAGTTGGTATCAGAGCTGTTGGTTATGAAGCTTAGGTAGGAATACCTAAGACCAATAACCGCAGTGATTAGGATAAGACTAACTCAAATAGAGTTAGTTGGTCAGTAAGATTCAAAGACGAATCTCGGCGAGTGTAAAGTACAGAGTTCCCTAACTCTGATAATAAAGTTGAACATTAATGGTGAATAGATTGAGTCTAAAGGACTTAAAGTGCAGGGATAGGAGATCGTAAAACAAAACGATCATAGTGCATGGAATTGAATCGTAATATATACGATAAGATCACCCCGTGATCTGATAAAGGTTATGATATGAGAAATGAATCAATCTAATGATTGAAAAGTTTACAGCAAGATGCTGTGTATCAGTTGTACTATGACATTGTACTATGAAAAACTCATGAAAGAGTTATGAATTGTAAATACGGATTAAATAAAATTCGTATGGAGTAAGTGTGGAGTTAGTATTAGGTGGGGATTCAATTGAGGACTCATGTCGGCAGCTGAGTTGTATGATTCCTTGTATGGGAGGGGAATTTGTACTTGGTTTTAGAATCCCTTAGCTTCCTGGTCGATGTAGTGGTTAGGTTGATCAATTCTTCGTATGGGAGGGGAATTGTTCACTTAGCTTCCTATATTGATTAGTGGCCGAGTTTGGTTTGACAACCACTTAGTTTTTGGCACTGATAATCATTGAAATGTTGTGTCGCGCTATTTGTTATATGCGTGTTAAGAGGGTGATTCCTTTCTCATGTGTATAACAGATAGATAGGTCATAGGTAGAGGATATAAGATTAAGTACGAGTTCTTAGAACTCATACTTATGTGACATACTTGACGCATAGTTATATGAAATGTTTATGAACCCCTCAGCGAATGGACGCCAAAGGTCTGTCTAGGAAAGTTCGTAAACTCATATGATTGTGACAATTTATGGACTCATAAGTGTGGTTTTATGAACTGGGTATAGTTATGTGTGAATGGAGTGTTGAGGATAATAGGAACAGATAGATTGTTTAAGCAAATGATCATTAGTGGAGATTTAGGTTTTTTTAAACCCTTATCTATGCCAGATTTCAAAATTTTTGACTTCAAGCTAAATACGCACTATGTGCCTTTTAAAAACAAAATTATTTTTATTTATCACTTATGTACCATGTGACCTGGTGCAGAGATGATAAAAATGATGGAGTCATCAATGCAGTATTACTTCGTGTGAATTTGACTTAAAGTCACTATTCCATTATGGTATGATGTAGCATGATAAAATCATCAAATGACGAAATCCTCAACGGACTGTAAATACAGTGCGGCATCATGACGTCATTCTCGAAAATGTTTTCCAAAAACTCCAAGTGTTTATTGAAAGAAATTTCCTGAACCAAATTATTTTGGTACTGAATCCTATGATAAGGCTGAGGTGAACTATGTTGTTTGGATAAATAAATCCAATCTAATAGCGTAAATATTCGCTAAAAATAAATACGTTATTTATAACGTAATTGTACGATAGGCTGATCACCTAAAGTTCTAGTAATGGTATTTTACCTTCTTTGTGATTGTAAACAGACCAAGTAATGTTTTGTTTTGCGGTATAAATACCGTCAAATCTATGTGTTCATGGTCTATATGACCCCTCAGCATAATTTTAAACCTTTTACCCTTGTGAGTGGTATATTGGGTAGCATGTGATATGTGTGAATGGTGTAAGGTGTAAGGTGAATTTCGGGGACGAAATTCTTATAAGGAGGGGTGAATGTGACAACCCGAGAATTTGGAGAATTTATTAAAATCATAATTGATTGATTTAAGGTTCAATATTAGGACCTAGGCAGGAAATAAGTGTATGGAATTGGCAGTTATGTAATGAAATTTTAAAAATTTCAAAAGTTTTGAACAAAACTTGAATTATGTGATAGACTGTAAGTGATAGTCTAGTAATGAGGTATAAGATTATGGTAGATTTAAAATTCTTTTGAAGAATTATCAGGGATAAGTATCGAAGTGAATACTAGTCGGTATATTTGGTTACATATGTGAACCATAATGATTTCAGATCCAGGATTGATCATATAAGTTATAACTTTAGAAAAACCCTAAATTTATGTTATTCATACGTTTATTAAGTTAGAAAAATCTAACGAACTGTTAGAAACCCTAACGATACGCTCATAAACTTTAACTTTAGTTTCGAGAATCCGAAACTCTAATTCGGATATTTAAAACCTAATTTGGGAATTCTAAATGCAAGGTATTAAACCCTAAGGGTTAAAAAGTTATGGGAGTAATGAATATGAACATTATGTGATGGTTTAGATATGTTTATTATATAAATAAACAAAAGAAACTAGTGTAATCCTAATTATATATTAGGAATGAAGGATTTAATAACTTAAGGGTTATAGGAAAAGAGAATTGTGGTATTTAGAATACTTACTAATTCTAGGAGATTTATGTTATATATCTCGAATGATTAATTTTATAACCTAATTATAGCAAGTCTAATTGGGTTAAGAAAATAAGTGTGCATGAGCAAGGATTTGTGTTTTAATTGGAGAAGTAAAAACCCTAAGTAAATGATTTGGGTTGGATGAGAATTAAAGGAATTGGACTATGTATATTTTATAGCTCAAGTATTGGTGAATGAAATTGGTTAGAGGACCAAGCAAGACATTAAAATAATGGCTCAATTTTTAACCAAGTGGGAGAAGAATTTTTGGACATTTGTAAAATCAAATAAGAGATAAGCTAGAAAGCAAACTTGGAGCATTTTTAGCCAAGTGGCCAGCCATGTGAGCTAAGATAAAGGGGGGAATGAATGCATTTAATGACTCACTTTAGTTAGTGACCAACCCTAAGCCTAACCTAGCTCTAGCCTAGATATGTGTCCCTTATTGATTTAGCCAACTTATTAGCATTTCTTGTAAGTAAAGTTTGGCAATTAATAAGGGAGAATGAGAGAATTATTGTGAGCATTGGAGAGGCCTCATGGCCGGTTTTTGGAAGAGAGAAAGGAGAGTGAGTTGGATAAATTGATAAAACCTTGCAGATAAGGCGAATGCGTTCGGATACCGAAAAAGATAAATGCCAAGTTCAGTTTGGGGCAATATATGCAGCTATTTTGTAATAGAATAGTTGATAATAATGTTCTGTGTTAGATAGTTTATGAATTATGTAATCAGTTAAGGTTACTCGATTTTGGGGAAATAGTGTGTAATGTAATGTATAAACAATTTATGTTTATATCTTCCGCAATTAGATAGTGAAAGAAATTTTAGTGTACCGGATCCGCGGCGATTCGGGGCCCGGATTCGGGGATGCTACAGTTGGTATCAGAGCTGTTGGTTATGAAGCTTAGGTAGGAATACCTAAGACCAATAACCGCAGTGATTAGGATAAGACTAACTCAAATAGAGTTAGTTGGTCAGTAAGATTCAAAGACGAATCTCGGCGAGTGTAAAGTACAGAGTTCCCTAACTCTGATAATAAAGTTGAACATTAATGGTGAATAGATTGAGTCTAAAGGACTTAAAGTGCAGGGATAGGAGATCGTAAAACAAAACGATCATAGTGCATGGAATTGAATCGTAATATATACGATAAGATCACCCCGTGATCTGATAAAGGTTATGATATGAGAAATGAATCAATCTAATGATTGAAAAGTTTACAGCAAGATGCTGTGTATCAGTTGTACTATGACATTGTACTATGAAAAACTCATGAAAGAGTTATGAATTGTAAATACGGATTAAATAAAATTCGTATGGAGTAAGTGTGGAGTTAGTATTAGGTGGGGATTCAATTGAGGACTCATGTCGGCAGCTGAGTTGTATGATTCCTTGTATGGGAGGGGAATTTGTACTTGGTTTTAGAATCCCTTAGCTTCCTGGTCGATGTAGTGGTTAGGTTGATCAATTCTTCGTATGGGAGGGGAATTGTTCACTTAGCTTCCTATATTGATTAGTGGCCGAGTTTGGTTTGACAACCACTTAGTTTTTGGCACTGATAATCATTGAAATGTTGTGTCGCGCTATTTGCTATATGCGTGTTAAGAGGGTGATTCCTTTCTCATGTGTATAACAGATAGATAGGTCATAGGTAGAGGATATAAGATTAAGTACGAGTTCTTAGAACTCATACTTATGTGACATACTTGACGCATAGTTATATGAAATGTTTATGAACCCCTCAGCGAATGGACGCCAAAGGTCTGTCTAGGAAAGTTCGTAAACTCATATGATTGTGACAATTTATGGACTCATAAGTGTGGTTTTATGAACTGGGTATAGTTATGTGTGAATGGAGTATTGAGGATAATAGGAACAGATAGATTGTTTAAGCAAATGATCATTAGTGGAGATTTAGGTTTTTTTAAACCCTTATCTATGCCAGATTTCAAAATTTTTGACTTCAAGCTAAATACGCACTATGTGCCTTTTAAAAACAAAAATTATTTTTATTTATCACTTATGTACCATGTGACCTGGTGCAGAGATGATAAAAATGATGGAGTCATCAATGCAGTATTACTTCGTGTGAATTTGACTTAAAGTCACTATTCCATTATGGTATGATGTAGCATGATAAAATCATCAAATGACGAAATCCTCAACGGACTGTAAATACAGTGCGGCATCATGACGTCATTCTCGAAAATGTTTTCCAAAAACTCCAAGTGTTTATTGAAAGAAATTTCCTGAACCAAATTATTTTGGTACTGAATCCTATGATAAGGCTGAGGTGAACTATGTTGTTTGGATAAATAAATCCAATCTAATAGCGTAAATATTCGCTAAAAATAAATACGTTATTTATAACGTAATTGTACGATAGGCTGATCACCTAAAGTTCTAGTAATGGTATTTTACCTTCTTTGTGATTGTAAACAGACCAAGTAATGTTTTGTTTTGCGGTATAAATACCGTCAAATCTATGTGTTCATGGTCTATATGACCCCTCAGCATAATTTTAAACCTTTTACCCTTGTGAGTGGTATATTGGGTAGCATGTGATATGTGTGAATGGTGTAAGGTGTAAGGTGAATTTCGGGGACGAAATTCTTATAAGGAGGGGTGAATGTGACAACCCGAGAATTTGGAGAATTTATTAAAATCATAATTGATTGATTTAAGGTTCAATATTAGGACCTAGGCAGGAAATAAGTGTATGGAATTGGCAGTTATGTAATGAAATTTTAAAAATTTCAAAAGTTTTGAACAAAACTTGAATTATGTGATAGACTGTAAGTGATAGTCTAGTAATGAGGTATAAGATTATGGTAGATTTAAAATTCTTTTGAAGAATTATCAGGGATAAGTATCGAAGTGAATACTAGTCGGTATATTTGGTTACATATGTGAACCATAATGATTTCAGATCCAGGATTGATCATATAAGTTATAACTTTAGAAAAACCCTAAATTTATGTTATTCATACGTTTATTAAGTTAGAAAAATCTAACGAACTGTTAGAAACCCTAACGATACGCTCATAAACTTTAACTTTAGTTTCGAGAATCCGAAACTCTAATTCGGATATTTAAAACCTAATTTGGGAATTCTAAATGCAAGGTATTAAACCCTAAGGGTTAAAAAGTTATGGGAGTAATGAATATGAACATTATGTGATGGTTTAGATATGTTTATTATATAAATAAACAAAAGAAACTAGTGTAATCCTAATTATATATTAGGAATGAAGGATTTAATAACTTAAGGGTTATAGGAAAAGAGAATTGTGGTATTTAGAATACTTACTAATTCTAGGAGATTTATGTTATATATCTCGAATGATTAATTTTATAACCTAATTATAGCAAGTCTAATTGGGTTAAGAAAATAAGTGTGCATGAGCAAGGATTTGTGTTTTAATTGGAGAAGTAAAAACCCTAAGTAAATGATTTGGGTTGGATGAGAATTAAAGGAATTGGACTATGTATATTTTATAGCTCAAGTATTGGTGAATGAAATTGGTTAGAGGACCAAGCAAGACATTAAAATAATGGCTCAATTTTTAACCAAGTGGGAGAAGAATTTTTGGACATTTGTAAAATCAAATAAGAGATAAGCTAGAAAGCAAACTTGGAGCATTTTTAGCCAAGTGGCCAGCCATGTGAGCTAAGATAAAGGGGGGGATGAATGCATTTAATGACTCACTTTAGTTAGTGACCAACCCTAACCCTAACCTAGTTCTAGCCTAGAAATGTGTCACTTGTTTATTTAGCCATCATATAAGCTTTTCTTGCAAGGAAAGCTTGGCAATTATTAGGGGAGAAAGTGAGAATTGGTGGATATAGAGGCCATATGGCCGGTTTTAGCAAGAAGAGGAGGAGAGGGGGTGTGTTCAATATAAAAAAAAAAAAAAAGAGAAGCTACACAAAAGTCTAGCTTATTATTTCTTTCTTTCATCTCTTATATTCTTACAAGTTGCTAAGATCAAGAGGGAGAAAGAGAAAGAGATGTTCGGCTATACTAAGAGAAGAAGGAGAGGAAATTTGGATCTTCATTCAATCAAGATCCATGATCAAGCTATGGAGAAGAAGAAGAAGGAGAGCAAGTAAGCTAAGGTATAACAAATTTATATTTGTAGGCTTGAGTTTCTTGGTAGTTTGATTTGATTTTTGATACCTTGAAGTTGTGATCTTGAGGTTTAAAACCTTAGATCTATATGTATATAAGTGTTTAATATGTAGATCTAACCTTTTTGAAGATCAAAAGTTAGATTTATAGCATGAATTGGAAGCTAGGTTTTTAAAGTATAGAAAATCTTATTTTTTTTCTTACTCTTGAGTGTGTTTAATCTTATATTTGATTTTTGGTTATTTTGAACCATGAAGTTTATGATCTTGAATATGAGAACTATAAATCTACATGATAAATGATATTTTATGGTTAGATCTTACCATTTTTGGGTTGATAAGCTTGAATAAAGAAGATTAACCAAAACAGTTTGTTTGTTTTAAATGAGTTAGTGGACTGCTGTCCTAAAAGAGAAATTTCCGGATCTGTTAGGTTGCTCTAAAAATTCTGGACTTGTGATATGTTGTATTACACTCAATAAGCTTTCCATAGACTCCGAAACGGACTAAATCCGGCATCGGAGGAGAGAGTTATGGGATTTCTCCAAAACTACACAAAACTAAGAAAACTGTTAAAAGGACAGTTTTGGAACAGTCACTTCCGGACTAATTTCCGGGAGCTTAGCATGTCCAAATATGGATTGTGATATATGAAAATTGTATTTCGGAAAGATACGAACCCAAAAAAATTGACGGATCATTAATCGGAGTTACAGAACTCGTTTTATGTAAGTTTTAGCAAAGGACTCCAAATCTGCCAAACGTCAAAAAGTTTCTGGCCAAAAATTTCCGAGGACTGTTTCGGACATTTAGTTAATGAGAAAAATTCCAGACTTTTGGGAAATGAAAATATATGGTAATATGTAGCTCGTGTCCAAAAATGAACTGATTCCGAGTTAAAACGACCAAGTTATGACCGTTCGAATTTTTGTGATTTTCCGACGGAAATCGCTATAAACGGAGTTCTACAACTCCGATTGCCACGAAATTTAAAATGGAGTATCATGTTAACATATATAAGTTTATGCCAAAAGATGGGCATTACTGGAGTTAAGCACGAGGTAGCTAATTTCTTAAGCTACGCACTAGAATTAATTTTTGATAAATTATTAAAGGAAGTTAAATAATTATGGAATAAAATAGTTTTAATGTTTTAAAAATCATATAAAAATGATTTAAGTATTATAAAAATATTTTAAGTTATAAAAGATAACTTTTGATATTTTGGCATGAAAATATTAATATTTTAATATTAATATTAATTATCGGATAATGGATTTAAGTGTTGGAAAATCATATAAAAATGATTTTAAAGTATTAAAAATACTTTGATATATTATAATATTATGTAATGATTTTCATTAATATTTTATATTAAATGAATATTAATGATTAAGGAATTATGTGGTATTTAATTTATTTAAATACGGTTTTAATTGGTGATAAATCATAAGGTATAGGATATCGTGATTGAATAATTATCAAAGGATGATAATAATATTGATGTGGTAAGTTGTTATCTAATATTTGATTAAGTATTAGATAGTATTATGGATTAAAGTATGTTATACTGATTAAAAGATCAATCTTATAACTGATAGGTCTTTCGTGAGAGATTAAATTAATTTGCGTTGCGGTAATCAACGGTTCAGGCAAGTTTTCTATTTACTAAACTCTAATAAGAGTATTGTATTCAAGCTAATGGTTAATCATTGCTGATTGCCATGAAATTTGTATTCTGTATATCTTGCATGTATAAGTCAGGTATGAAAGGCTGATCACCTTCATTACCAGTTGGTTCAGAAATGTTTGTTCATGTAAAATACTTGTTCAGTCAAAATTTTGTTCCTGCTAGTTCACAATTATATTGTTGAATTATAGCCAGCCAATTATTCATACTCTTCAATCATGATATATCGTTATATTATTGTATGTAAACTTGTTGGGCAATTTTTATGCTCACCCTTGCTATATCATGATAAAATATTGCAGATTAAGGCGAATGCGTCGGAAACAAGGAAATGTCCAAGACAGTTCCAGCTTTAGTAGACGTGTGCAGTTAAATTTGTATTGTATGATATTAATAATGTTATGAGTTAGATAACTTATGAATTGTGTAATAAGTTAAGGTTACTCGACCTTGGGTGAATAGTGTGTAATGTAATGTATAAACAATTTATGTTTATATCTTTCGCAAATAGTGATAGAAATAGTGAACCGAGTCCGAGGCGATTCGGGGCCCGGATTCGGGGTTATCACACAGCACGTAAGTATACGTGGTCAACAAGCAATAAAATGATAAGTCGAGTATCATTCCCACAGAGAAAATAATTGAATTTTATTCTAACAATTACAAAACTTGTATTATCTCAATTTTATTAAACTAATGATTAAGTGGTGATATTTATGAAAAACTACTAAGTAAAGAAAAATCAACTAACCACCACAAACTTTAATCAAATATTGGAGAATTAAGCCTACAATTTCACTTGATGTTTTACTTAGACTGACACACTTTTTTTAATTCACATTAACTATTCCAATTCGTTAATCAAGAACACAATAAAAGATATAACCATCTCTTAATGCATTATATCCATATCAACTTAAATCCACAAATGATACAATTAAGAACACCCTAAGCAACTAATTCACTATATCTCTATGTGAATTACAATTAAAGAAGGTTTAATCATAAGTTCTTACACGATTACACGCGATTTATAGGTATATCTCTATCCTAGACATAAATTATGAATCCCAACAATACGCTAAAATCACAATCACACCCTATTATGATTAATTAAGTTTAAACCTATACATCTTCTCTCGAGTTCATATGAGTTCACAAGGAATTGGTGATCAAGCAATTCATAAATTAAGCATAAACCATAATAGACGAATCTGAAAATAACATTAATGAATTAAAATAGAAGCGTATCAACCTTCGTTATGCAAAAAGATCCATTGTAGGCTTAAAAGTAAATTAGTTCATAACGAATGAATTAAAAACTGAAATCCACAAAGAAACTAGCATCCTGAATACAAAGATGAATATGAAGAACAAAAATAGAAAATAGAACCACAGCTCTTCTTCAATCCCCTTCGTATCCTTCGTGCTCTAAATCCTCGCTTCAAACCTCCAAGACTTGATCCAAAGTTAGGTTTTGTAATGGTGATGTTGATTACGAATTCTCCTTCTCTCCTCCTAAATATGCGTTTTATCCTCCTCTAATCACGTCCTGAATCTACCAGGTACACATCTCCAAAGTTAGAATCTCATCAGAACACTTCAAGAATCTGTCGCGTACCCCCGCCCCGACGGGAATTTTAAACTGATGAAACCCCACCTCGGAGGGTTTGTAAAATCTTTGACACGTATACCCCTTGCCCCGGCGGGTGTAATGGCTTAGGGAATGCCCGCCCTTGCAGGTGTCTACTATAGAATTTCCAACTTTTGCACTATTTCTCTTGCTTTGCCATCCACTTCCTACTTTAGCCATCTTAACCTGACCCTGCAATACAACCAAAACACAACACATAAAACAATACTAAAACACACAATACTAAAACACAAGGAGTAGCAATTGTTTAGGTCCAAAAAATATCCAATTCGTAGGTATAAAACCCACTCATCAACAAGTACTCCTTAGCATGTCTTCTAACGGTTGAATTGTTCTCTCACTTTGTCTATCTGTTTGAGGATGATATGTCATACTCAACCTCAACTACGTTCTCATTTACTCCTATAGACTCCTACAAAAATAAGAAGTAAAACATGTATCTCTATTCGACACAATCGAAATAGGTACCCCATGTCTTGAAACAATTTACTTGACATAGAGTTTAGCTAATTTTTCTAGGTTAAATCTAACTTTTATCGACAAAAAATGAGCCAACTTAGTCAAACGATCCATTATAACCTATATACCGTTGTATCCCTTTTGCGTAACTGGAAACACCATAAAATCCATTGTTATATGCTCCCATTTTCACTCCAAAATTTATAATGATTGTAATAATCCACTTGGTCTTTGGTGTTCGGCCTTGAACTTTTGATAATTGAAGCCTCTAATAACACACTTTGTTATTTCCTTCTTTATGTTTGGCCATCAAAAATGTATTCGGAGGTCCTGATACATCTTAGTGCTACCCAGATGAATTGAGTACCTCGAACTGTGGGCCTCTTGCAAAATCTCTTCCTTTAATTTTGCTTCACACGGAACCCAAATTCTTCCTTCAAATCTTAATAACCCCTCATTATCGAGTTTAAACTTAGTCTCTTCCCCATCTGTCAATCTAATCTTTATCTTTTCATATTCCTCATCTTTTTCGCATCCTTTACTCTGTCAACAAGCGTTGAACAAGTCTCCTTAGCAAATAACTTTTCTCCCAAGTGACTTGGAAGTTTAACCTTTATCTCTATTCTAGCCATCTTTGTTATTAACTTATTCTGAGTTGTTAACATTGACAGCTTCTCCCGACCCTTTCTACTTAAGGCGTCGGCCACTACATTCACCTTTCTCAGATGATACAAAATATCACAATCGTAATCTTTTATTAATTCTAACCATCTCCTTTATCTCATATTCAACTCCTTCTGTGTGAAGATATATTTTACACTTTTGTGGTCCGTGTATATCTCACATTTCTCCCCATAACGATAATGCCTCCATATTTTTAAGGCAAACACTACCATTGCCAACTCCAGGTCATGAATAGGATAACCCTTCTCATAATCTTTCAATTGTCGTTATGCATGCGCAATGACTTTCCCGTGCTGCATAAGTGCAACCAAGTCCTTTATGTGAATCATCACTATAAACTACAAAATTTCTTGTATCATCTAGTGATGACAATACAGGTGCCTTTACTTAATCTCTTCTTCAATTCCTGAAAACTTTCTTTGCACTTCTCTGTCCATATAAACTTTCTTTGTCTGAATACTGTCTTATTGGTCGTCATTACTCCTGAACCACTTTCTTGTGGACGAAGAAACTATATAGCACTAAAGATCTCTCCTTCTAGTCCCAATGTTAACGACAAGATTCGTCCACGCGTCACAATCACCAAAAGCACGTCCAATCTTGCAGAGAAACGAAATCACACACGAAGCTTGATGGCTTGGGCCGCCGAAGGATAGCTCCGGTGTGAGAATAAGTACAGACTGAATAAGGTTTAACAATGGAGGCTTTATACAATAGTGTCGTAAAATAATATATTGTGTGTACTGATGATTAGGGTATAGCCTTGTATTTATAGCAATCACACTTTCTTCCCCATATAGAAATATGATTCCTCATTAGGTATGATTTCTTAATGGGATTGAACATAATCTCCTTAATGAAAGGATTTTGGATCATATCCTGATAGTTTCCTTAGGAGTTAAACATTAAATGTAATTAGAAATCTTTGATTCCTTAAAATATTCAACTGCCAAATAAGATTCCTACGCTGGGTAAATACCTCTACGTAGACTTTAGCCCACCATATAATTCATGCCCAAATAATCACGCCCCAACAGTAAGGGTTAGAGGTGATTAGACGAATTAGGAAAACCTAGTCCAAATCCAAGCATTGTGAAAATCTAGTGACAGTATTTCTACAGAAGATCATAAGTTGTGTAGGTTGTCCACAAACAAAAATTCTTGTTTATTCTTAGGAAGTAAATGTAAATTCAACTAAAAAGGAGGAAAAGTTCAAGTAATCAATATGAAATGGTTACTATACATAAATGGGTACTGAGAAATTCACAATGTCTTATATGAATATTCAAATTTCTCCAATAATTTAACTGTTAATATTCTTGATGTCCAAATCTATATTTAACATTGTTTAGGGGGGGGTTTGTTTAGAGCTGAATGGAGCTGAATGGCTGAAGGACTGAATGGCGAAATCGATTAGTGCGTTTGCTTTGGTCTGAATGGCTGAATCGATAAGATAGATGAGCTGAATGGCTAAGTCGGATTTTTTTAGCTGAATGAACTAAAAAAAATTAAAAAAATTAAAAAAAATATTAACTATTATATTAAGTAATATTAAATAAATTTAAAAAAAAATTAATTTTTTCAAAGGGGTAAAATAATAAAGTTTTCTCATTCAGATATTTCAGACATGTCAATTATCAAACAACTTTTTTATTCAGATTCAGATTCATCTCATTCAGATTCAGATTAAGATTCATTCATTTTTTATCAAACAGATAAACAAATTAATATGCAACATAATATGCAAGCAAAATAATATGCAACATTTTTGAAATTCAAACAAATTAATTTTGCTCGAGACAATACGCACACATTTATAGATAGCGGGACAGAGACTTACTTGGAAGTTCGAGCATTCACATAGTTCATGCAAAAGAAGTGGCGAAGCCACATAGAAGTTTGTGGGGTCAATTGACCCCACTAAAAAAAATTGTTTTATAATATAAGGTAAATTTTAAAAATTTTAAGTATTATATATAAATTGACTCTACTAAAATTTTATAAATTTTCTATTATACGCGGTCAAATTAAAAATTTATAACTTTTTCAATCAAATTTTAACCACATATGACTCATATCTTCTCAATATATGTATCTCTCTATAATATTTTAAACTAAATAATAATCTAATTTAAATTATTTTAAAAAATAAATAATGAAGTACTTACTTATGAACAGTTGTGATTAAAAAAGTCTATTATGAGTTAATATAGTGTATATATACCATATATTATTACTCATTATATTTTTATTGTAATATAGTATATATATATATATATCCCTCAGTAATAATTTTGACCCCACTGACAAAAGTTTCTGACTTTGCCACTGTGCAAAAGAACCTTGATGAGCATATATACTACCATATTTATACATCACTGTTAACGCCAAGTTTCGCCGGCGCGTCCAATCACAGAATCCACGCGCTAGAACCTGCACAGTAACAGATCACACGGAAGCTTGACGGCTTGTGCCGCCGGGGGATAGCTCCGGTGTGAGAATGAGTACAGGCCGTTACAAGGGTAAACAATGGAGGCTAAGTGTTTAATGCTCAAAAGTAGGTATTACCTCATAATGCTAACCTAGGCCTTGTATTTATAGAGCTCATCACCTTAGAATCCTTCTCCCAGTCGGATTAGGACTCCTAGTGTATAGTAGTTACCATAACTTGGATCCAGCACAATCTCCTTAAAAGGTGCAAGTAGAATCCAATCCTACCACTACCTTTGGAGTTACCGTGTATGAATAGGCACCCGGACTCTGCACGCAGGAGAGCCCACTGTGCAGGCCAAACCGGTCCTGTAACCTGATCTGGGCTTCGGCCCAAGGGACTCGAAGACCCGACCCCGAACATCACAAGACTGGGTTCAGCTCTGTCCCCGAAGGACTCAGATGCCGACCCGAACACCTTCACTATCTTTATGGGTTTCAACCCATCGGTTCCTCAAATTCTTCCGACAGAAGGCCTTCGGCCCATATGGGGGTCGGTAAAACGCTCCCGAACATTGCCCCCCAGTCTCTAGTTATAACACATTTATGACTAGAGACTTGGAAAGTCGCGACAGCTAATGATGAGACGTCTAGGGAAGTCCAACGGTCTATTATAGATATTTGAAATGTTGCACGCCTTTTAACGCCTGGACCCACCTTAAACATTTATTAGCCGCCCTGGGTTTCCGCACCGTACCACTTATAAAAACCCCACGTCCCCTTCATTATCACCTTTACTGACTCCTCTTCCTCAAATCCTTTGATTTCAAATTTTTCGGCAAGGCGATTTCCGGCGAGATACTGCTCCTCCGTATTCACCATTTTCCTATATTCAATTAGCGTTTGAGTGTTGTACTTGCTCATTTCCTTCTTCTAGACTTATAACTTCCACCTTTTTTCTCACAAAATGGCCGATTTCAGCATCATCCCTGCTACTGAGCCTATCACCGTCACCTCCGGCGACCTCCTGGAGGTCATACTACCGGATGCTTCCACAGACACCGCTCCTCTGAACCTTCCTAGTTCGGAGGATGCTGAGTTGAAGATTCGAGATGCTTACCGCTCCCCTGAGGAATTCTCTCACCTCCATACTCGCTCCACCATCACATCATCCCAAATCTCCGACATCCGAACCCTCTTCAAGATTCCCGAAGAATATCAACTCAGGATCCCTCGGCCGGAAGAGAAGATGTTCTGGAGGCCCGAGGGTGAATGGGTGGCCGTTCCCCTATACGTCTTGAGGTACGGGGTTCGGTTCCTGCTGCATGACTTCATCTCCTCCTTTCTGACCTTCGTGGGAATCGGGTTCGCACAACTCGTGCCGAACTCGTATATCCAGCTGATCTCCTTTATCGCTGTCTGTCAAGAGGTGGGCCTCACTCCCGGGCTCGACCTCTTCTTTACTCTGTTCACCCTTGGAGGGTCAAAAGAGCCAGGGCTTCGGCAACTCACCAAACGCCCCAATCGCACAGTCCCGATCAAGACCCCTTCCAGCAATAAGGGATGGCATGAACAGTGGTTCTATGCCAAAGGGTCTGACCTCCAACTCCTTCCATCTTGGGCTCATCCAGCCGACCAGGCGGCCAAAATTTCCAAGTTCCCGACTGGTCGGGCCGAGGCCTTCAAAACATTCTACGCCCGATGGAAGAAAGCCGAGTGGAATGTGGGGATTCTAATGGACGACACCTGGTTGTACAAACACGGCTGTGAGTATCTTCTTCTTTCTTTCTTGTTGTTTTTTTTATTTTCTCTCCTTTTTTGTTAAGTATCACATGCCCTAACTCCTTTTTCTTCGTGCAGTGACCATTTTCAAGCCCGAGGGTGTCGCCGATTCCTTCGTCCCAGCTACCATCACTTCGGGGTTCATCCGACCCCCCGTGGCCGACGAAGCTGCTGAGGAAGATACCGTTCATATCAGTGAGCTGTCGCTGGGATCCACTTCGGGGCCCGAGCCCCCGAAGACACAAAAGGGGGCGCTGAAGATGAGCCGTGCGGAGAAGGCGACTTTAATGAAGAAATCCAAGAAGCCCTCCAAACCGACCATCAAAGCGCCTGCAAAAATTCCACCACCCCCATGCCGAAGCTGTCGATACCTCCACCTCCTCCTCCCCCGACCGAGGTAATCGAGGATTCGGAGGAAACTGAAGATGTTCCTCCCGAGCCCCGACTCAAGAAGCCTCGATTGTCGGAGGAGCCCGTCCGTCCAATCGGTCCGATGGTGACTGCTATTCCCAGCCGGGATGCTACACCTTCTTCATCCTCAGAAGGGTCGCCAACAACTTGTTGGCCCAAGAGCCCATCGGATGTCTTCCCTTTCACCCTTTTCGATCATTTCAAACTTCCTGGGGATGACGAACGGTTTAAGGGATACTCATCTGATCAGTTCTTGGTGGCTTACATTCGGGCTCAGACCCAGGTAATTTTCTGCTTTGTGGATCTATTTGATTGCTAATAATTCTAACTCTTGCTTCTTATACTGATATGTACATGTTCGCTGCAGGCCAATGCCATCTTAGCCAGAGCCATCCCTCCCCTTGCTAGATCTACAAAGAAAGAGATTCAGCTGGGGACGGAAATTGAGCTGCTTGAGGCTGACGTGTCGGGGCTTCAGTTCGATCTGAAGAAGGAACAGGAGTCCCTTGTGGAAACACAAATCCGGGCTGTCCTGGCCGAAGAGCGGGTCAAAGAGCTGGAGCACCAGTAGAACACTCTTCTGGATGAGAAGGATCAACTGCTTCAAAAGGTCAAGGATCGGGAGAGTGCTATTGACAATATTACAGAAAAATACTCCGAGATGAACAGCAAGATGATGTTCCTAATCAAGGAGAACAACGCCTTAACTGCTACTGTCAATGCATTTCCTGAGGAGATCGTCGAGGCCCGACGGCAGGCTATTGCCGAATATGAAGAGTCTGAAGCCCTGAACGATAAGGTCTTTGCTCAATTTGGAGAAGGATATGAAACTTATCGGGAGAAGGCTAAGGCGAAGTTGGTGGCTGCCGGACTCGACGCCTCCATTCTTGATTCTTCCGATGACGAGTCTGAAGCCGAAGACGAGCCCCCTTCAAAATAGATACTTAAGTTTTTTGTTTTTTTTTTTGTACTATTGCCCGACTCGTAAGCGATCGGGTTGTAAATAAAAATTTTATAAGTATAAATGAAATATACTTTTTGGCCCATGCATGTTTGTTATCAGTTTTACTTAGAACTAATCTCGATCAGTTATGTTCATCCGAACCTTCTAATCGGATTGCCCTTAGAGTTTATCTGATATTGAAGGGTCCGACAGTTATACTCGGGACTTATCTCGATCAGTGGTATCTTTCTGAACCTCTTGATCGGATAGTAACCGAGATCTGTTCTTTAAGAATGTATTGAACTCTAGGTCAGTTATGTTCGGGACTTATATCGATCAGTGGTGTCTTCCCGAACCACTTGATCGGATAGTGCCCGAAGCATGTCTGTTGAGTAGTAATGAAACATATGAATATAGATGAAGTTAAACATTGCCAGGAATAAGAACTTTCATTTATATCATTTAAATTGAATCGGTTGCATAGACAAAAGTAAGAATAACACAACTATTACTGGTAAAATTTTCTAAGTCTTCCAGCATGCCATGTATTCGTTACCTCCGAACCGTTCATTGCTCGAAGCCGGTATGTTCCAGGCTTCGGCACTCCTATCACTTCATAAGGACCCTCCCAGTTAGGCATTAACTTGCCAGTGTTCTGGGGGGTTGAAGCCTCCGACTCCCGGAGGACTAGATCTCCTACTGCAAACCTCTTAGACTTCACCTTCTGATTGTAGTGTCTGGCGGTTCGTTGTTGATAAATTGCCAACCTCAGCATGGCCGAATCCCGAACTTCATCCAGTAGATCCAGATTTGTTCTCAAGCCATCGTCATTATATAATTCTTTATATTGGCTGACCCGAAGGGTGGGTGATCCGATCTCGACAGGAATTAGAGCATCGGTCTCGTATGCCAGTCTGAATGGAGAGTCCCCCGTTGTAGTTCGTGGGGTAGTTCGGTACGACCACAAAACAGATAATAGCTCTTCGGGCCATCGACCCTTTAATTCATCCAACCTCCACTTTATCCCATTGAGAAGGGTTCGATTGGTTACTTCCACTTAACCGTTTGACTGGGGGTGGGCAACCGACGTTTTTCGGTGTTGGATACCTAGATTTTTCAGAAAGCCCTCGAATTTTGACCCGACAAACTGTCTGCCATTGTCTGAGACTATTGCCATCGGGATGCCGAACCGGTAGACTATTCCTTCTTTGGCAAACTTTAAACACTCCTGCTCGGTTATCCTTTGCAATGGCTTGGCCTCGACCCATTTGGTCATGTAATCAATGGCCACGATCACAAAACTGACCTGTCCCTTAGCCTTTGGTAGGGGGCCTAGGATGTCAATTCCCCACACAGCAAAGGGAATCGGGGATAGAACCGAGTACAACTCTTCTGGAGGTTGATGTGGAATGTTGCTGTTCAGTTGACACTTGGGGCACCTCCTGACAAATTCCTTTGCTTCTGTATAGATAGTTGGCCAGTAATACCCTTGTCTCAAAATTTTATGTGCCAGTGATTTTGCTCCCATGTGATCCCCACAGATCCCTTCGTGCACCTCTCGAAGTGTGTAGTCTGCTTCTAAAGGAGTCAAGCATTTGAGCAGTGGAGAGCTAAAGGCTCTTCGGTAAAGATCTCTATCAATGAGGACGAAGTTCGAGCTTCGATGTTTGACTTGCCTGGCTAGAATTCGGTCCGGAGGTAGGATCCCGTCGACCAAATACGAGATATAAGGAGTGAGCCAGCAATTGAGTCGGTCCAAAGTTAGGATTTCTGCCTTTGGGACACTGGGTTTTTCCAGAACCTCTAAGTATACTGCTCCGTCGAAGGAGCTCGCTTCGGTAGTTGCCAATCGTGCCAGGGCATCTGCTATGGTGTTTTCTGATCGATCCACCCCCAAGCAGCTGTGCGATGCGAAGTATGTGAGCTTATCTCTTAACTCGGCCAGATATTTGGTCATCCTCGCCCCCCGAGCTTCATACTCGCCCGATAACTGCTTGACCACCAGCTGTGAGTCACTGTAAATGATTAACCTTCGCACTTCTAGGCTTCGGGCCAATCGTATCCCTGCTAAGATGACCTCGTACTCTGCTTCGTTGTTCGTGGCCTTGAAGCCGAATCGAATGGCTTGTTGGACCTTGAATCCCTCTGGACTTGTCAAAATGACCGCTGCTCCACTGACGTCTGAAGTTGATGATCCATCCACGTATAATGTCCACGAGGTCTGCCCCGGTTGTGCTTCTGCCACTATGTTCGTTTCCGGCTCTGTGAAAGAGCACTCTACTACAAAATCTGCCAACGCCTGCCCTTTGATTGCCGTTCGGTGATGATACTCTATAGCAAATTGTGTCAATTCCATCGCCCATGCGGCCAACCGACCTGACACCTCGGGTTTATGTAGAACTTTTTTCAAAGGCTGATTCGTGTAGACCACTACCACTCGACCCTGGAAATAGTGCCTAAGTTTCCTGCTAGCAATTATGAGGGCGTTGGCGAACTTTTCCAGGTTCGGGTATCTCATCTCTGCGTCCCTGAGAACATGGCTGACGTAATACACCGGAAACTGCTTGCCTCCCTTATCCCTCACCAGTGCCGCCCCTACTGCCATCGGGCTGGCAGCCAAGTATAAGTATAAAGGTTCAGAGGCAACCGGTTTCATCAGCAATGGTGCCGAACCCAAATACCTTTTGATCTCTTGGAACGCGTCTTCGCATTCTGAAGTCCACTGGAAGCTTTTGTCATTTTTTGGACCCTTGAGAGTGTCGAAAAAGGGTAGACACCTTTCTGCTGACTTTGACATGAATCTCCGAAGGGCTGCGATTCGGCCCGTCAGCCTCTGGATATCCTTGTACGTCTTCGGAGATTTTATTTCTAAGATAGCCGAAATTTTTTCGGGATTGGCCTCGATTCCCCTTTTACTGACCAGATATCCCAGGAATTTCTCTGAACCCAATCCGAAGGTACACTTGGTCGGGTTCAGCCTCAGATTGTGTTGCCTTACCGTCTCGAAGCAGTCTTCCAAATCCTCCAGATGATCTCGGGCTGACATGCTTTTGACGATCATGTCATCTACGTACACTTCCATACTCCTTCCCAGCTGTTTTCTGAATACGAAGTTCATCATACGTTGGTAGGTTGCCCCTGCGTTCAGTAGTCCGAAGGTCATTTTTCGATACGCGTAAATTGCCCGATGAGTGATGAAGCTAGTCTTCGGGATATCCTCCTTATGCATCGAGATTTGGTGATATCCCGAGAAAGCTTCCATAAAACTTAGCATCCCATACCCTGAAGTGGCATCAATCAGCTGGTCTATGTTGGGTAAGGGATAGAAGTCTTTAGGGCATGCCTTGTTCAGGTCAGTGTAGTCGATGCACATCCTCCATTTCCCATTTTGCTTCTGAACCAATACCACATTCGCCGGCCATTCGGGATAATCGATCTCGAATATGAACCCTGCCTCTAGCAACTTGGCAACCTCGTCGTCTATGATGCTCTGTCTTTCCGGGGCAAAGATCCTTCTTTTCTGTATCACTGGCTTCTTTTTAGGATCGACATGAAGCCTATGCAGTGCTACTGATCTGCTTACCCCGGGCATGTCACTGGGTTCCCGAGCGAAGATGTCGGCGTATACCCTTAGTAATTCCACCAGACCTGTTCGCAGCTGTTTGGTTAACCCGGCCCCAATCTTGATCAGTTTGTCTGGATTCCCTGGTATCAATTCTACATCCTCCGTTTCTTCGGCTGGTAGAGCCATGGGTTCTGTGCTTCCCTCCGTGAATGGCTCTAACTCAATGGTCATCGCCTGTTTATGTTTACTGACCCCGATTCTTGAAGATATTAAAGTGTTCCGATAACACCTTCGGGCGATATCAAGATCTCCTTTTGCCTCCCATATCCCGTTCGGTGTCGGAAACTTTAGTTTGAAGTAGGGTATAGATGTTACTGCATGTAATGCTGCTAGAGTAGGCCTCCCCAGGATGGCGTTGTAAGCCGAATCCACTTGTACCACAAAGAATTTTACCATGATTTCTGTCTGCTGTGGGGCCGTGCCAAACCGGACTGGCAGTTCTATCGTGCCCGACATGTGAACCGGGTCTCCACTGAAGCCGTATAGGGGGCCTTCGCACCCCAATTCCATCTTCTTTCCTCCCAAATCCATCCTCTGGTAGGCATGCGTATAGAGTATGTCGACTGAGGACCCGTTATCGATCATCATTCGCTTCATGTCAACCGGCCCAACCTGAGCTGTTATGACCAGAGCCCCGTCATGCGGTTCAATGTGATCGGTAGGGTAATCCTCGTCTGAAAAGGAGATAGTCGTGCCTGAGTATGGCCTGTCCTTCCTGGGCGAGGAGCCAGCTAATGATAGTACTGCTTCGAGATGTCCACTCCTTTTTCGACCAGTTACACGCCCTACCGACCCGCCCGATATCACATCGATAACTCCTCGGGGCTGGGCGTTCGGTTGCGGCTGTGCTTCCCGGGGAGGTTCTCTGACGTCCTCTTGGGGAGCCTCCGACCCTTCTCTACCGACTACATATCGCACCAGCTGTCCATTCTGCACGTTCTTTTTTATCAAGTCTTTCAAGTTGCTGCAATCTTCAGTCGTGTGGCCTCGACTCTGGTGGTACGCACAGTACTTGTTCCGACCCTTTTTCCCTGGTTTTGTGATCGTTTGGCACAGTTCGAAAAAGGGCTTGTTCCGTATCTCCTCCAGTATCTTGGCCCAATCTGTGGTGAGTGCAGTGTACACTTTGTTGACATTTTTGTTTGGGAAGGGCGGCCTTCCACTGCCCGACCCTCCTCCACTATAATTCCTCTTACTATAGTTGTCCGACCTACCCTGGGTGTCGGGCTTCTGATAATTCTGTTTGTCTCGATCTCTGGATTTGTCGTATGATTAGGACTGTGGTTTGAAGTTCCCCATCGCTTCCTCAACTGCTATATGACCCTCGGCCCTGTGGAATGCCTCCGTTAAATCTGTCGGAGGGTTGATCACCAGATCCTTCATCAGTGTTTTGGATTTCCCGATGTCCAGCCCGGTGGTGACGAATCCCAAGGCCTGTGGGGAGTTCAACTCTGCCACTGACCCCACAGCTTCTCAGAACCTTTTAACATACTGCCCCAGGCTCTCATCTGGTTTCTGCCTGACCTGCATGAGGGATGCTGTGATCTTTCCCCGTCTCTTGTTACTCCCGAACCGAGCATGAAACTTTTCTCGAAGGTCCCTTCACGAGCTTATTGACCCTGATGCCAGGGTTCCCATCCATTCTCGGGCACTCTTCTTCAGGGTAGTGGCGAACATGTGACACTTGGCCGCATCAGAATGGCCGTAGTATGTCATTAACCTATCATACCCATCGGAGTGGTCATAAGGATCTCCCAGCCCGTCGTAAGTCTCCATTGGAGGCATCTTCCTTTTGGGGTCGGCGATCTCCCGATTAATTTCCGCAGAAAAGGGGGACCCTATACAGGCCGGAGGTTCCCCCGTCGAGCTTTTTGCCAATAGAAGTTTTTCCAGCTCAGCCACTCTTCGGGCTAGGGGGTCGGACTCTCCTTCATGAGGGGACGATCGGGATCTGCCCCTCTCACGTTCGGGTATCTTGTCTCCCTTCTTTCCCGAATTGCCTGGGTGTTCTGATCGGCGTCCTGCTGAACGGCTCCTCCTCCGGCTCCGGCCGTCCCTCGAATGACTCCGGTATCTGCTCCTCTCCCTACCAGCCTCTCGCCTTCGGGGAGACCGAGACCGGCTATGGTGCCTACGCCTCTTGGAGGATGCCTCCTGTTCCCCGGCCATGTTAGCCATCTGTAGTTCGAGTTCCTCCTATTGGAGACGTAGGGCCGTCATGGCATCTTTGTTTTACTGCATCTTTTTCTGCAGGATGAATTCTCTTTGATCTCGACTACCTAATGTACGACTCTTTTCATGCACCTCCAACGCCTGTGGGTTAGGTTCGCCCATCCGACTAGCCTGGTTGGGGGTATGTTGGCTTTCATGAAAGAGCCGCCTCCGGGGGGAGCCAGCCGACTCCCTCTGATCGTCCTGGATTCTGGAACCCAGACTGTCCTTCACCGACCCTCTCACCTGAGTGGTCTGGTGCGACTTGGCCTTTTCCCGGTCGGAAACTGCATATTCCACACTCGCCATCGTTTCTCGCCGGAAAAGAATCTGATTGTGATTGTTTAAGCACTAAAGCCCTCCTTCTAGCGCCAATGTTAACGCCAAGTTTCGCCGGCGCGTCCAATCACAGAATCCACGCGCTAGAACCTGCACAGTAACAGATCAAGAAGAAGCTTGACGGCTTGTGCCGCCGGGGGATAGCTCCGGTGTGAGAATGAGTACAGGCCGTTACAAGGGTAAACAATGGAGGCTAAGTGTTTAATACTCAAAAGTAGGTATTACCTCATAATGCTAACCTAGGCCTTGTATTTATAGAGCTCATCACCTTAGAATCCTTCTCCCAGTCGGATTAGGACTCCTAGTGTATGGTAGTTACCATAACTTGGATCCAGCACAATCTCCTTAAAAGGTGTAAGTAGAATCCAATCATACCACTACCTTTGGAGTTACCGTGTATGAATAGGCACCCGGACTTTGCACGCAGGAGAGCCCACTGTGCAGGCCCAACCGGTCCCGTAACCTGATCTGGGCTTCGGCCCAAGGGACTCGAAGACCAGACCCCGAACATCACAAGACTGGGTTCAGCTCTGTCCCCGAAGGACTCAGATGCCGATCCGAACACCTCCACTATCTTTATGGGCTTCAACCCATCGGTTCCTCAAATTCTTCCGACAGAAGGCCTTAGGCCCATATGGGGGTCGGTAAAACAATACAGCTTTAATTATTTGCAAGTATTTTCACTCCAAGATATCAAACACGTTAAATATAACTATCACTACTAGAAGTAACATTCAAATGTTGAAACTTTGGTAACACGCTTGTGGATTTGGAAACTAAGATCCAACTAGCTCTTTCCTAGCAGATCCATCTCCACCCCTAGCAGATCCCTTAGTATCACCCTGACAGAGGTATACAACAAGTCGGTGAATACATTTTATTTTATTTTGTAGGATTTATCTTATTTATCTTGGTGAATAAGTACAAGATAGTTGTTTCAGCTTTTAAAGATGTAAAAGGACTCTTGAGAGATTACCATGTAGAAATTGAATTCAAGAGGAAAAAAGAGGGGAAATAGAGAACAAAAGAGACCAAGTTCCAACTTTTAAAGATGGAAAATGACTCTTGGGAGATTACCATATAGAAATTGAATTCAATAAATCTAACTTATGGTACAAAATTATATTTCCTATAAATAGGTCTTATTTTAGAAAGAAGGGGTAAACTTTTTATTTTTTTTCCCTTAATTTTTTGTTGGTGCAAAAGGAGTGAGATTCTTAGAAATTGAGAGCTTTTGTCTTTTCTCTTTTTGCAATCTAGTGTGGTACTGATGTCAGTGAGTATTTGTAATTTTCTTTTATTAATCTAATAAAAATTCTCTTTTTAATTATTGTTCTTATTTCATGCAATTAGTAGTATTAATTTTTAATTTCATGGCTAGTTAAATTTCTAATAACTATGATGATGATGAAACTATGAATTTCATAATAATTAATTTATTTCCTTAATTAGTGCCTAAATTTTTTTGCCTTCATATTTTCTTGTGCACAAATTGCATATGATTCTTATATTTATTGCGAGATTTTGATATGTTATAATTAATCTATGATTTTTTCATAACTTATGATTTCCCATATTAATTATATAAATCATTATTTTTAAAGGAAAATGAAAATAATTTGGGAATTAATTTGGAATATAAGAAAATTTTTATTATGTTAATATTTGGTGGATTCAGATTCCTAGATAGTTTTTCCCATTACTAGTTTTCATTACTTTTTTTAGTTTGTGTTATTTAGTTAGTTAATCATCTCCACTATATTTATTTCTAATTTTTCTGAAGTATTAATTAAGGATATATTAAAGAATTAATTTAGTCTCTATGGTTCGACCTGCACTTGTCAAATCTACAATAGACGATATGCACTTGCAGTACATAATTTTAACACATCACATATCAAAGCGCGTCATGCACACCCAAAGTAATTTTTTCGAAATTTTTCAACGCTCCAAGATGAAAGTTGTGACGCCCCCAAAATAGGTATACATCATCCATTCTAAGTCGCCAGATACATGGTACAAAATTCAACTATAACTTAATAATACAACTGTCGTGTAAAATACAACAAAACATAAACTGAGAGTTTTAATACGAATATTTTCTTCTATACAGTATTCAAAATCAAATTCAATCTTATTACATTTATTATCACACTATTTCACAGAATAGTGAGGACTACTATTGCAACCATCTGGACCGTCAATCCATTCCCCGACTAGTCCTAGTTATATTCTCATTTCCTGAAGAGAATAGTGAAAGAAAAGGGTGAGCTCAACTAGCCCAGTAAGAAAGATAATGCAAAATAAATTATCGTTAGTCTTCAACATATAAAAACTGATAGAATATAATAGACAACAAGTTTTAGATCAACAACTACAGCGAAATAAGCAATCAATTAGAAGATTCAAGTAGAGCATGATATATACTATCTTCTATGATTTAAAAAGTTTATCATCAATTTTATCGTTGAGACTCAGCTTAATAAATAATTCACATCATCGAATCATCCCTGTACTACGGGCCAAGGATATTCTTTAGTATCACGACCACGAATTATCCATGCACTACGGGCCAAGGATAATCGTGTTTTCATCAACGATCATGATCATGCCATAAAATAATTCATCTTTGCACTCTTGACTGAAGAGAACCCATGGCCATGATCATACCAAACACTGTCCATCAATGCACTACGGGCCAATGAGGATTTTTACCACATCATTTGTAACATTACGGTCATGATTATACCAAATAATCCCTGGTCATAATCATACCAAGTCCATCTATGCACTACGGGCCAAAGATAACTTTCATAACAATATAAGCATGAGGTTGATGACAATAATATAATAATTCAATCAAACGAGATCAAGGATAAGTTTTAAAGACTTTAACAATTTAATTTATCCAGAATTCAATATCGTTCATATTGTCAACATGATACTGCTTTATGGAGTAAAATTCAAGAATGATATTATATCAAAAATAATTTGGACCGAAAAAAAATCAATTTTTGTCATGAATAGTGCCTCAGGTGAATAGTACCTGAGTGAATAGTATCCTTTGAATAGTACTTCGGGAATAGTAATTCTGTGAATAGTACTCTAACATGAAAAAGTTAAAACTTATCAAAAATGCTCAGAATAATATTTTCATATAAAGATACTGGATTAAGCGCAAATATCAAGGATATTCTACTAATTTCATGGAGTATAGCAGTCAAAACTTTAACAAAATGAGTATAGAATTCGAAATCTGAAATGAAATAATATTACTTACATACTACAGAGTATGAAATAAAATATTATTTCATACGAATATTGAACAAAAATAACATCACTTACGAATATTAAACGAAAATAATATTCCTTTTGAATATTGAATGAATATAATATTCCTTACGATTATTAAATAAAAATAATATTTCTTGCGAATATTGAACGAAATAATATTCATACGAATACGAAAAATAATATCTCTTCAGAATATGAAATAAATAGTACTCCTTACAACTGTTGAACGAAAATAATATTCCTTACGAATATTAAACGAATATAATATTTCTTACGAATATAAATGAAGACAATATACATATGAATATTGAACGAAAATAATATTCAATACAAATATTGAACGAAAATAATATTCCTTACAAATATTGAATGAAAATAATATTCCTCATAAATATTAAACGAAGATAATATACCTTACGGATATTGAACGGATATAAGGAATATTGAACGATAATAATATTCATACGAATACGAAAAATAATATATCTTCAGAATATAAAAAAAATAACCCTTACATTGAAAAGAAGAGTATTCCAACTGGTATTGCGAGGATATTCTTGAAGAAAACTTTCATTGTTTTCTACACTCAAAACTTTTTAAAACTCGAAAGAAATACGCTCAATATTATAGAAGAAGAATTCTCAGATTCTAGTGTGATTTTCAATTCTAACTAAGCATCCTATTTATAAGAGAATAGAAAGGATACTATTTAAATGCAAAGTAAAGAAAAGTTCACGGGCTAAAAATTTTAAAATTTTAGATTTTACTATGCTACACTATGCACAATAAAATATAATATATTCTATTTTTTCATAAAAAACAAAATTTATTATAATATATATATATATATATATATATATATATATAATCACATGTACTCCCCCGTTATCAACTCTTCCCCTCCCCCAGGCAAACCTTTTTTTTCTTCTAGTGGGCCCAACATGTGGCCCCACACGTGGTCCCATGTTTATAATAAAAAAATACTAAATAACTTTTTATCGATTATTTTAAAAATTGGTTAATTGGGGGTCCAAATAATAAGCCAATGTACAACAAATTGTAAGACCCCGAATTTTATGAAATGAAAGTATTCAATTTTTTTATAATTAATATGTTATTTAGCAAATGGTTAAATTGATAAAGGTTAAAGTTAATGGTGATATTTGAAAATTTTGCAAAGTAAGCAAGTTGATATAAAATATTCGTTATGTCATGGAATATTCTTTTTGTCGGGAATATTAGTATGACGGCACAATCATTGGTGGATCCCACAACAGAAGTATTATCGTAGTTAGAAAATGACTAGAATTATCATTTTATAAAAATAACAACGAAAGTGTTACCGTTAAAATTGTTGAACGTATACTTGGTAGTAAAAGTATAGTAATACGCGTGGTTGCATAGTAGCACACTGTATTAATTATTGATGCTTACGTAAGAAGTCACTCAGTTATACTCAATTATTGCTACAATAATTGTGGCATCATATCACTCATATTATTGATTAAATTATTATCACAGTATCATCTGCATAATATGTTATATTATTAAATCAATAATTGAAGACGACAACGTTATTCATATTATTATTTGCAAGTATTGACAATGTTTAGAAGTTCTGTCAATGAGAGGTTTGGTCACCTAATTGAACGCCAATAAGGAGAAATCCTTATCGAAAAAGCACTCTCTTTCCTGGGAACAACCTGGTTGTTAAATATTGTGAATTATAATATTAATGATAAATAAGTTCGTGTTGATTAAAGATGAAATTGATAGTTCATTGTGTGAGAATTATTAGTGTTAGTGGAAATTGACATTTATTTCGATAATAATTGATGTCTGGAGGTTATATTGATCAATCGAGTAATTCACCGGATAAATGAGAAATTAATTACTATTAATTCACATGCTTAATAAATATTTGTTCACATGTGTGTACTATTGATTCACATTCATGTACTATTAGGGGAGGTGGTGCAAGATTGATAATACTTGCATGACTAAATTAAAAATGAAGGTATATATGAAGGTACTATATTGTAATTATTTTTTTACATGTTTAGAACTATTGAGTCACATGATTTACTATTAATTCACATGATTTACTATTAAGGAAGGTGGTGCAAGTTTGATAATACTTGCAGGACTAAATTAAAAGGGAAGAAAAAGAGGAAGGTATTATACTATAATATTTCGAGCCCCAAAACGTGTAATTATCAAAACTATATTTTCCTATAAATAGAAGCTCATTCTTCATTCATTTCTCACCAATTCACTAAGTCTCACAAGAGTAATTATTATAGAGAGAAATTATAGAGAGAAAGAAGAAGAGAAGTCTGCTACCTCACTATTCCAGTATCCAGTTTTCTTCTAAGGTAAGGGGTATTATTTCTTTCGTATTCATGAAGAGAGTAATTTCTTTCAATATTCGTAAGGGATATTATACAATTCGTTTTTATTCTGTTGGAATAACCTGTCTGTGCGGTCTATCTCATGCCTAGTGAATTCTTCTGTTATTCCATTCTTTATTATTTTGTTGTAATAACCTGTCTGTACGGGCTACCGTATGCCTGGTGAATTCTTCTGTTATTCCATTATTTATTATTCTGTTAGAATAACATGTCTTTGTGGACTACCGCATGCCTGGTGAATTCTTTTGTTATCCCATTCTTTATTATTCTATTGGAATAACCTGTCTACGCGGACAACCGCATGCATGGTGAATTCTTTTGTTGTTCCATTCTTTATTATTATGTTAGAATAACCTGTCTACGCGGACTACCGCATGCATGGTGAATGACCATTCATATTAATTCTTTATTAAATTGTGAAAATGATCTGTCTACGTGGATTACCGCATGGCGGGTGAAAATCTATTTGCAGTTTCATATATTGTATTATACACGTATGAGATATCGTTTCTTTTGTACTTATCATGGAATATCATTTTCTTTGGTATTTTTCTTTTACAATTTACTATTAATGGGTTACTATTCACCTAGTTACTATTCACTCTAGTATTATTCACTCGAATATTCGAGGCACTTTTCGTGCCGGAGTACTATTCACGAGTAACTATTCATGGGTTACTATTCACCTGATTACTATTCACTCTAGTATCATTCACTCGGGTATTCGGGACACTTTTCTTGTCGGGGTACTATTCACGGGATACTATTCCTGGACTACTATTCACGGGGTACTATTCACCCAAAAAATATATTTCTTTTATGTCTAAATTATTTTTGGTACAGGAATATTATTCTTAAATTTTACTCTACAAAGCAGTATCATGTTGACAATTTGGACGTTATTGATTTCTGGATAAATTAAATTATAAATCTTTAAAATTTATCCTTGAACTTGTTTTATTGAATTATTATGTCATTGTCATCATCATCATGCTTATATTATGATTAAAGTCATCTTTGGCTTACGTGCATAGATGGACTTGGTATGATTATGACCAGGGATTATTCGGTATAATCATGACCGTAATGTGACGAATGATGTGGTAAAAGTCCTCATTGGCCTGTAGTTCATTGATGGACAGTTGTTGGTATGATTATGACCAGGGATTATTCAGTATAATCATGACCATTAATGATTACATGAATATCCTTGGCCGTGGTGCAGGGATGATTCGATTTTATTTATTAAGCTGAGTCTCAGCGATAAAATTGTTGAAAAACTTTTTAAATCATAGAAGATAGTAGATTTTATGCTCTACTTGACTCTTCTAAGGGATTGCTTATTGCGCTGCAGTTGTTGATCTAAAACTTGTTATCTATTATATTCTATCAGTTGTTATACTGTTGAAGTCTAAGGATAATTTATTCCACTTTATCTTAGTCATAATATTTCCTACTGGTCTAGTTGAGCTCACACTTTCTTTCACTGTTCTCTTCAAAAAATGAGAATATAGCTGGGACGACTCGGGGAACAGATTGACTGTCCAGATGTTTGTTTTAGTAGTCCTCACTATTCTATGAAATAGTATGATAATAATTGTAATGAGGACTCCATTGAAAGTGGATATTGTCTAAGAAGGCAATATTCTTGTTTAAACTCTCAGCTATGTTTTGTCGTATATTACCCGACAGTTATATAATTAAGTTTGTATTTGATTTATGTACCATGTATTTGGCGACTCAAGATGGGTGATGTATACCTGTTTCGGATGCGCGTCACAGTTGGTATCAAAGCTTAGGGATATGATCCCTGGCTGAGATGTGAGATAAGAACTAGGAGGGGAGAGACGGGGAATTCCTTCGCTAGTATGACCTACCTAAGTTTATTTGGTATTTAATTAGTCGGTCAAAGTATAGGGATAATATGTGATATGTCAATTAACCCTTGTTTTGTGACATTATTTGAAAATGGCATCCGAAAATGTTGAGATAAGTAATAAAGCACATGAGACCGTTGAGTCACCAACGATCAATATCCAGCATAATGTTAAACAGGAAGAAAATAATCCTCATGTAAACAATAACACCGATGAAATGATGAAAGATGGGATGTTCAGAGGCTTTATGCAATTCATGCAACATCAGACAAGAGAGACTCCTGTTCAAAATGCAGGTGGAATTAATGGCAACCCACGGCTAGTCACCGCTAAGCAGTTCAAGAAGCTGGGACCACCAGAGTTTTTGGGAAAGCCAGAACCACTTAAGGCGGAGATGTGGATAAAGCAGATCACCAAGATATTTGATGTCTTGGAATGCTCAGAGGAGTAAAAGGTTCCCTTAGCCACCTTTATGTTGCGTGAGGAGGCAGATTATTGGTGGGAATCTATAAAGCGTACCCAGCCTGACGCACTCAAGATGTCTTGGGAGAAGTTCCAAGAGCTGTTCAATGACAAGTACTTTCCCGAAAGTATTTGTCACATGAAGGAGGTGGAATTCATCAAGTTGGAGCAAAATAATATGATCGTGTCGCAATACGAGGCTGAGTTTGTTCGAGTTGTCTCGGTTCGCATCCCATTTGGTCGATAATGAGGAGCGAATGACGCGAATGTTTCTAAAGGTTTGAAACCCGATATCGTCAATACCTCATTTCTCACAAACTTTATTTATATTCAGATATTGTGAATAGGGCTCAGTTATTAGAACGTGATAATGCGTCAGCACAACCAAAAGGCAATGACCAACAACACGATAATAATCGTACCGGTGGTAACGGTCATCGGAACAATGATAACCATCGTGGGGTAAATTATCATGCCAAGAATGGTAACCACTTCGGTGGTAATCATGACTAAGATAATAGGAGTGGAAATTTCAAGAAGAGAAGGTTCAACAACGATGGAAAGATAGCAGCACCAACACCCATTTTCAAGGAAGGAGAACGACCACCTAATTGTATTCTTCAAATACGGAGGGAAGGGACATATCAGTCCAAACTGCGTGATGCAGTCCAAAGCATGTTATAATTGTGAAAAAGAAGGTTACCTAGCCCGATTTTGTCGTGCACCAAAGTCAAGTCCAACTGGGACGGTGGCACCAAAGGCTGGATACGGACAAAACAAAGTCGATGGTTTCAGGGAGAGTGTTTTTCATAACTTCTCAAAAAGTGAGTAACCCGAACGAAGTTAACAAAGGTTAGTTAATTATAAATTCATGTGAAGTCTATACCTTATTAGATACCGGTTCTACCCATTCTTTTATCTCTCTTGCTTGCGCTCAACGTTTAAATTTGACTCCTGAGAAATTAGACTTTGACTTATCGGTTGAAACTTCGTTAGGAGAAACCTTCGTTACCTCTACTATTTATAAATCTTATTTGATTCAAATCGATACCCTCACATTACCTGTCGATCTTATCTCTTTGAAAGTACTTGCCTTTGATGTGATTTTAGAAATCGATTGATTAACTACTCATCATGCTTTTTCGTAAGGTTGTTAGCTTTCATATTCCTAACCAACCTGTTATGCGAATTCAAGCAACCAAACCACTAAAGTCAATCATTGTCATATCAAGCTATAAGTAAATAGCCCCGATCCTTTCATTGTTGACTTCCTTGTGTGGAATGCACCAAAGCCCAGACTTTCTATAGGCGACGTCGTGAATGACGATGGCAAGTTAATAGGTATTAATGTGACGTACTATCTATGTCTTGGATGAGAGTCACAGTTTTGAATGATATTTCTATTGTTAATAAATTTCCTGACGTATTCTTGAAGACTTCCTAGCCTACCCTCGAAGCTTGAAATTGAAATTTTGTATTGACCCCAGTACAAAACCCATTTCTTAAACCCTCAAATATTTTCTTCACCCAAAACGAACGTATAATGCGCCAAAGATGTTTGCTCGAGCTGTTGAAGATTACGATTATACCATTCGATATCATCGTGGAATAGCGAACGTGGTAGCTGACGCGTTGAGTAGAAGATCATATGCGTTTACGAGTGCGACGTTGTTAACACAAAGACCCATTTCTTATAACTTACAAATGATGAAGATAGAGTTAAAGACTCTATGGACCCACGTGGTGACATTAAATATACGAGTAGAATCGACTTTAATCGATAAAGTTAAATCCGCTCAAGCTACATACTTAGAGCTGATGAATGTGAAGAAGAAGGTTCAAGATAGGCGTTATTCTAGAAGCGAGGGTCGACGAATAGAGGAAATCTCAACCCTCGATTTAATTGGCCCATTTAAAATCCTCAATGGAGTAGGAACTGTGGCCTATAGACTCGTTTTACCGCCAAGTATGTCGCGCGTTCATAACGTTTTTCACGTATCGATGTTACGTACATATGTGGACGACCCGAACCACATTATTGAATTAGAATTAGACGAGATAGCAGAAGATTTAACGTATGAGGAGATACGTGTTAAAATCTTGGATAAGAAGGATCATATTCGACACTTAAAGGTTATACCTCAAGAGTTAGAATCTGTCGAGGTATCCTCACCTTTTCAGCATACTAGGTACGTACGTAAATTTCGAGGGCGAAATTTCATAAGGAGGGGAGATTGTAAGATCCTGAATTTTATGAAATGAAATTATTCAATTTTCTTATAATTATTATGTTATTTAGAAAATGGTTAAATTGATAAAGGTTAAAGTTAAGGATGATATTTGAAAATTTTGCAAAGTAAGCAAGTTGATATAAAATATTCGTTGTGTCGGGGAATATTTTTTTTGTCGGGAATATCCGTACGATGGCACAATCATTGGTAGACCCCACAACGGAAGTATTATCATAGTTAGAAAATGACAGAATTATCATTTTATAAAAATAACGGCGAAAGTGTTACCGTTAAAACTGTTAAACTACTTGGTAGTAAAAGTAAAGTAATACGCGTGGTTGCATAGTAGCACATGGTATTGATTATTGATGCTTATGTAAGAAGTCACTCAGTTATACTCAATTATTGCTATAGTAATTGCTGCATCATATCTCTCATATTATTGATTCAATTATTGTCACAGTATCATCTGCATAATATGTTATATTATTAAATCAATAATTGAGACGACAACGTTATTCATATTATTATTTGCAATATTGACAATGTCTAGAAGTTCTTTCAAGGAGAGGTTTGGTCCCCTAATTGCGCCAATAAGGAGAAATCCTTATCGGAAAGCCCACTCTTTCCTGGGAACAACCTGGTTGTTAAATATTGTGAATTATAATATTAATGATGAATAAGTTCATGTTGATTAAAGATGAAATTAATAGTTCCATTGTATGAGAATTATTAGTGTTAGTGAAAATCGACATTTATTTCGATAATAATTGATGACTGGAGGTTATATTGATCAATCGGGTAATTCACCGAATAAATGAGCAATTAATTACAATTAATTCATATGTTTATAACTATTTATTCACATATGTGTACTATTGGTTCACATTCATGTAATATTAGGGGAGGTGGTGCAAGATTGATAATACTTGCATGACTAAATTAAAAATGAAGGTATATATGAAGGTACTATACTGTAATTATTTTTTTCACATGTTTAGAACTTTTGAGTCACATGATTTACTATTAATTCACATGATTTACTATTAGGGTAGGTGGTGCACGTTTGATAAAACTTGCAGGACTAAATTAAAAAGGAAGAAAAAAAGGAAAGTATTATACTGTAATATTTCGAGCCCCAAAACGTGCAATTATTGAAACTATATTTTTTCTATAAATAGAAGCTCATTCTTCCTTCATTTCTCACCAATTCACTAAGTCTCACAAGAGCAATTATTATAGAGAAAAATTATAGAGAGAAAGAAGAAGAGAAGTCTGTTACCTCACTATTCTAGTATCCAGTTTTCTTCTAAGGTAAGGGGTATTATTTCTTTCGTATTCATGAAGAGAGTTATTTCTTTCAATATTCGTAAGGGTTGTTATACCATTCTTTATTATTATGTAGGAATAACTTGTCTGTGCGGTCTATCACATGCCTGGTGAATTCTTCTGTTATTCCATTCTTTATTATTTTGTTGGAATAACCTGTCAGTGCGGTCTATCGCATGCCTGGTGAATTCTTCTGTTATTCTATTCTTTATTATTCTGTTGGAACAACCTGTCTGTGCGGACTACCGCATGCCTGGTGAATTCTTCCGTTATTCCATTATTTATTATTCTGTTGGAATAACTTGTCTGTATAGACTACCGCATGTCTGGTGAATTCTTTTGTTATTCCATTCTTTATTATTCTATTGGAATAACCTGTCTACATGGATTACCGCATGCATGGTGAATTCTTCTGTTGTTCCATTCTTTATTATTTTGTTGGAATGACCTGTCTACGCGGACTACCGCATGCATGGTGAATGGCCCTTCGTATTCATTATTTATTAAATTATGGAAATGATCTGTTTACGTGGATTACCGCACGGCGGGTGAAAATCTATTTACATTTTCGTATATTCTATTATACTCGTATGAGATATCGTTTCTTTTGTACTCATCATGGAATATCATTTTCTTTGGTATTTTTCTTTTATGAGTTATTATTCATGGGTTACTATTCACCCAATTACTATTCACTCTAGTATTATTCACTCGGGTATTCGGGGCACTTTTCGTGTCGGAGTACTATTCATGAGTTACTATTCACGGGTTACTATTCATCCGATTACTATTCACTCTAGTATCATTCACTAGGGTATTCGGGACACTTTTCGTGTCGTGGTACTATTCACGGGGTACTATTCCCGAAGTACTATTCAGCGGGGTACTATTCACCCGAAAAATATATTTCATTTTCTGTCAAAATTATTTTTGGTACATGAATATTATTCTTAAATTTTACTCTACAAAGCAGTATCATATTGACAATTTGGACGTTATTGATTTCTGGATAAATTAAATTATAAATCTTTAAAATTTATCCTTAACTTGTTTTATTGAATTATTATGTCATTGTCATCATCATCATGCTTATATTATGATTAAAGTCATCTTTGGCTTACGTGCATAGATGGACCTTGTATGATTATAACCAGGGATTATTCGGTATAATCATGACCGTAATGTGACGAATGATGTGCTAAAAGTCCTCATTGGCCTTTAGTTCATTAATGGACAGTTGTTGATATGATTATAACCAGAGATTATTCGGTATAATCATGACCATTGATGATTACATGAATATCCTTGGCCATGGTGCAAGGATGATTCAATTTTATTTATTAAGCTGAGTCTCAGTGATAAAATTGTTGAAAAACTTTTTAAATCATAGAAGATAGTAGATTTTATGCTCTACTTGACTCTTTTAATGGATTGCTTATTGCGCTGCAGTTGTTGATCTAAAACTTGTTGTCTATTATATTCTATCAGTTGTTATACTGTTGAAGGCTAAGGATAATTTATTCCACTTTATCTTAGTCATAATATTTCTTACTGGGCTAGTTGAGCTCACCCTTTCTTTCACTGTTCTCTTCAGAAAATAAGAATATAGCTGGGACGACTTGGGGAATGGATTAACGGTCCAGATGTTTGTTTTAGTAGTCCTCACTATTCTGTGAAATAGTGTGATAGTAGATTTTATGCTCTACTTGACTCTTTTAATGGATTGCTTATTGCGCTGCAGTTGTTTTTGTAAAACTTGTTGTGTATTATATTCTATCAGTTGTTATACTGTTGAAGGCTAAGGATAATTTATTCCACTTTATCTTAGTCATAATATTTCTTACTGGGCTAGTTGAGCTCACCCTTTCTTTCACTGTTCTCTTCAGAAAATAAGAATATAGCTGGGATGACTCGGGGAATGGATTAACGGTCCAGATGTTTGTTTTAGTAGTCCTCACTATTCTGTGAAATGGTGTGATAATAATTGTAATGAGAACTCCATTGAGAGTGGATATTGTCTAAGAAGGCAATATTCTTGTTTAAACTCTCAGCTATGTTTTGTCGTATATTACCCGACAGTTGTATAATTAAGTTTGTATTTTATCTATGTACCATGTATTTGGCGACTCAAGATGGGTGATGTATACCTGTTTTGGGGGCGTCACACAAATACTTCATAAAAATCACCTCAATATTTTTAACAATATTTATCACCATTATTATAATTCACAATATTTAACAATCAGGTCGTTCCCTGAAAAGAAGGGGCTTTTCAATAAGGATTTCTCTCTATTGGCATGCAATTAGATTACCTTAACCTCTCCTTGATAGAACTTATAGACATCGTCAATATTGCAAATAATAATATTAATAACTTTGTCATCTCAATTATTGATTTAATAATATAAAATATTGACAATAATTGAATCAAATAATGTGAGATACTATGCAGCAATTATTGTAGCAATAATTGAACAAAACTGAGTGACTTCTCACGTAAGCATCAATAATCAATATCGTGTGCTACTATGCAACCACCGCGTATTACTGTTCTTTTAACACCGGATATTTCAACAGTTAACGGTAAAACTTTCGCCTTTATTTTCATAAAAAGATATTTATGTCGTTTTCTCATTCCGACAATAATTTCGTTGTGGGGTCCACCAATGATTGTGTCGTCGTACGAATATTCTATGTTAAAACGAATATTCCCCGACCAATCGAATATTATATAACAACTTGCTTACTTTGCAAAATTTATAAATATTACCCACAACTATAACATTATCTTAAATCCACACCATAATATTCAAAAAAATATTTTGAGAAAATTAAATCTTTATTTATAAAATGGGCTGTATGTATATACACAGCTGTGTATTACACAGTAGGCCTAGGACGACAGATTTTTTGGGTTATAGCGACGGTAAACTGTCGCCATAGCCCAGAATAGTTATGGCGACGGGTGAAACCGTCGCTATAGCCCAAAAAATCGTCGTTATAGCCTACTGTGTAATACACAGCTGTGTACACACATTTTTTCCTATATATTTATAAAATTTGGGGTCTTACAAAAGTTATCTCTAAAATTAAATGGTTGAACGACACTTTTGTCCCTTCAAGTTGTCACCAACTTTCAAAGTCGTCACTAAAATTTATTTTTTGTCAATTAGGTCCTTAAAGTGATACTTTTTGGCGTTTTCGTTCATTCTACCCGATTTGACCCAACCCGACCCATTTTGACCAAATTTTGATACAACTCGACCTAGTTTGACACAATTCCAATCTTTAATTATTTAAAATAAAATTAACTCTTTAATTTTTTTAAAAAATATTAATTTTAAAATAATAATTATTTTTAATATTTGAAAATAAAATAATTATTTTTAATATTTTAAAAAATATTATTTTTTCTAAAAAAATTAAAATAGTAATTATATATAATATTTTAAAATATTTTTTTAGAATAATTATTATTTTTAATATTATAAATAAAATATTATTTTTAAAATAATAATAACTTTTTATATTTAAAATAAATATTATTTAAATAGTTCTAAAAATAATTATTATTCTAAAGAAAAATATTAGAAACTTTTTTTTATCAAAAATAAGTAAAGTTTCATAAATTACATAAGAAAATAAAACTTTATTTTAAAAAAATTGATTTTTTTTCATTTTTTATGTAAAACTTTATTTTCAGAAGAAAAAAAGTTTAATATATTTACCATTATTATATGTATTCTTCATATTAGAATTTTTAAAACTAAAAATAGAAAATAAAATACAAAAAAATGTAAAAGATAAATAAAAAATTAAATAAATAGGCATTAAAAATAATTATTATTTTTACTTTTTTAGGTTCTAGATGAAAGTTATCTCTAAAGTTAAATTTTAATAGAATAGGTTAAAAATAAAATAAAATCACATAGTGAAAAAAAAACGTGTTTTTGATCTTTCCCTCGTACCCAAAGCTGCGCAAACCAGTCCTTGAGAGAGAATATGGAAACCCTGGTTCTTTCAATTTCTGTATCCTCAACATATAAAATTGAGAAGTAATATTGCGCCGGGTGTCATCGCTACTATTCAATCGGTATGTGAATTCATTTTCTTTCCTTTTTGCCAAAATGATAATGCTTCATTTTCTCTGCAAATGTAAATGGCAAACGCTAATTAAGAATGAACAAATGTGTACTAGCTTTCAGATTTGGAAGAAATGCTTAATTCCCATACGTAGTTATAGAACAAAAAGCATCTCTACAGATTCATCATTCAAAATCTCATATCTCGAGAACGCATGTGGATTATCAGGCAAAACCCTTGTTCGTGTATCCAATTTGGTTAACTTTGAATCCTCTGAAAGACCCAATTCTGTTCTCAAACTCTTCCAGAGCTTTGGATTCTCCGAAACCCATATTAGCAAAATAATTGCTCGTCAGCCACGCCTTCTTCTGCTCAGTGCTCAAAATTCCCTTAAGCCAAAGCTTGATTTTTTGCTTTCGGTCATCAATTCTGAGAGTGAGGTAATCAAAGTTGTCAACAAGGACCCTTATATTCTCAATAAAAGTTTGAACAACCATCTAATACCATTGTTTAATTTGTTGATTCCTCTGATGGGTAGCCGCCAAAATGCAGTTGCTGCCATTGGAGGTTACCCATCAATTCTTAGATGTGGTATTTCGAATTTGGTATCCAATGCGGAATTGTTACTATCACTTGGTGCGCCCCACTCTCAAATTGTCAAAATGCTTTTTTGGCAGCGTAATGCATTAGGTAGGTCATCTGATAAATTCCAGAATGTGGTGTTCAAGGTCAAGGAAATGGGGTTCGATCATTCATCCGCATCATTTAGGCATGCTGTTGATGCCATGATTGCGGTCAAAGATTTGACTTGGGAATCTAAATTTGAAATTTATAGAAGTTTTGGTTTCTCCAATGATGAGATCCTTTCCATGTTCAAGAAGCAACCCCTTTGTATGACTATGTCTGTGGATAAAATTAGGAAAACAGTGGAATTCTATTTGACTAAATTGCATTGGAGCCCATCAAGGTTGTCAGTTACGCCAGGTGTTTTAATCTATAGCTTAGAGAAGAGGATTATCCCAAGGTGTTCAGTGCTGCAAGTTTTGTTGTCGAGAAACAGGATTAGCATCAATGCATTGCTCACAACAATAGTCCAGATGACAGACAAGAAATTCTTGAAAACTTATGTGACTAAACATAAGGAGGAAGTTCCTGAGGTACTGGATGCATACCAAGGTAAGTTGAGATTTGATGAATACAACTTGCATTTAATAGGAAAGAAGCAGGATGCAGACTTGTAACCTTTTAATGCCCGTTGTAGCAACTTTAGTTTATGTGCCTATTTTGCAAGTTACATGTGTTTTCTCTATGATCTTAATCGGTTTTAGCTGATCCTTATTAGGTGAAATATAGTTATTTTGTTGTTATGTCTCGAAATGGAGTTTTCCTTTAAATGTCATTCGTTTGTGGAAATGGATTTTGTAAGGTAGAGACTCTGTGTATGCACATAATTACCTTAGAACCTGTTATCTGAGGCTGGTAATGTCTACAATTACGTAGATTATTTCGAACTAAAAAAATAGGACTCTTTCTTGATTTGAAATACAGAGAAGAAATATTTCACTCTAGAATCAGGCACACCGCACACACATGGACACATGAACATGCTAATACACAAAGACCAACACACGCATGCACATGGACACATGAACATGCTAATATACAAAGACCAACACACGCATGCATGCACATGGACGGGGTGTTAGATGCTGAAATTCATCTAGATGCAAACGGTCTCGGTGACACCATCAAAGAAGAGAACAAAACATCTAGTCAAGATAAGGCCTAAAGCGATGATATTTCTTCGTCATCACCTCCATGAGGGACTTAAAACTGAATATTTGACTATTAAAGATCCGTTTATCCTTTGGACAAGTCTAAAGGAAAGATATGACCACCAGAAAACTGTAATACTCCATAAAACTCGTTATGATTGGATGCACCTGAGATTACAAGAGTGAATATAACTTAGCTATGTTTAGAATCAGTTCTCAATTACAGTTATGTGGAGAAAAGATCATTGATGTTGATATGTTAGAAAAAACATTCTCCACTTTTCACACATCTAATATGCTCCTGCAGCAGCAATATCGTGAAAAAGGGTTTTAATAAATACTCTGAACTGATTTCATACCTCCTTGTGGTTGAACAAAATAATGAGTTATTGATGAAAAATCATGAGGCCCGTCCAACTGGCTCTACTCCATTTCCTGCAGGGAATGTCGTATCATATAATGAAAAAGACAGAGGTCACGCCAGTAGTCGTGGACGCGATCGTGGTTGTGAACGTGGAAATGGTCAAAATAATTATCGAGGAGGTCATTTCTCAAACGCATATACCCACCAGAAGTGGGAACATAATGATGGAAAACACGACAAAAGTGACAAGGATAAAAAGACCATGAAAATTTTGTGATGTTGTGGAGGTAAAGGTCATTGGTCACGTACTTGTCGTACACCAAAACATCTTGTTGAGCTCTATCAATAATAACTAAAAGATAAAGGGAAGAAGATAGAGACTAATTTTGCTAGTCAAGATGGAAAAGACGAGACAACTCTTGATTATGGAAATAGTGATTTTAATTATAGTTGTGTTGATATCAACCATCTAGATGTGATTTTTTCTCATACCCTGACGGAAATATTGACCATTTGTTTTGTGATGAGAATGTCCAAATATAAAATTTTTAGATGTTACTTTGATATTATTGGACTTTATTTTAACTAATAATAAGATTCTAATTATTATGTATTTGTCATTTTTATTTGTTTTCTTATAATTGGTTATTTATGGAATATTTTATTAATCTGGTTATATATTTTATTTTCATTGAAGAATATAAATATCCTCTTGATTCGATTCGCGATGAGTGATAGAGATATGTCTCGTAGACAGCGCCATCCACACACACTATATTACAGAATAAGAAATATTTTTCTTCTTTCATAATGCAAAAAGGAAATGTTACTACTATATTGGGTAGTACAAAATTGATAGAAGACTCCAGAAGAGCTAACATATTCTTGCCTAGAAATTTAAAATTAATGAAGCATTATGCTCTCCTAGGACTCAAAGAAATTTATTGAGTTTTAAGGATATCTGTCAAAATGGGTATTATATTGAGACAACATGTGAAGGAAACATCGAGTACCTTCACATTACGAGTATAATCTTGAGTAATAAAAGTATATTAGAAAAAACTACCAGCCTTTTCCTCTGGTTTGTACTACACGAGAATTAGAACAATTGAAACAAATGTAGTCATTAACCAAAAGCTTACGAATCTCAATAACTTTGTTGTTTGGCATAATCGGTTAGGTCATCCTGGATCAATAATGATGGGAAGAATAATTGAGAATTCATGTGGACATCCATTGAAAAGCTATCAGATTCTTCAATCGAATAATTTTCCATGTTCTGCTTGTTCTCAAGGCAAGTTAATTATTGGACTATCACCAGCTAAGATAAGGACTGAATCCCTTACTTTTTTGGAATGAATACAAGGTGATATAAGTGGACCAATTCATCCACCATGTGGACCTTTTAGATATTTTATAATTTTAATATATTCATCTATTAGGTGGTCACATGTATCTCTATTATGCACTCGTAATCTGGCGTTAGCAAGATTACTTGCTCAGTTGATCAGATTACGAGCGCATTTTCCATATTATCCCATCAAGAAAATTCGTATGGACAATGTTAGTGAATTTACTTCCCAAACTTTCAATGATTATTGTATGTCTATTGGGATAGGTGTTGAACATTGTAAGACCCCAACTTATTATAAATAAAATTGAATTTTCTCTATTTATTATTTTGAAATGGTAAGGGTTGATTTGATTAATGTGGTTAGTTATGGGTAAAATGTGCAAATATTTTAAATAAGCAATTGGTTATAAAATATTCATTGTTGTCGAGGAATATTCGTTTGGTCGTGAAATATTCTTACTGTCGGAGAATATTCGTACGACGGCGCAGCCTTGTGTGGGTCCCATAACGAAAAGCGATTGGATGAAGAAAACGACGAGTATAAGTTGTTTATAAATAACGGCGTAATTGTTACCGCTAATACTGTTGAAATACTCGGTGGTTAAAACACAGTAGCACACGGTATTGCACCAATTATTGATTCTTACATAAGAAGGCACTACTCAATAATTGTTACAGTAATTACTGTTCAATATTTTATTTTATTGATTCAATAATTGCTACGTTGATATTTTATACTACTATTATTTCAATAGTTGTCACTACTACATTATTTTCTATTATCGGAGCAATAATTCATATTATCTTAATATTATTATTAGATAATATTATTGGCACTGTCTAGAAAGTTCTGTCTAAGGAGAGGTTTAGGTCACCTAATTGCGCGCCAAGTAAGGAGAAATCTTTATTGGAAATCCCCCTCTTTCCTGGGAACGGCCTGATTGTCAGTATTGTGATTCTATAATATTATTTGTGAATAATTAATTATTGATTTATATGATGAGAAAAATATTGATTTTATGTGGATATAGATGGAAGAAAATTTTTAATGTGATAATTGTTGAAAATTAAAATTTTATCTTTTTCTGATAAAATAATTCATTTAATATATTATTATATTATTATAATATAATAATGGTGATATTTTTACAATGAATGTGTGAGATATGAATAAATGAGGAGGATGAGTATTTTTATTGCAATAAATGTTTAACACATGTTGTGTGTGTCGGTGGACCCCATTTCTTGACTAAAATTTGAATTTTAGCCTGTAAAATCGTCCGTATGTTAATTTCGGTCAATTTTTGTTTAGAATTTGGAAAAAACTTTCTTCTACAAAGTTGTATATAATTAAATTTCCTATGGAATTGATATAAGATTTGAATTTTTCTGATAAAAGAGCTATTTATTATGAATTATTGAAACTCTAAAGTTCCGAAATAATAGATTTTTGGAAGTTTTAATTATTTTTAAAAAGAAAAACATTTTTTGTAAGTTTTGTGAGGTGGCTACTTGGTGGCTGATGTTTTGGGCAAAATAAGGGTGCGTAGGAAATTTAAAAAATATATATTAATATTTTATTAAATTTTCTGCTTTGGTGTTTTAAGCATTTTTCTATAAATAGAGTGCTTAGGTTAGAATTGAAAATCACATCAAAAACTTAAGTTTTCTCTCTCTTTCTCTCTCTATATTATCGAGCGTATTCTTGTGAGTATTTTAATACTTTAAGTGATGATATACGATGCAAATTCCTTCAGCACTATATCCAATAGTCCAGTCAGAAGTACTATTCTTTCGAGGTAAGTGATGTTATTTTCTTCTTAAATGATATTATTTTCTTCGATATCATTGTCAAAATATTGGTTTAAACTTTTAATCAAATTTGCAACTTTTTGTGGCGGAGTTACTATTCACGTATACGACACTATTCATCGAAAATAAATTTTTTCCTTTTCGTCCAAAATATCTATTATGGATACTAGCTTTGATTGTATCCATGTTTTGATTATTCTTGAATTTTACTCCACTATGATTATTTATGAGGTATTTTTGGACATGGATAAATCGAAATACGAATCCTTAATATTTATTCTTTTGTTTCACTAGATTCGTTTTCTTTAAAATATTTTTCATCATCCTCAGTCCTAAATGATGATATTATTGAATATCTTTGGCCTGTAGTGCAAAGATTAATGATTTTATGATGAATATCTTTGGCCCGTAAGGCAAAGATGAACAGGTGTTGAGATGAACATGACCAATTGATGAATATCTTTGGCCTGTAGTGCAAAGATGAATATTTGATTCAAGATGCATATTGATTGATGTTACAGGGATAAAATATTGATGATGGACTTTTAAATTCATAGATAATAGTAGATTTCATTCTCTACATAACTCATCTATGCATTATTATTTTCGCTGCGAATATTGATCTGAAACGTGTTGTCTATTGTATTTTATCAGATTTTTTCCTGTTGAAGACTAACCATAATTTGTTCTATATTATCTTAGTCATAATATTCTTTACTGAGCTAGTTAAGCTCACCCATTTTCTTTTTGTTCTATTTTTTCTCAGCAGACGAGAATGTAGCGAGTACTAGTCGGGGTATGGAATGATGGTTCTAGAAGTTGTATTAGTAGTCCTCACCATTTTTATAATAATGTATCAATAATTGTAATGAGGACTTATTTGAGTGTGGATATTGTCTAGATGACAATATTTGTATTTAAACTCACGGTTTAAGTGTTGTCGTATTTTATGTGACAATTGTATTAATAAAGTTGTAGTTGTTTCTGTACCATGTATTTTGGCGACTCAGAATGGGTGTTGTATACCTATTTTAGGGGCATCACAGTTGGTATCAGAGCTTAGGGATATGATCTCTGGCGAAGATCGGGGAATAGAATTAGGAGGGGAGAGACGAGTAAATTCGTCGCTAGTGTGTCCTACATAAGCATATTTGTTGGTTGGTCAGTATATAGGGATATTATGTGGTATGTTGATTTCTTTAATTAACCCTTGTTTTATGGCAGTATTTGAAAATGATGACTGAGAATGTTAACAGTGGAGTAAATGAGACAGTGGAGACACCTTTACTCACCAATGAGGAGAATGTGCAACAAGCCGGCAATGTTCCTCCTGTAAACAACTCCACTGATTAGACGATGAACGACGGAATATTTAGAAGCTTTTTCCAGTTCATGCAAAATCAGACGAGGGAGACTCGTGTTCAAAATACAGGAGGAAAAGATAACAATTCACGGTTTGTCACAGCCAAGCAGTTCAAAGAGTTGGGACCACCAGAATTCTGGGGAAAGCCGGATCCGATTAAGGCAAAGACGTGGGTCAAGCAAATTACCAAGATATTCGACGTCTTGGGATGCACGGAGGAACAGAAGGTTCTGTAATAAGGCGGATTACTGGTGGGAATCTGTGAAGCGTACCCATCCAGCCGCACTCAGCATGTCTTGAGAGACGTTTCAGAAACTATTCAATGACAAGTACTTTCCTGAAAGTATTCGTCATATGAAGCAAGTGGAGTTTATTAGACTAGAACAAAATAACATGACAGTGTCCCAGTACGAGGCGAAGTTTGCAGAGTTATCCAGGTTTGCACCTCATTTGGTGAAGAATGAGGAACGTATGACGCAGATGTTCCTGAGAGGTTTGAAACCCGGCATACGTCAATATCTCATTTCTCATAAATTTTTTCTCTATTCAGATGTTGTCAACAGGGCTCAATTATTAGAGTGAGATAACGAGTACGGTCAACCGAGGGACCACAACCAGGATCATAACGGTGACAGCAGTCATCAGAACAACGATAACCAGTTGAGAAAGAAAAATACGGACAAAAGCGGTAACCACTCTGGTGGTAATCATGGCCATGAAAATAGAAGAAACGAGTCGGGGGGAGATTATAAACAGAGGAGATTCAATAATGACAATGCGAAGACGTCAGCACCAGCAGCAACTGGTTCTAAGGGAAGAGAACGACCACCTGTCGTATGCTATAAATGTGGAAAAGAAGGAAATATCAGCCTAAACTGCCCACAACAGTTCAAGGTATGTTATAATTGTGGAAAGGAAGGACATATCGCTCGAGATTGCACTGTAGCGAAACCAAGTCCAGCGGGGATGGTGACTTAAAAGACTGTCCCAAAAAAGTCAAAGTCAACGGTTCCTGGAAGAACGTTTGTCGTGACTGGTCAAAATGCAAGGAACCCAAACGAGGTGATCACGGGTAAGCTAATCATAAATTCTTGCGAAGTTTATACATTACTAGATACCGGTGCTACCCATTCATTTATCTCTCCTACTTGTGCTCAACGTTTAAACTTAACTCCGGAGAAATTAGACTTTGACCTATCTGTGGAGACTCCGTTAGGAGAAACTTTCATCACATCCACTGTTTATAAATCTTGTTTGATCCAAGTTGGCACCATCACATTACCTGTTGATCTTATCTCTTTAAAGATACTTGTTTTTTATTTGATTTTAGGGATTGATTGGTTAACTACTCATCATGCCAAAATTTATTGTTTTCGTAAGGTTGTTAGTTTTCATATTCCTAACCAACCTGTTGTGCGAATTCAAGCAACTAAACCATTAAAATCAATCACTGTTATATCAAGCCATAAAGCCATTCGTTTATTAAAAAATGGATGTCAAGCTTTCTTAGCCCATGTTATGGATTTGAATAAAGACACGTCAGATTTGAATAATATTCCTGTTGTTATTGACTTTCCTGACGTATTTCCTGAAGAACTTCCCGGTCTACCCCCAGAACGTGAAGTTGAATTCTTTATTGATCTTGAACCTGGTACAAAGCCCATTTCTAAAACCCCATATCGAATGACTCATATTGAACTTCAGGAGTTAAAGGTCCAACTACATGAGTTGTTGGACATAGGTTTCATTTGCCCTAGTACATCTTCTTGGGGTGCTCCTATTTTATTCGTAAAGAAGAAAGACGAGAGTATACGACTTTGTATTGACTACCGGAAATTGAACCATGTCACTATCAAGAATAGGTATCCGCTACCTCGTATTGATGACCTGTTTGACCAATTGCAAGGAGCAAAATTCTTTTCAAAAATCGATCTTCGTTCTGGATATCATCAGTTGAAGATTAGAACTGAGGATATCCCAAAAACTGCCTTCAGAACTCGGTACGGGCATTATGAATTCTTAGTCATGTCTTTTGGATTGACTAATGCTCCTGCGCTTTCATGGATATGATGAACCGAGTATTCAAGGAATATTTAGATCAATTCGTTGTTGTCTTTATTGATGACATCCTTATATATTCCAAAAGCCGTGAAGATCATGAGCACCATTTGAAGCTGGTACTCCAAAGGCTTCGTGAAAATAAGTTATATGCCAAGTTGAAGAAATGCGAGTTCTGGCTTGAGGAAGTAGCATTCCTTGGGCACGTGGTGTCAAAATATGGAGTATCTGTTGACCCGGCGAAGATTGAAGCAATACAAAGTTGGGAGAAACCGAAGTCGGTGACGGAAGTACGTAGCTTTCTGGGCTTAGCTGGTTATTATCGGAGATTCGTGGAAGGATTTTCTCGAATAGCTACTCCATTAACTCAACTGACTCAGAAAGATTTAAAATTCGTATGGAGCGAGGAATGCGAGAAGAGTTTCCAAGAGCTTAAGAGGAGACTCATTTCGGCACCTGTTCTGACAATACCATCTGGTTCGGATGGATTTGTTATATACAGTGATGCTTCGGGCAAAGGGTTAGGATGTGTTCTCATGCAACATTGGAAAGTCATAGCCTATGTCTCGCGACAACTTAAAGAATATGAGAGGAATTATCTTACTCATGATCTAGAGTTGGCAGCAGTCGTTTTCGCGCTAAAGATCTGGAGGCACTATCTATATGGGGAAAAAGTGGAGATATATTCAGACCATAAAAGCCTCAAATATTTCTTCACTCAAAAAGAACTCAACATGCGGCAACGACAGTTGGCTCGAGCTGTTGAAAGACTACGACCATACCATTCAATACCATCCTGGAAAAGCGAATGTGGTAGCTGACGCGTTGAGTAGAAGATCATATGCGGGAACGAGTGCGATGTTGTCAACACAAAGGCCCATTTTGTGTGATTTACGAAAGTTGAAGATAGAATTCAAGACTCCGGGGACCCATGCGATGATGTCAAGTATACGCATAGAACCAAGTTTAATTGATAAAGTTAAAGTTGCTCAAACCACAGACCCGGAGCTGATGCGTATGAAAAAGAAAGTACAAGAAAGTGCTATTCCAGAAGCAAGAATCGATGAAGAAGGAATACTTTGAGTCCACTCCAGACTTTGTGTTCCTAACGACTCTGATTTGAAATACAAGATCATGATGGAGGCACACAATACACCGTTTGCAATCCATCCTGGAAGTACCAAAATGTATCGTGATCTTCGACATACATTTTGGTGGAACAATATGAAGAGAGAGATTGCAAAGTTTATCTCGAGGTGTTTAACTTGTCAACGTGTAAAGGCGGAGCATCAAGTGCCTAAGGGTCCATTACAACCACTTGAGATTCCGAAATGGAAGTGGGAACACATTACCATGGATTTCGTTACGGGTCTTCCCACGGTTTTCTCAAGGCATAAATGTTATTTGGGTTATTGTTGATAGATTAACCAAGTCTGCTCATTTCTTGCCGATACGGGAAACTTATTCCCTTGAACGTCTTGCTAGTATGTATGTAAATGAGATTGTGAGATTGCATAGCATGCCAGTATCCATAGTTTCGGATCGTGACCCAAGATTCACTTCAAGATTTTGGATTAGCTTGCAAAAAGCTATGAGAACTATTCAAACTCTTGAAGATCTATTAAGACTATGTGTCCTAGACTTGAAAGGGAGTTGGGATAAGTATTTATCATTGATGGAATTCTCCTACAACAACTAGTTATCAGGAAAGTATAGATGAGGCTCCATTTGAAGCATTATATGGACGAAAGTGTCGCTCTCCAATATGTTGGGATGAGGTGGGTGAAACAACATTGTTGGGACCCGATTTGGTACGTATGACTACGGAAAAGATCCAAATGATTCGACAACGTATACAAACGGCACAAGATCGACAAAAGAGTTATGCGGATCTTCATCGAAAAGACGTGGAATTTAGTATTGGGGATCATGTATTGTTGTGAGTTGCTCCATGGAAGGGAGTTACAAGATTTGAGAAGAGAGAAAAGCTCAATCCACGATTTATTGGTCCATTTCAGATTCTTGACCGAGTAGAAAATGTGGCCTATAGACTCGCGTTACCTCCAAGTATGTCTCGTGTTCATAATGTTTTCCACATATCTGTGCTTCGTAAATATATGAAAGACCCGAACCACGTCATTGAGTTAGAACCGGACGAGATAGCCTAAGACTTAACGTACGAGGAGGTACCTGTCAAGATCTTGGATAGGAAAGAGCAAGTCCTATGCACAAAGGTCATACCACAAGTTAAAGTTTTGTGGAGGAACCATGCTATTGAGGAAATGACCTAGGAGTTGGAAACGGAAATGAAATCAAGGTATCCTCACATTTTCGTAAACACTAGGTACGTACGTCAATTTCGAGGACGAAATTTCATAAGGAGAGGAGGTTGTAAGACCCCAACTTATTATAAATAAAATTGAATTTCCTCTATTTATTATTTTGAAATAGTAAGGGTTGATTTGATTAATGTGGTTAGTTATAGGTAAAATGTGTAAATATTTTAAATAAGCAAGTGGTTATAAAATACTTATTGTTGTCGGAGAATATTCGTTTGGTCGTGGAATATTCTTACTATCGGGGAATATTCGTACGACTGGCGCAGCCTTGTGTGTACCCCATAACGGAAAGCGATTGGATAAAGAAAACGACAAGTATAAGTTGTTTATAAATAATGGCGTAGTTGTTACCGTTAATACTGTTGAAATACTCGGTGGTTAAAACACAGTAGCACACGGTATTGCACTAATTATTGATTATTACGTAAGAAGGCACTCTCAATAATTGTTACAGTAATTACCGTTCAATATTTTATTTTATTGATTCAATAATTGCTACAGTTGATATTTTATACTACTGTTGTTTAAATAATTGTCACTACACAGTATTTTCTATTATCGGAGCAATAATTCATATTATCTGAATAATATTATTAGATAACATTATTGGCAATGTCTAGAAAGTTCTATCTAAGGAGAGGTTTGGTCACCTAATTGCGCGCCAGTAAGGAGAAATCTTTATTGGAAAGCCCCCTCTTTCCTGTGAACGGCTTGGTTGTCAGTATTGTGATTCTGTAATATTATTTGTGAATAATTAATTATTAATTTATATGATGAAAAAATATTGATTTTATGTGGATATAGATGGAGAAAATTTTTAATGTGACAATTGTTGAAAATTAAAATTTTATCTTTTTCTGATAAAATAATTCATTTAATATATTATTATATTATTATAATATAATAATGGTGATATTTTTACAATGAATGTGTGAGATATGAATAAATGAGGAAAAAGAGTATTTTTTTTGCAATAAATGTTTAACACATGTTTTGTGTGTCGGTGGACCCCATTTCTTGACTGAAATTTGATTTTAGTCTGTAAAATCGTCCGTATGTGAATTTCGGTCAATTTTTGTTTGGAATTTGGAAAAACTTTCTTCTGCAAAGTTGTATATAATTAAATTTCCTATGGAATGGACATAAGATTTAAATTTTTCTGATAAAAGAGCTATTTATTATGAATTATTGAAACTCTAAAGTTCCAAAATAATTGATTTTTGGAATTTTTAATTATTTTTAATAAGAAAAACGTTTTTTGTAAGTTTTGTGAGGTGGCTACTTGGTGGCTGATGTTTTGGGCAAAATAAGGGTTCGTAAGAAATTTAAAAAAAATATATTAATATTTTATTAAATTTTCTGCTTTGGTGTTCTAAGCATTTTCCTATAAATAGGATGTTTAGGTTAGAATTGAAAATCACACCAAAACTAAAGTTTTCTCTCTCATTCTCTCTCTATATTATCGAGCGCATTCTTGTGAGTATTTTAATACTTTGACTGTTGCTATACGATGCAAATTCCTTCAGCATTATATCTAGTAGTCCAGCCAGAAGTGCTATTCTTTCAAGGTAAGGGATGTTATTTTCTTCTTAAATAATATTATTTTTTTCAATATCATTATGCCGAAATATTTGTTTGAACTTTTAATCAAATTTGGAACTTTTTGTGTCGGGGTTACTATTCACGTATACGGCACTATTCACGAATACGACACTATTCATCGAAAAATGAAATTTTTCTTTTTCGTCCAAAATATCTATTATGGATACTAGCTTTGATTGTATCCATGTTTTGATCATTCTTGAATTTTACTCCACTATGATTATTTATGAGGTATTTTTGGACATGGATAAATCAAAATATGAATCCTTAATATTTATTCTTTTGTTTCACTGAATTCGTTTTCTTTAAAATATTTTTCATCATCCTCAGTCCTAAATGATGATATTATTGAATATCTTTGACCTGTAGTGCAAAGATTAATGATTTTATGATGAATATCTTTGGCCCGTAAGGTAAAGATGAACAGGTGTTGAGATGAACATGACCAATTGATGAATATCTTTGGCATGTAGTGCAAAGATGAATATTTGATTCAAGATGTATATTGATTGATGTTACGGGGATAAAATATTGATGATGGACTTTTAAATTCATAGATAATAGTAGATTTCATTCTCTACATAACTCATCTATGAATTATTATTTCCGCTGCGAATATTGATCTGAAACTTGTTGCCTATTGTATTTTATCAAATTTTTCCCTGTTGAAGGCTAACGATAATTTGTTCTATATTATCTTAGTCATAATATTCTTTACTGGGCTAGTTGAGCTCACCCATTTCTTTTTTGTTCTATTTTTTCTCAGGAGGCGAGAATGTAGCGAGTACTAGTCGGGGTATGGAATGATGGTTCTAGAAGTTGTTTTAGTAGTCCTAACCATTTTTATAATAATGTATCAATAATTGTAATGAGGACTTATTTGAGTGTGAATATTGTCTAGATGACAATATTTGTATTTAAACTCACAGTTTAAGTATTGTCGTATTTTATCCGACAATTGTATTAATAAAGTTGTAGTTGTTTCTGTACCATGTATTTTGGCGACTCGGAATGGGTGTTGTATACCTATTTTGGGGGCGTCACAAACATCATGTAGCACATGTTTACACACAAAATGGCTTTGCAGAATCATTAATTAAGCGTCTTCAATCGATTGCAAGATCATTACTAATGAGATCAAAACTCCCAAATTCTGCTTGAGGTCATGTTGTTTTACATGCGGCAACACTAATTCACATCAAGCCAACAAGTTATCACAAGTACTCCCCTTTATAATTGGTTTTTGGTCAGGAACCAAATATTTTTCATCTAAGAATTTTCGGTTGTGCTATATTTATTCCAATTCCTCAACCACAACGTACTAAGATGGGTCCTTAAAAGAGGTTGGGAATATATGTTGGATATGAATCCCTATCTATAATTAAATATTTAGAACCGTCAACAGGGGATTTATTTACAGCTAGATTCGTTGATTGTCATTTTAATGAACTAGTCTTCCCAACATTAGGGGGAGAAAATAGGCAGCTGGAAAAAAAGATAAGTTGGAGTGAATTATCATTATCTCATTTTGATCCTCGTACAAAACAATGCGAACTAGAACTTCAAAAGATAATTCATTTACAAAGTTTAGCAAATCAATTGTCAGACGCATTTACTGACCCAAAGAGTGTAACAAAATCACATATACCAGTTGTTAATACTCCAATTAAAATTAATGTCTCAACAGGACAACCTTTTGTTGCAAATGAATCTAAAGCACCCCTGAAGTGTGGTAGACAGATTGGTTTCAGATATAAGAATCCTCGAAAAAGAAAAGGATCAAAGATTCAAGATGACCAGGATGGGGAAATGTTAACTCCGGAAGAGTCTACAGAAAAACCCCTAGACATTACTAATAATACAGTTTCAAAAGACAATCAGGTATCTAAAATTAGTGAAAATTAAGAGATCTCTATAAATTATGTCATGTCAAGAAAAATATGGAACCGAAATGAAATTGACATCGATGATGTTTTTTCATACAATATGTTAGTTCCCGGAGGCACAATAGTTATCTAGAAGGGGGGTTGAATAGATATTTAAAAATCTTTTTCTTTTTACTTTGATTTTAACACAGCGGAAATAATGATTGTTTGATTCCCATTTTAGATATAGTGAGTTAATGAATGGTGAGGCAGTTATAGCAGTTATAGCAAGAATGAAATAGGCACAGTTATTTTTAAGTGGTTTAGAGCACTTAAAACTCCTAGTCCACTCTTCTACTCCTCGAGTAGAAAATCCACTAAGGATGTCTTTTACACTTTATGAATCTCGCAGATTCCTTCTAGACCAGAAGTCTAGGTACTTCTTAGTTCACTCTTGAACTCTTTAAGTCTAGCAGACTTGGTTCTTCACAGTTCACTTAGAACTCTTCAAGTCCTTCTAACTTGGAACTCTTACTTCAGTTGGTTGGTAGTTATTGAGTTTTTGATTGATGCTACTCAGTCGCAGTTAAGCACTTGTTCGAAAGAACTGAGTAGCTGAGCAAGCTTCCTCTTTTTCTCAGATCGTAGAGTTGAGCGTTGAGTGTTCTTGTACGTTTTTGTTCAATGCTTGCTTACTTGAATTATCTGTAGATGTCTTGCATATATGTGATCTTTGAGATCTTCCCGTTGAATCCATCCGTTGAAACATTAAATGCATTTGACATTTCTGAACTTTGATGGAGATTTTTCTGCACACCTTCTCAGTTGCATTCTGGCCCACTGACACAGCAGACTGCTTTCTCACCTAACACCTGGAAAAGTGTTATTCCTCTGTCCTATGGTCCTTTCCTTAGCTTCTTGAATACGTTCCTTTTGTTGAATACTAAGGATATCTTTTATACCGTTGGGACTGGTGAGGACTTCAACGTTTCAAAACCAATCCACATTTGTTAGGATTTGTCTCTTAACAAAAGTAGGGCTCGATACTTTTGAACACAAGACAGATGATACTCTGCGATTCATATCGTGGTGTCTTGTCATATTGATGCTTGGTCTGAAGAGAACACTACGATCGCTCTCAAGGATTTGCACACTACGATCTTCACTTGTTCGACTTTCAGACTCTACGTTTTCGAGAGCACACTACGATCTCTGAGTTAACTTCGACAAACGTCTGGACCACTCTACGATTTCTGAAGAGGCCCTTCAAGGCAGATACACTACGATCTTCTGAGCTCTACGATCCCGCCTTAGCTTCTGCAACTTGTTGATCAGCTCGATTTGAAGCCTATCTATTTTTCAAGACATAGATCAACCTAACATCTTTGATCTCTTTATCTATACATTTATTTATAGAATGATGAACATTAATAGTTGAGATCAACCTAACAGCTTTGATCTATCACTAAGTCCTTGTACATATATTCCTTGAAGGACTTTACATATAATCATGAGCATTTACATTAAACATCAAATCACAATATGCATTCTCCCAACACAATATAGTGCTAGATGTTATAAATGATGACGAGGATCTTGAACCAAGGACTATTGAGGAATGAAGACATAGACTTGATTGGCCAAAATGGAAAGATGCAATTGAAGCAGAATTGAAATCTCTTGAAAAGAGAAATGTTTTTGTACAAAAACGAAATGAAAGAGGTGAAATTGTTAGACATAAAGCACGACTAGTTGCGCAAGAATTTTCGCAAAGACCTGGTATTGATTATGTAGAGGCATACTCTCTTGTGATGGATGTGACTACTTGTCGATTTCTAATCAATCTGACAATAAAAAAGGGACTTGACTTGCGTCTAATGGATGTCGTTACAGCATATTTGTATGGCCCACTTTATAATGGCATTTATATGAAACTCCCAGAAGAATTTAAATTGCCAGAAGCCTGTAAATCCGGTTCTCGAGGACATTCCTCAATCAAATTAAACAGATCTTTATATGGATTAAAACAATTCGGTCGCATGTGGTATAACTGTCTTAGTGAATATTTATTAAAGGAGGGATATAAGAATGATCTTGTTAGCCCATGCATTTTTATAAAGAGATCTGGATTCGAGTTTGTTATTATTGCGGTGTATGTTGATGATCTAAATATCATTGGAACTCCTGAAGATATTTCAAAGGCAGTAGAGTACTTGAAAAGATAATTTGAAATGAAATATCTTGGAAAAACAAAATTTTGTCTTGGATTACAGATAGAACATTTAAAGGACGGGATTCTTATGCAACAAACAACTTATATAGAAAAGGTGCTAAAACAATTTTATATGGACAAAGCACATCTGTTGAGCACCCCAATGATCGTGAGATCACTTGATGTAAATAAAGATCCTTTCCGACCCCAAAAAAAAGATGAGGAAATTCTTGGTCCTGAAGTACTATACTTGAATGCAATTGGAGCACTAATGTATCTTGCTAATCATACACGACCTGATATATCATTCGCTGTCAACTTATTAGCAGGATATAGCTCTTGTCTAACCCGAAGACATTAGAATGGGGTTAAACATGTACTTCGTTACCTACAGGTACAAAGGATATGAGATTGTATTTTCCTAACCAACCCAAAACAGATTTGACTGGTTTTGCAGATGCAGGGTACCTATCTAATCCTCATAATGCTCGATCGCAAAATGAATATGTATTCACATGTGGTGGAACCGCCATTTCATGGCGTTCAATGAAATAAACTATTGTAGCCACATCTTCTAATCATGCTGAGATTTTGGCAATCCATGAAGCTAGTCGTGAATGTGTATGGTTAAGGTCTGTAATTCAACACATACGAGGAGCTTGTGGTTTATCTTCAGGAAAAAAAGCACCTACGGTATTATATGAAGGTAATGCAGCATGCATTGCCCAACTTCAGGAAGGATATATCAAAGGTGATAGAACAAAACATATTTCACCAAAGTTTGTTTTTTACTCATGACCTTCAGAAGAATGGTGATATAAATGTTCAACAAATCCGTTCAAGTGAAAATTTGGCAGATTTATTGACAAATGTGTTTCCTACTACTATATTTGAGAAGTTAGTTCACAATGTTGGATTGCGTTGACTCAGAGATATCAAGTGATATAATCATGAGGGGGAGTAAATATCTGTAAGAATAATATACTCTTTATCCTTCACTAGGTTTTTGTCCTGCATGATTATTCCTAGTAAGGTTTGAACGAGGCATATTCTTCAGTAATGGACATCCAAGAGGGAGTGTAATGAATAGTTATCAATATGGATGTCCATTCATTTCCTATTCCCTCTTTATTGGTACATGAATGATGAACTTTTCATTCATCTCTTAATTAAGTTTGTATTTCTTTTCATCTCCTATCTTTCATTCATGTATTTATAAAGCCTATATATAGAGGTTTACCATCCATGTATTGATAGACTTAAAGAATACAAGACTCCCTTCTTATTTTTTTCTTGTGTTATCTCTAATTATATAATAAATATAATGATTAAGAGATATTTAATTTAATTAATAATCACGTTCAAACTTTTTTTACTAATTTTATGTGTAGAAAAATGTTTGAAAAGATTAAAAATTGAGATCAGATGAATTGATGGAGTAGGTTAGTTGTGGTTACTCTATAATACTATCTCCGTTCTAAAATTAAATATATATTTTAACAGATATATATAAGTTTTTTTTTAATTATTATTATTGGACATGGGAAAAAAATATACATCTTTAAGTTGACTCGTGCTTTTTGGTGACACGGTGTTTTGGTTGAATCGATTTTCAACCAAAGATTATGATAAGAAAAAATTGACAAGTTTTTGACTCCCCCTAGGGATTGGCAAGGAACCAAATTAGAATTGAAATCGCACCAAAAAACGACACAAATCGCACCAATTAAAACTGCACCAACTGTTCCGGCATATGTGGCGATTTTAGGCAGGTTCAAAAATCAAATTTACAATTTCGGTTTGGTTACTAGCCGAAATCGCATGCATAAAATCGAAACCACGCCATGTTGGTAGAGTAGCCTATAATGTTTCTGACTCTTAGTATAAATGGTGGAGAGAAGTGTTATATAGGAGCCTATTATGTAAACAATATATTATCCCCCTTTTGTAAAGAAAAAATAAAAATCTGGGTTGACCTTTTGGGGATACTCAAATGCATGATCTTGATGTCTCTGAATGTATGATTGTAATGAAATCAAGCATGTTAAAAATTATTGATCGCACAATTAAAGGTTCCAAATGATTGTTCATTTGATTAGGGTGGAAAAAAAATCTATTGAAGGCTTGGACCTTATTAGAAAAATGACCTATTCAAATCACTACTAATTGAATAGAAAGGAAAGTCTGCAAGTAGTGGATGGCCATAGAGTTGGTCTAAAAAAATAATTACACTAGAAGTTAGCACCAAAGAAATAATCGGCTCAAGAGATAAATATTTTTTAAATATGGTCACAAAATTATAGTGATGCTAAATTGTATAAATTTTTGTTGTTTCAATTGATTTTGGAACCGAAACCGCACCAATCACAAACAGTTTCATGTGCGGTTTTAAATTTCTCAAACTGCACCTAAGCGGTTTCGGATGCGGTTTGAGCTTCAAACCGTACCAAACCGCACCATGCTCACCCCGAATTCCCCCTATTCCAAAAATACATATACATTTTTCAATAAAATTTTAACGAAAATTTTATTTTTTTTTTATACACGTCTTTAATATTTGTTAAAAATGTATTTATAGCGACAATAATAATATTTAATTTATTTAAAATATAAATTCTAGCTAGTTAAAAATCTTATGTTACTCTCTTTATAGCTGCAACTAGAAAAGCATATTTTATTTTGGAACATACGAAAAATGTGTCACTAATTTAATTTGAGACGTTGGAAGTAGTATTTAAAAATATGTTTGGACAGATATTTATTTATCTGTATATTTTTTTTTTTTTTATTTCAAAAATTAATGTCAATATATAACTTCACTAATAATTTCAAATGCATATATCATTCCAAATAATACTCTGTTCATATAAAGTGATTGTATTATTGTATATCATCCCAAAAACAGGCTCCAGGAGTTGAGTTTAAACATTTGAAACAATTATGAATTCCATCGAGTTTCTCTTACTTGATCGAATAACACAAAAATAAGTTATTTCAACTGCATCAAACAATATCGAATAAGAAAATATCATGTTTTCAAACTATCCAAACATTCCTGTATCGTAATTGAACACCCACCTGGATTCTAAATAATAAAATAATAAAACAAGTGAGGAATGATTCGCTAAGCGGCATAATGTTATTCTTTTGTTACCTCTGAATATCATTTAATCGGTAAGATATAAAATGAAATCTTAATAATTAAAAGATACCTCTTAATGAAATTTCTTTTTATATAAATATATTCAACAATATTATGCACTTATTTTTATTAAATTGAATATTTAAAATTATTAAATAAAATTTTACCCTTTAAAATGGTAAAATAGTGTCATTAAGAGAACTTATTTTTTAGTTATCAAACAATTTTTTAAATTCAAACCTCATAACCATTTAGATGATCTAATTTATTAAAACATCATAATCATTCAGATCTTAATTCTCAGGTTTATCAAACACAACCTAAATCACAAAGTGTACCCTATAGTTTAGGTCCAATTTCGATTTCCACACCATTAAAAGGAACAATTATATTTTCTATTATATTTTTAAAATTTATTACAATAATAGTGCATTCATAAAATATTTACACAATTTATGCATTTAAAATTTTGTTTACAAAATTAGTGCATTCTTATACCTTTAATTTAGTTGAGTGTTTTAATTTAACACTTTCTCTCTCCTCCCTTTTACCCCCTCCGCCGAACAACATAATTGCCTCATTAAAATTTTCATTCCATATATAACCAACAATCATCGCACTATACGAAACATCATTTGTGCATTGAATCAAACACTTTGCTAGCTTCATCAATATATCCATTACTGCAATACGCACTTAGCAAACTAGTATAACAAAACACATTCCTATATAAGCTTCCATCAAATATTTGACGAGCTAATTGAATTTCTCCAAACTGGGAATACATACATATAAATAATTTATAAAGTACTGTCGGACCCCCTCACCCAATCCACATCCACACCTGCGATTTTTCATAGTACAGTTGGTAGCCAGACATTCATACTAAGATAACTAATTCAGTGTTTTTAGGTTACTAATTTATTTTTAAAAAATCTATTATAGATTTTTTTTATTTAATAGTACAGTTGGTAGCCAACACTTTATACAAATGTAACCAATTCAGTTTTATTGGGTTACCAATTAATTAAAAAAAATCTATTGTAGATTTTTTTTATATAATGCAGTTGGTAGCCAAACCTTAATACAAAGGACACAAATTCAGTTTTATTGGGTTACCAATTAATCATAAAAAAACTATTATAGATTTTTTTTCATAGTGCAGTTGATAGTCAAACCTTAATACAAATGTAACCAACAAAAACTAAAATTATTACCTTTGTATGAAAGTTTTGGTTACGAAGTGCACTTAAATTTATCTTGGTTACCCACGAAAACTAAAATGGTTACCTTTGTATAAATGTTTGGCTACCAACTGCACTAAAATTGTTTGACTACAAATCAGTGTCCCAATTAAAAAATTGTTCCCGTATGCATCAAAAGGCAACCCTCTCCTCTACAACAATGTCATCAGAGTCTTATGCAATGCCAACACCTCCGAAGCTTCCCACAAAAAGATGTCACCCTCCCAGAAATCCATCACCTTGATGGCACCATAAACCCAAAACTCCTGTTCCCGTCCCCATCCCACCAAACCACGACCAAATCTCGCATTCTTTGCCGGCGGCAACCTTCGTATAATGGCAGTTGTGACCGTAATGGATGAGGAGATCGGCGTCCATGGCGGCTACATCTTCAAGATCTACATATTCTTCAAGGTGTTGAAGCGGCCGCGGCCGCGACGGCGAATGAAGGAGGAGGAGGAGGAGGAGACTTACAAAATCGGCGGCGACGATGAAGGAGACGGTGAAGGAGGAGGACCGCATAAAGTGGAGTAGTTTTCTCTTTGAATCAAAGTGTTTTTATTTTTGTTGGTTTGGGTTCTGTGATGTGTATTGCACTACTATTGATCTTATTACATATTATTACACTATTACTGTAATTATTTAATTGGTGCACTATTCTTGTAATATCTTTCTATTTGTTGTATACTTATGTAAAAGACCCTTAAAAGAATTACAAACTTTGAGCGCACACACTGCATCCAAACAATTTGCACCCTAACCTAGACATTAGTGCTGAGGCAAATAGTTTCGACACTCGTAAGGTTATAAGATGCTTTTAATGGAAACCAAAATTACGGGTAGAAATCGAATTTAAGCTTAAACGATAGGGATTAATTTCTAACTTAGTCTCTTCTTCCATTCCCTTGCCCACCAAACAAGAAACTCCCCATTCATCCATCTCCTTTTCCCAACAGCCTCGTCCATTTTTCCCCCTTTCCAGGTAATGCATGCACTGAAGGCTTATCTGCATGACCACTACTCTTTCCACAAGGAATAAAAATTCAAATCTTGGATACAAACTACTAGATATATATATCTACTTGTTATGATGGTAAGCCAAATATACAGAACATACAAATTCTTACATGTTTAACTAACAGGAGCATAACTGCATAGCATCAATCATATTCCCTCCCCTCCAAAAAATCAAGAAGGTGCATTTACTTTGTATCAAATAATAAATAACTAAATAAGGTGCCAAGTATGCTAGACAATATCCGCCGACAACTGAATTGCAAATAATTTAATCCGTAAGGAGAAACTGGCGCCTGCTACTTGTTCTTTCCATGACTAACAACTAGATGCTGTTTCCTGAATGCAAATATTTAAGGCAACAGCATAATTAGAATAAAAAATTAGCACTACAACTCTATTATTTTAGAGTAAAGAATATAATAAATTAAGTACAAAACAAAATGAACTTAGAATCATGGTAGGAAACTTAAACAGAACTCATGAATCATCCTTAATGAACTAATGAATGATTTAACACTGCTTAATTGTGTCAAAAAGTATAAATCCGAAGTGAAGAAAAAAGTTTAAATCTATACACATGAATTCAGATCAGGAAGCAAAACACTGGAAGCAAAATACCTGCCATGGCATACGTAAAATACCCCGACAGTAGTAAAATATTTTCCAACATTCAGCAAATTCCATATTTAATAATCTATGAGTTTAACAATTAACATAAAAGGGACTTACGTATACTAAAAAGTCAAATATAAGTTTTTCATATGTAAAAGAATGCTTAAGGTGAGGTATGAATTCACACCCAAAAAAATGCAAAAATAACATTTATCCCATTGTAGTTGGCACTCTTTGTACAATAGGTTAGTAAACTAAAATAAAGTTGCAATCTACCCACTAAACTAATTAAAAATATGTAATTGCATCATTCTGTTAAATTAACTTAACAAAAGTTAAATTGAGCGGCATATTTTCATGTGGCAGCAAGAAAAAAAGAGAATAAAGAAATTGCTAAAGTAGTTAGTCCCATGTGCATTTGGTTGCCACATAAGATTTTATTTTTTAAAAAAAAGAAAAATAAAATTATATTTTATATCTTTACTTTACCTATAATTTCTCTCTTTTCTTTAAGTCCTTCATCTGGGTTGGTTCCTTCTTCACCTAGGTTTTGCACTGCCCACAAATCTTTCAGCGCGTCATCTTACACCTCTACAGAACCTATATGGCTATATCTATAATCTTTTTTCTCACATTTCCAAGAACAGATTAAAAAAAGAAAAAAGTTTTAAAAAAAATTATTTTCTATATCAATTGATCTCACGTGACTGTTTTCCATGTCATTTCCTTGTATTTTTTATTATTTTTAAATGTTATGTTGGTAATAAATAAACAGACATCCAATTAATTTAACAAAATGGTATGATTCTAACATTTTAATTAGTTTAGTGGGTTAATTGCAGTTTTTTAGTTCAGTAACCTATTGCACAAAATGTGCCAACTACAATTGGGTAAATGTTATTTTTGCCACAAAAAAAAAATACACCTGTGCACGCGAGGGTATCTACAGACTACAGCAGTGACACCCGCTGTTTAAGACTGGATGCGTCTCCTACCTGTAGCATTGATGATACCAAAGAATATACAGGTCTATTGAGGCATATCATGAAACTTTTACTCTTGGTCCTCTTGGACAGCCGTGCTCTTCATTTCTAATTCTTGGGCTTTTTACGCACAATGGATTCAAGAAATGGTAAATGGTAGAAGATATTCCACTTGTTCCATTTATTATTGTTCTCAAAGAAGATTATTCTCTTCACCATATGTTTATTATTGTTCTCAAAGAAGATTACTATCTTCATCATATGTTCCAAACCAGTGTTACCCAATTCGTGGCATGTTGCGTATGGGGTAGGGGTACAAAAATGGAGTTCGTTTTATTTTAAATACATAATTTTGAGGAGGTATACCTAGTCAGAACAATAATTGGGGTTGCAACTCGTAAACTCCTGATGTCTATAAATATCTATGATTTATTAAAAAAAAAACTTAAGATATGAATTTCAGAATTGAAACTTTATCTTTTTTGAGTTTGTATTTGTTAGTAGTAAGAAGTTCAATATTTTACTATTAAAGCTAATGATAGGTTAATATCTTAAAAAAATAAAGAACTACAAAATATATAAAAATATTATATATCACTATAATATTCAATTATAATTAATAACAATATTCAACACAACAACCACAGTATATATTGCTATATAACATTATTTAATTTTAAAACATAAACTGTTACAGCTTAAATTTAGGAGATAATTTTAGATATTCCTTCTAAAAACTTTTTCCACCTACCAATTACTATCAATCGCCAATTAATGGTAGATACATAGGAATTACTTTCCCTTTCCAAAATGAAACAAAATAGGAAATCCAAAAAGAACCTGTCAGTAAAAGAACATAAAATGACTCTTCACTTTGATTTCCTCATTCACGCATCGTAAATGTCTCTCTCATGTGTCGTCCCTTCTCTTCTCGCTCTCCTCACTCGGTCAATAATTTGGTGGAACACGGTAATTAACCAGATTGATGATTTCGTTGAAGATAATGGTGATAACACAGATTGTAAATGCAAATCTACGTAAGGCATACTTATTGATTTCATGAATGTTTCATTACATGTTTGCTACGCATACTTATTAGGGTTTCTTTTACTCAATACTTAGTCAAACAGATCGCCAAATATAGCGCGAGTTAGTAATCTGGTATGCAAAACAACCCACGTTTTGGATCGCGCAAACCAATTCGTGATTCGTAGGGGTTAGAGGTGATTAGGCGAATTAGGAAAACCTGGTCCAAATCCAAGCATATGTGAAAATCTAGTAACAATCTTTCTACACAAGATTACAAGTTGTGTAGGCTGTCCACAAACAAAAAATCTTGTTTATTCTTATGAAGTAAGGTGGTGTTTGATAAAACTGAGTAATTAAGATCTAAATGGTTAGTATATCTTAATAAATTAGATTATCTGAGTAAAATAACATCTAAACTTAAAAAATTGTTTGATAATTAAAAAGTATAAAATATCATAATGACTTTTAAATTTAAAAATATCAATTTTAAATTTAAAAATATCTCAAATTGATTTTTTAAAAATCAATAATGATCTTAACATTGGAATGGAAGAAATATAATATTTATAGAGGCTCCATAAATTTAAATTTCTCATTAAAAGACAGCTCTTAATGATTTGAATTTAAATCTATCTATTACCAATTAAGAGACGATAAGAGATGAACAAAATTTTACCAAACAATTTTACCCTCTTACCGAATCAGATGTGGAGTTGTTAAGAGGTATTAAGAGGTAAACAAGCACCACCTAAATGTAAATGCAACTAAAAAGGAGGAAAAGTTCAACTAATCAATATGAAGTGGTTCCTTTACATAAAAGGGTACCGGGAAGTTCACAATGTCTTTTATGAATATTCAAATATCTCCCAACAGTTTAACGGTTAATATTCTTGATGTCCAAATCTATATTTAACATTGTTTTATCTTTTGAAAGATCCGGACGAATGAACAAAGATAAACCAGTACTCCAAGCAAAATAACTTGCAAGATTTTTGAAATCCAAACAATTTAATTTTGCTCGAGACAAATACTCACACATTATAGATAGCGGGATAGAGACTTACTTGGAAGTTCAAATGTGAGAGTTCACATAGTTCATGCCTTGTGTGAAAGAACCTTGATGAGCATACTGCCATATTTATACATCACAAAACAAAATAACAATACAACTTTAATTATTTGCAAGTAGTTTCACTCCAAAATATCAAAGATGCTAAATATAGCTATCGCAACTAGAGGTAACAATCAAAGGTTGAAACTTTGGTAACACACCTGTGGATTTGGAAGCTGAGATCCGACTAGCTCCTTCCTAGCAGATCCATCTCCACCCCTAGCAGATCCCTTGGTATCACCCTGACAGAGGTATACAACATGTCAGTGATAAACCTATAGTCATGACTAAAAAAACCTCTGAGCATAAATAAGTTAAACAAAGCAAACACTAAGAATTTGATTCCATACCTCTAACTGTATAGTCGTGAGTTCCCCACAATATCAACCAAACACGGAAGAATGAAATTGGTGTTAGCTCAAACCCATGACAAAACATGGAAGAAATAAACATAACAAAGAATTCACAATAAAGCTATGTCATTAAAATGAATCAAAAGAAAATTATATCCTCTGTGAGCAGAGGAAAAGCAGAAAATCATTTTTGATAAATTCCAGTATATATTTAAGAGAATAACATCAACAGAACCAACCTAAGAAAGACCCTCTAAAGAAGATCACAAAAGACCCTCTAAGAAATATACATTAGCTATCTTATCTAGTAATAGGAGCATTTTTTTTTCTCTAAAGATATATATCCCTTTTCTTTTATTAAAATGAATAAGTATAGCTATTAGTGCAGAGAAAGTATTTGCATATACCAATAAAATGGAAAAGAAACACAAAACGGCTCATACAAGCAAATAGGAAAACAAAGAGAGAATTAAAATTAGTAAAGGTGGAAATACCTCTCTGTACCTAGCTAGGTAGGCCTTAAGAGGATCAATGTAATCTTCAAAACCTAAAGTTGCCATTGCCCACAACAAATCATCGCCGTTAATTGTTTTCCTCTTCTCTTTTTGACACTTATCACTAGCCCTACACACCAAAACCCCCAAAATCAGTTCCACAATAATCAAAGCTTCTTCCTTTTTTCTAATGCATAGCACACATTTAATATTTTTACATACGTACATATCAACATAATATATTCATAGATGAGAAAATTAGTGTTTGTACTCGCTAGTGATGAAACTAATGAATTCGGAGACGCATTCCTGAACCGTGTCCTTAGCGTCCTTGGCGATCTTCCCATTAGCAGGCAACGCCTTCTTCATGATCCGACTTATATTCGCGATCGGGAGGTACCGGTCCTGCTCCCGAACATTGGACCTAGGGCTCTGATCCCCGCCGCTTTCATGGCTCCCGCCGGCTGGACTCGCCGGAGCATCTGTCATTCTCGCCGGAAACCTAAATTCACAAAAAAAGAAAATCAACAGCAAGAGCTGGAAGAACAAAACTTTACCACAGAAAATTAATCATACTAATAACAATATTTTAGAAAGAGTGTGTGGGGGAGAAAGCTGACCTTTTAGAGAGAGAAAGTCGAAGAGATTTGTATTTGGCGCGCTTTGAATTGATGAGAATTTGTTGGTTTTTATGCAGAGGAGAGAGAAAAGGGGAGATCGGACGCTGGAGAAGATTGAAATGAGGCGAGAGATTGAAGACGATTTGATTTGATCTGATGAGTAGTAGAGTATAAATATAAAGAGCTTTTTGGGTATTTATTTTTAATTAATTAAACCCTATTCCTATTGTATTGGTTGGTTGATTGATTGGGCTCGCAGGCTTTTTGTGCCTGTTCTGTGACGGACACGTGTGAATAGTATCCGGTGCTGGAAGACAAAAAGTGTGTATTCTATTTTTATTTTATTTATTATTTTTTTTTGTTTTGGTTAGGTTTCTTTCTTCCTTTTGGACAAAAAAATATGGGACGTGTGGCATGACATTCCTCAAGATAGTTTTTTTTCTTTTTATTTGTAATACTAGCTGGGTCCCGTGCCTCCGGCACTGTATGGACAATATAATTTATCTCAAACTTTGAACGATCAAAATAATTTATTGAGTGAGCGGAAAATTTAAAGTCATTTGTATTTTATTAAATTATTATTAGATTATTAGATAGATAGATGTATTTTATTAGATAGATTATGAACGGTGAGATTTATCTCAAACTTTGGACGGCCCAGATGATTTATTGAGTGAGCGGGAAATTCAAAATCATTTATATTTTATTAGATAGATTAGAATGTTAGGGAATTCAATAACTAATTAATTTAGTAGGAGTTTAGCTTTATTTTTTGAAATTTCTGTTTTGCTAGACCAGGAAAGTTTGGTGGGAACTATCCAATTTTACTCCATCCGATTATTTGTTAGTAAGTTCGTAAACGAATTAAATAGTTCGGACTCGATTTAAAAAAATACAAACGATATATTTTAAATGAGATTATTTTTATAAGTCCTCCCTACAATATATAAGATAGAATTTCATTATATCTCCAGTATATACTTTTAATTTTGAGAGAACTAGATAAATCTTTTTGTTTGTTATCAAATATATAATCTTTGTTGTTTTATATAGCGCATGTTTTATTTTTAAAGCATTATTCATTTATTATAAACTAAAACTATTTTACGTGTCTCATTGTTCTATGATTTGATGGTGAATTTGACATGTTTGACAAAAGAAACTTTGTATCTATGCTTGATATAATTCTCATTGCCGACTCTGTCATTAAGTTAATTGCTCGATATAAGCTCTGTGTTAAATTCTATTGAAAGCTTATACCTTTTTGTTGTTTCAATTAGTTTTAGAACCGCTACCACACCAATTGAAACTGCACCACACCAATCACAAGTGGTTCGTGTGCAGTTTTAAATTTGTCAAACCACACCTAAGCGTTTTCGAGTGCGATTTGGACTTTCAAATCGCACCATGCTCACCCTTACGTTACACCAGGGGCTGATCTACCTTGGGGGTTGAGGGAGGCAATTTACTCCACTGAATTTTCAGGGGTGAATTTGTCTTTTGTTCCATCCGAACCCCCCCACCCCCCCCCCCCCCACACACACACACACACACACACACACACACATATATATATATATATACAGTCCGAATCTTAAGTTCATCCCTTATCTAGCTCATCTTGCTCACCCCCCTTTAGCGATGAACCGGGCGACGATTCAGTATGTCGCTATATGTAAAACCGTCGTCTTAACTTTTAGCGATGGACAACATATAGCGACGGACAACATAAGACGACGATTTTACATATAGCGACGGATCAAATTGTCACCTGATCCGTCATTAACGAGAGTGAGCAAGGAGAGCTAGATAAGGAGTGAGTTTAAGATCTGAACCGTATATATATATATATATATATATATATATATATATATATATATATATATATATATATATATATATTAAGTGTTTGATAAAGAGATGAAATTTCATATTAAAAAGTGAACTAGATGTTTAATATTTGTACCCACTATACTATTTATTTTTTAATTTTCTAGTCACAATGTTGACTCATCAAAGAAAAACTCTTCAAATATGTTGTAATTTCTTTTTATATAATTTTACAAATTTAAAAATTGCTTGTGATTTTTTGCATCTATTTAAAATGAGACTATATATTATGAAATTTTTTCAACAACATCGACCCATCAAAGAAAAAAAAATCTCAAAGATAAGTGAATGAATGATTGTTTAGTAACCTACATTAACATTAAACATGATATTTTTGAAACTATTGTAAATAAAGGCCATCATGAAACAATTTCAAGTAATAAAGTCTATAAAATTGTTACTATAAACAATATTTTGATATTATTTAGTTTTATGATTTATTATATTATATTTTTATATTTAAAAATTTGATTCCAGAGTTGAATCCGCCCGTATGACGTGAACTGCGTTGCGTCATCACAAAGAGATCAATGCTTAATTCAGTGTAGCAAGTCACTGACATGTCACCTCCAAGTCTTCACAGTTGCTCTCAATGATGTTTACACAACTCGATGAGGCCGAAATTCTATAAACACCACACCATTTTATCCTTGTCCAATACTTCTTTGATATCAAGGTAATAACTATGAATAGTAATTGACTTCTGAGTAAGGGTAAAAGAATGGAACCTATTATGAAATAGACAATACATTACCGTCGTATGATCATTACACTTCAATCGGGTTATTCTATTCCACCTCTTAGAAAAAAAGAACTTAAATCAACATACTTAATAATATGACGATACATTTATATAAAATTTCTACTCCGAACACATACAATCGAGCCGTATACGGTCGAAGTGAAATCTTATTTATCTCCCACGGAATATGCGCATAAGTATTATAATACCACCGGACAAAACCTTCCAATAATGTGGAGTGAATGTCTAAATGCAACTTATTCATGATTAATTGCTTCCCAATGTGAACTGTCAACCAATTCAATACAGTAATGATAAAATATTTGTAATAGTCATAATTAATAATATATTATAATATTAGAATTACTAATTTTATTAAAATAACTCCAACATTACTCTTTGCCAGTTTCCACCGGTGTCGAAATATTTTGAAACAACCGGATCAAATCCCGAATCTGGAACAAATCTCGAATCAAATTCCAAGTCCGAATCGAATCAAATCTATCAAAATAAAGCTTCAAACCACTGACCCAATAATATCTTCTTAAGTCATCTTAGACCACCACATGCTATTGGTAGTAACTTATTTCCTTATTTGCAGACAAAATTTTCCCCTAGGATTGGAGTTACATATTTATACTCGGTTATTTATATTTTTTAGCCTGATGTAAAAATTCAAATGTAAAAATCTATATTAAACCGAGTAATTTTGTTAAATCACTTGGGACCAATGGATTTAGCTCATTTACTTGACTGTTAAAAAGATTCAGCCTGTCACTGGTGGGAACAGGCAAGAGTCCCTCCTACCACATTATATAGCTTGTTAGTTATACTACACAGAAGGGTTAGCGCATGCTGCAATTAGGCTTCAACTGAGCTTCAAATTTGTTGGTCAGCTAAGCAGATTTCTGAAAGAGAATCAATCTATATGACACTAACAGTAAAGCCAAATGGTTTGAAATGCTATACCAACCATGCGTAGCACTTCTATAGCATCGGGAAATGACCAAAGAAAGAAAAAAAAAGGAGACAGACAGATAGCCGATTGCTTGCAAATTGCGATAAAACAATATGTCGATCAGAATTAAAGGACAGATCAACAATACAGGGGCAGAAAGCTTCTATGTAAAGCATGTGAATAAGGCCATGAGGACAGCTCTTGGATGTTGAGTAGAGAGACGAACAGAAATTTTGAGGTCTACGTTCCATTAGCTTTATTTTAAAACCTAATTATCCAAAAGTAAAAGAGAACGGACGAACCTATATAAAAGAAAAAAACATCATTTATGTTACTCAGAATACATTACCTTGTCAAGGTTACATTAGACACTCGAGCATGGCCCTCATATATTTCCCACGAGTTGTTAACTTACACCTCAAAACAATAGTGTTTTGGTGATCAGGAAGATACCTTTAGTATTAAATTGTGATGAGTTGATCCTTGTTTATGAATCATGTTGGCTGCGGAAACAATTAGAGATCCAGGATCGTATCAGCCAATAAATGAAGTGACTGGGTATCCTTCCAGAACAGCTTTCCCCATGATCTCCTTCTGCTCATACAAAACAGGGTGGAATTAATTGCTTACTTCATTTTTACGTATACCGTTAACTAATTAAAAGAGGGTGCATGCTTCTCTTCTGGAAAAGTATTCTTTTTTTAAAAAAAAACCCGATCAGCTATTCTTATAAAGTAGTGTTCACTGGTTATCAAAAAAGAAGAATGATATCAATTCTGTAGAAGCATTTCCAGAAACCAACAACTGTATCAATATCTATGACTACTAAACGGGTGTGGGGAAGCATCACGCCAAAGATTCCATAGGAGGCCCGCTTGATTTCCTCAGGTACCCTATATATACTGAATATTGGCAATCTTTATGAATTACCCAATGAAACCATAATTAATACTCCCTCCGTCCATGTTTACTTGTCATAATTTCTTTTTTGGTTTGTCCAAATCTATTTGTCCTCTTTCCTTTTTAATAATATTTTTTACCTTACTTTTTCAATAATACCCTCATTTAATTTTTTAAAAAATGTATTGAAAACAACATGACATAAGTTGAAAAGTAGCACTATTAACTTTGACATTAGAATCACAACCACACTCCTTTTTTTTCTCCACTCTCTCCCCTCTATTTTATTGTTCCAAGAAAGAGTTGGGAGATTAAATAAAACAAAAAAGATGATAATAGAGTAATTAATATGGGTAATTTGGCAATAATTTTTTTCTTAATAGGCGTGAACTTTCAAACTAGGACAAGTAAAGTTGGACAGAGGGAGTAGCTGTTTAGTTCATGTTCCATTAATGCATCTCATTATAGACGCAAATCTTACAATAAAAATAAAAATCAGGTCTCCTCTCTCTAGTTTCTTTGTAAGTAGTAAAAATTTTCAAGGAAACAATTCATATAAGGAAAATGATTTGCGGTCCTACTTATTAATCTTACGGTCCTACTTATTAATCTTAGTTGCTAGTCCTATTGACACAATGACATTTGTTGTAAATAATTACAATTTCAAAGGTATTTTCACTTTATATAAACATTATGGAATAATCGGACCATTTAGAGGAAGAAAATCTATTTAGAATTTTATATTTCCATTTTAAAAATGAAAGACTTTCTTTTCAAAACTGAGAGGATAAATTAAACTCTATCTCTAACTTTCAAGGCGCTGCTGACCTCTCAATCAAAGCTCAAATATAAACAAGAATCAAAATACATCTTGAAAGATGATGCCAGTTATGAATTAAAGAATTTAGTTATTTACCTGAATTACGGCTGTGATGCTACCAGGACCCCCCTAAAATTCAAAGAGAAAACATCATAGAAATAACTTACTATGTGACAGCTCAAAGCCAAATTCAAATATTAGTGTACAACTTTCACGTACCTCAAATTGCTTCTCCTCCCATGTAACCTCCTTCCAAGTTTTTGAGTTCAGTGACTCCCATGAACATGGGACTCGAACCGTTCCCACATGTTGCAAAAGCCTCAAACTATCTGCAATTCAGATATATATATATATATATACTTCAAATGTTATATATATATATATGATACTAATTTCTAAAGGAAAGTAACGATTGCTAATAGTAATCTACCCTACGTACTACACAACCATCTCTTTGGATTCAATAGAAACATTAATCACCAAGTACTTGGATTGGAAAAACCTGATGTTTTTAGAAAGGCTACATGGTCCATTGATCCAATGCACTGATGGCCTACCATGCCTTTGATTTCATAATTACCAGAAGTGGAAGACACTTGATTCAACTTCCAAATCATGAAAACAAAGTCACAAGTTTCACATGATGATCCTTACCAACCAAGCCACAAATTTGTACCCATCTAGAAATGCTGGGGACTTTTCACTGCCAAGAAGCAGAATCCAATTCTTGAACCATAATGTTCAAACATTCAACACCTGCAGATCTAGTATTCACTCCTGACCAGAAAACAAGTGCTGAAATGCTTTAAGTTTGTTGATGGCCCAAGAAAAGGCCATGCCTTTCATTGCTAAATGCAATAACCAACCTCTAGAAATTTGTTAGGATAGGATAAGAAACTCACTTGTAATAAATGCTTCTTCCCATTGTTCACGTTTTGACCATGATGGTGCAACTTCTCGAAGTGGGATTCCATATTTCAAGCATACTCTGCATAAAAACGAAAGTGTTAAATGAACATAACCAAAGAGTTGAACCTATAAAGGTCTAACATAATGTAAAAATTGTATTTCACTTATCTAAAGCAATACTTCATCCGATTCACTCTTTCAAAAGTCAACAAAAGATTAGGGTAAAAAGAAAGACCCAACTTGCACTTTCACAAACTACAAAACCTAAAAACAAGTCTATTGGATCTTTTAAAAGCTAGTATTAACTTTTCAGTCTCTTTTATTTCTTTTCCCTCAACTATTTTGTGTTTCAGAGGTAGCCCAACTAAAGCTAGTGAAGGAAACAGAGAATTTCAGTTTCAGATGATGAAAGTATTTACTCAATTATTACTTGACGCACGACCCCCGGAAGGACACCATCACTTATGGGAGCTGTCTGTACTTCAACAGAACAAGCACATTTGTAACCATGTAAATCCTTCTGCTCAGCCTCTTTGCCGACTTCTGTGCCATCCTACACACAAGTTGCACAAAGAATCCAGAACTGTCTTTAATATAAGGCAGTACATCAGAACTCAAACTTGAACAGAATAGTATAGGTTCCATAAGCCTTGACTAGTTTAAAGACTTGTAAACAAGAGAGAAACCATATCAACAACAACAACAACAAGGGAAAAAAAGAAGAAGAAGCAGGGTTACCAATATAAACAGGTTTGAGTGAATCTTCATAGTGTTAAAACTACCGCAATATAAATTAATCTAATTTAGACAGCATCAAGAGCATAGCACATAACAGAATAAAGTTTAGAAGTTCCAGACATATGGGAATAAGCTGAGTTCATAAATGGTATTTTAACCCTCTTAATATCATATTCTACCAAAAAAAAATGATGCTCTGTATTCAAGTCTATACATTAATGTGTCAATCTAGAAAAAGCTGCTTGGTTATAAATCCAGCCAGTTATCAACATCCCATCAAGTCAATTGGGTGACAAAATGGGTGACATTTTTATGCATCAATTGATTTCAATTCAAAGTTCTAATGAACATATTAACTATTCTCTTATTAGGAAACTATAAATTTCATAACTCATAAGTCATACGCTACTTGAACCCTCGTAAAGTCTGTAAATAATTAAGGCATTTCCTGTTATCTTATGCCCACTTGCAGATATAATTAACTGATAAAAGAAGCTAAGGAGGCAATGAAATTGTATAAAGTTAAGAACATGCACAAATCAATAGCCTAGGTTAGACTATCTTAATACTTCCAGTGATTTTAGTGAAGAACGTTGGCATTAATTTGGATAATATTGGAAAACCTGACATTTACATAAAACTTTTCTCACCAGTCTATAATTCCATAATTAACTTTCTAAAAGGGGAAATCAGGAGAACACAATGGTTCCAAGAAGTCTTAATATCTCACCTTACGACAAACAACAAAAAAGTTCGTCAAACAACCTTCAAGTATCTGATCCCCGTCATTCGACAATAAGAGCTCAGTAGCAAAAGGCGGCCTCAACTTCTCCAAAGGCTTCCTCAACCTACCTAGAAAACAATCACATTCCAAATATTACAAGTAAACAAAACCATGACCTACCAAACACTTACACAGAAACACAAACAAACAGAAACAACTTAAATTTGCACGCAGTTAAATTACCTAACCCAATCAGAATACTTTGCATTCGCAACATCCCTCCCTGCTCCCACCACCGCCAAATGCGCCCCATTTTCTCTAGTCCCAAACACAAGAGGAACATATACCCCCACATGTACATACACATCAAAAACCCTAGAAATACTATCTTCATCCACACTCGCATTTCCACTCAAATTTTCCAAATTCCCACTCACTAGAGTTGTGACAGCCAATTCCTCACCATTTCCCCTCTCTTTCAATGCCATCGGCAATGCACTTCTCATCGAATCATTAACAAGAGACCTAATCATTAAATCCCACCTCGAACAATTTACCGAAAACCGGGCCCCAGTTTTTTCGGGTTTGAACAAAAGCTCAGGATTCGAATTATACAAAATTCTAGCAGAATTAGCCAGCCTTCTCAAATGCCTCTCCCAAAACAAAAGGACTGACCCATTATTGTGAGTCCGAGAAGTCGTATAAGCTCCTGAAAAATTGTTTTCATTTTGCTTATTAGTATATACATACACACATATACATATGTACTTTACATAGTATATGAATATGATTTTCCACTATCTTCTTTCTGCAAACACTTTCTGATTCTGACTTTTGATTCAATTAATTGAATGAAGTAATTAATTTGAATGAATTTTCTGGAAAAAATAACGTGCGTTGTGAGAAAACAGTTGTTTGGAAGCAAAAAAAAATGGTAGATAGGAATTGAACCTGGGTGAGATTCGAGTACTGTTGTGACCGGAGGAGTGTCGGGGGGTTGTGAAACGACGCCGTTGGTGAACAGAAACTTCATGTTCGACATTTTTTCCGGTTTTCGAGTAGAGAGAACTTCAGTTAAATGTCCGGAGAAGATCCCGTTCAAAAGAGAGATTTGTCTGGGTATTTTATAAAAAAAATATGAAATTGTTTTAGACTTTTTGTTTGTTTGGTAACTAGGGTTGAGCATGATGCGGTTTGAAATTTAAACTGTATCCGAAATCGCTTAGGTGCGGTTTGACAAATTTAAAATCACACACAAAATTGTTTGTGATTGGTGCGGTACGGTGCGGTTTTAAACTGTACGGTGCGGTTTCAATTGGTGCGTTTCGATTCCAAAACTAATTAAAACAATAAAAAGATCTAAGCCTTCCATAGAATTTAACACAGAGTTCACATCAAGCAATTAATTAACTTAGTGACAGAGTTGGCAATGAGAATTATATCAAGCATAGAAATAAAGCTCCTTCTGCCAAATATGTCAAATTCATCATCAAATCATAAAACAATGAGATACATAAAATAGTTTTAGTTTATAATAAAAGAATGATGCTTTAAAATTAAAATATACGCTATATAAAACAACAAAAATTCTATTACATCTATAAAACATACGCTTTACATATTCGATAACAAGTAAGAAAGTTTATCTAGTTACCCAAAAATTATAAATATATACTGGAGATAGAATGAAATTATATCTTATATATTGCAAGGAGGACTTATAGAATATAATCCTAACTATACCTAATTTGAAAAATAATCTATTACATTATTACTACTATAGTATAGACATTAATCAATGCATCAAGTGCTCGAACCAATGAATTTGGCCCCTCAGCTATAAGCCCCTTCAGTAACGCATCAAACAAATTCGAAATTTCAAAACTGAAATGCTTAATTTTTGACTATAACCTCTAACCATCTTCTTTCAATTGGTGAAAAAATGACAATGCAAGACTGAAATTTTATCTGAGCGTGTTCAAGTGAAAAGTAACTTTAAAATTTACTAGAGATAATGTAAGACCCCAATTTTTATGAATAAAGATTAATTTTTCTCAAAATATATTTTTGAATATTATGGTATGGATATGATATAATGTTATAGTTGTGGGTAATATTTACAAATTTTACAAAGTAAGCAAGTTGTTATAAAATATTCGATTGGTCGGGGAATATTCGTTTTAATAGGGAATATTTGTACTACGGCACAATCATTGGTGGACCCCACAACGGAAGTATTATCGTAGTTAGAAAATGACAGAATTATCTTTTTATAAAAATAACGGCGAAAATTTTACCGTTAAACTGTTGAACTACTAAGTAGTAAAAGTACAATAATACGCGTAGTTGCATAGTAGCACATTGTATTGATTATTGATGCTTACGTGAGAAGTCACTCAGTTATACTCAATTATTGTTATAGTAATTACTGCATCATATCTCTCATATTATTGATTCAATTATTGTCACAGTATCATCTACATAATATTTTATATTATTAAATCAATAATTGAGACGACAAAGTTATTCATATTATTATTTGCAATATTGACAATATCTAGAAGTTCTGTCAGTGAGATGTTTGGTCACCTAATTGCGCGCCAATAAGGAGAAATTCTTATCGAAAAGCCTCCTCTTTTTTGGGAACGACCTAATTGTTAAATATTGTGAGTTATAATATTAATGATGAATAAGTTCGTGTTGATTAAAGATGAAATTGATAGTTCCATTGTGTTGAGATTATTATTGTTAGTGAAAATCGACATTTATTTCGATAATAATTGATATCTGGAAGTTAAATTGACCAATCGGGTAATTAATCGGATAAATGAGCAATTTATTGTTATTAATTCACATGCTTATAACTATGTGTTCACATGTGTGTACTATTGATTTACATGCATGTACTATTAGGGGAGGTGGTGCAAGATTGATAATACTTGCATGATTAAATTAAAAATAGAGGTATAGATGAAGGCAAGTTGCCATATTATATTCGATTGGTCGGGGAATATTCGTACGACGGCACAATCATTGATGGACCCCACAACGGAATTATTATCGGATTGAGAAAAAGACAAAAATATTTTTATGAAAATAACGGCGGAAATGTTATCGTTGATACTGTTGAACTACTCGGTAGTAAAAGTACAGTAATACGCGTGGTTGCATAGTAGCACACGGTATTAATTATTGATGTTTACGTGAGAAGTCACTCAATTTTGTTCAATTATTGCTACAGTAGTTGCTGCATAGTATCTCACGTTATTTGATTCAATTATTGTTGATTGTTATATATATATATATATATATAAGTTTTTTTTATTAGTATTATTAATATAATAAAACAGAAAAGCTTTTTATATAAAACAGAATACTTTTATAAAGTTATTCGTTTTATTAGGCTAATAGTAAAATCTTTTTATATAAAACAGAATACTTTTATAAAGTTATCTGTTTTATTAGACAATAATTAGAATATATTATATTTTATTATGCATAGTGTCTGCATAGTGTTTTGCATAGTAAAATCTTTTTATATAAAACAGAATACTTTTATAAAGTTATTCGTTTTATTAGATTATAAATAGAATATATTATATTTTAAATAAAAGATTTTTCTTTAAATTTGGATCGTCCGATTAAAGTAAATCAATCTGGACAGTTCATGAATTAGTTACCATGCAGTCCATTCTTCTATAAATAGAAGCTCATTCATTCATTATTTCTTACGAATTCACTGAAACTCTAGAGAGAGAAACTATAGAGAGAATTCTTCTTCTATAATCTTGAGCGTATTTCTTTAGAGTTTAAGAAAGCTTTGAGCGTAGTACAAGTTTTCTTCGAGTATATCATCGCCCTACCAATCGGAATACTCTTCTTTCAAAGGTAAGGGATGTTATTTTCGTTTGGTAAGGGATATTATTTGTTGTACCTGTAAGGGGTGTTATTCTTTCGTCTTCATGAAAAGAACTTCTGTTATTTCATTCTTTATTATTATATTGGAATAACCTGTTTAAGCGAAGTACCGCATACATGGTGAAATTCTTCTATTATTCCTTTCTTTATTATTCTGTCGGAATATCCTGTCGGTGCGTATTATGCCTAACCTAGTTCCATTAATTATTCTGTTGGAATAACTTGTTTGTGCGGTCTATCGCATGCATGGTGATTTCTGTTGGTATTCCATTCTTTATTATTCTGTTAGAATATCCTGTCTGTGCGTTTTACGCCGGACCTGGTTCCGTCTTTATTATTTTGTTTGGAATAACCTGTCTGTGCGGTCTATCGCATGCATGGTGATTTCTGTTGTTATTCCATTCTTTATTATTCTGTTGGAATATCTTGTCTGTGTGTTTTACGCCGGACCTGGTTCCGTCTTTATTATTCTGTTGGGAATAACCTGTCTGTGCGGTCTCTATCACATGCATGGTAATTTCTGTTGTTATTTTATTCTTTATTATTCTGTTAGAATAACCGTCTATGTGGATTACCACATGCATGGTGAACGATCCTTTGTATTTCATTCCTTGTTAAATTGTGGAAATGATCTGTTTACGTGGATTATGATGAAAGTTATAATAAAATCATTGGACTAATGAAAATCATGGGTATATGTGGTATTGGTAAGTGTTCTAATGAGTTATGTTGATTATTATGTGAAAACATGAAAGTTCATAGAAATCACAAAGAGTTGAAAATTTAGATTTTGGTAAAAATGGAACATGAAATTCAATTGACCATATCTCCTATTATATTTCGAATTTTAGAGTGTGGTCAAGTTCTAGAGTTAGGTCTATGAGTTTTGTAACTTATCCAAGTGGAATCACTGGAAAAAGTGTTGTAAATTTTTGTTTGGACTGATTTTAGCAAAGCACGAAAAAGTGAAAAATGGAAAAAAGCTACTGCCCAGATTTTTAAAAGGGCATTTTCGGCCACTTAATTTGTGAGAAAAATTCTATCCTTTTGGGACATGAAAGTATATGGTATAAAGTACCTCCTGTCCAAAAATGAGCTCATTTCGACTTAAAATGAGCAAGTTATGACAATTTCAATATTTAGATTTTTTTCGACGAAAAATGCAATAACCTGAGTTCTATAACTCCAATGACCATGAAATTTAAACAGGAAACTCACGTTAACATGTGTCAGATCCTGCCAAGATTTGGAAATTTCTGGAGTTAACCTTGAGGTAGCTAATTTCTTAAGGAATTAATTAGAAATTAATTTTTGAAAAATAGTAAATAAATTTTAAAAATATCGAGAAAAATACATGTTCAATATGGGACTATATTATGCTAAATCCCATAAAAAATAATTTTTAGGACTGATTTGGTATTTTTCATGAAAATAGTTTAGTTACGAACATATGAGTTAAATATGTTATGTGAAGTTGAAGAATTGGTAAATAAGATTTTAGGGCTTGAAAAACCTATATAAAGTATGTGCATATTTTTGATGAGTAATTTGATTATTGGTGATGAAATCTTATGAGTATGACATTTTTGAATGATTAAATGCATTATTTGAAAAAGTGTAAACAATTAAATGTAATTGTTTATAAGTTTAAGAAGTGATTAAAATATTGTTATAGTATTAAAAATATTAGATTATGATTTTATTAAGTGATTGATAATGTTTGGATAAAATTAAAGTCTTTAATATTTATCTTTGATTTAGTTTGATTAATACTTATAATATTGTCATCATCCTCGCATTTAAATTATGTTGAAAGTCATATGTGGCCTGTAGTGCATAGATGGACTTGATATGATTATGACCAGGGATTAGTCGGTATAATCATGACCGTAATGTTGTAAATGATGTGAAAAAAGTCCTCATTGGCTTGTAGTGCATTGATGGACAGTTTTTGGTATGATTATGGCTATGAATTCTCTTCGGCCAAGGTGCAAAGTTGAATTATTTTATATCATGATCAAGACCGTTGATAAAAACACGATTATCTTTGGCCCGTAGTGCATGAATAATTTGTGGTTGTGATACTAATGAAAAAGTCCTCATTGGCCCGTAGTGTATTGATGGACAGTTTTTGGTATGATTATGGCTATGGATTCTCTTCGGACAAGGGTGCAAAGATGAATTATTTTATGACATGATCAGGACCGTTGATGAAAACACGATTATCTTTGGCCTGTAGTGCATGGATAATTGGTGGTCGTGATACTAAAGAATATCCTTGGCCTGTAGTGCAGGGATGATTTGATGATGTGGATTATTTATTGAGCTCAGTCTCAACGATTAAAGTGATGAAAAACCTTTTAAATCATAGAAGATAGTAGATTTTATTCTCTATTTGACTCTTTTAATGGATTGTTTGTTCCGCTGCGGTTAAACTTGATGTTTGTTATATTATATCAGTTTAACACTGTTGAAGGCTATCGATAATTTATTCTGCATTATCTTAGTCATAATATTTCTTACGGCTAGTTGAGCTCACCCTTTCTTTTATTGATCTCTTCAGGAAATGAGAACGTAGCTGGCACTAGTCGGAGAACAGAGTGATGGTCCTAGATGGTGCATTAGTAGTCCTCACTATTCTGTGAAATAGTGTAATAATAAATGTAATGAGAACGCCATTGGGTGTGGATATTGTCTAAAAGACAATATTCTTGTATAAACTCCCAGCTTATGTTTTGTTTTATTATACACGACAGTTGTATTATTAGGTTGTATTTGAATTTATGTACCATGTATCTAGCGACTCAAGATGGGTGATGTATACCTTTTTTTGGGGGTGTCACAGTTGGTATCAAAGCTTAGGGATATGATCCCTGGCTGAGATGTAAGACAAGAACTAGGAGGGGAGAGACGGGGAATTCCTTCGCTAGTATGACATGCCTATGTTTATTTGGTATTTAATTGGTCGGTCAGAGTATAGAGATAATATGTGATATGTTAATTAACCCTTATTTTGAAACTATGTTCTAGAATGATATTTGAAATACAGGAGATGAGAAATGGGAAAATTATGATAGAGCGGAATTAACCGGGAAGGTACAATCCGAAAAGAAAATAAGGTATTCTCATCTCTTCGAATATCAGGTACGTACGTAAATTTCGAGGGCGAAATTCCATAAGGAGGAGAGATTGTGAGACCCCATATTTTATGAATAAATATTTAATTTTCTCGAAATAATTTTTTTAATATTATGGTATGGATTTGATATAATAGTTATGGGTAGTATTTATAAATTTTGCAAAGTATGCAAGTTGTCATATTATATTCGATTGGTTGGGAAATATTCATTTTAACAGGGAATATTTGTACGACAGCACAATCATTGATGGACCCCACAACGGAATTATTGTAGGATTGAGAAAACGACAAAAATATTTTTATTAAAATAACGGCGGAAGTGTTGTCGTTGATATTGTTGAACTACTCAGTAGTAAAAGTACAGTAATACACGTGGTTGCATAGTAGCACACAGTATTAATTATTGATGTTTACGTGAGAAGTCACTCAGTTTTGTTCAATTATTGCTACAGTAATTGCTGCATAGTATCTCACGTTATTTGATTCAATTATTGTTGATTGTTATATATATATATATATATATATATATATATATATATTATAAGTTTTGTTTTATTAGTATTATTAATATAATAAAACAGAAAATCTTTTTATATAAAACAGAATACTTTTATAAAGTTATTCGTTTTATTAGGCTAATTGTAAAATCTTTTTATATAAAACAGAATACTTTTATAAAGTTATCTGTTTTATTAGACAATAATTAGAATATATTATATTTTATTATGCATAGTATTGTATAGTGCCTGCATAGTATTTTGTATAGTAAAATTGTAAGAGCCCAACTTTTTTTTTTAATAAAGATGATTTTTCTATAAATATCATTTTTGAATATTATGGAATGAATTTGATATAATGTTATAGTTGTGGGTAATATTTATAAATTTTGCTAAGTATGCAAGTTGTTATAAAATTTTTGATTGGTCGGGGAATATTCTTTTTATCGGGAATATTCGTACAACGGCACAATCATTGGTGGACCCCACAATGGAATTATTTTCGGATTGAGAAAACGACAAAAATATTTTATAAATAACGGCGGAGGTGTTATTGTTAAAACTGTTGAACTACTCGGTAGTAAAAGTACAGTAATACGCGTGGTTGCATAGTAGCACACGATATTGATTAGTGATGCTTACGTGAGAAGTCACTCAGTTATACTCAATTATTGCTACAGTAATTGTTGCATCATATCTCTAATATTATTGATTCGATTATTGTCACAGTATCATCTGCATTATATGTTATATTATTAAATCAATAATTGAGACGACAAATTTATTCATATTATTAAATTTTAATATTTATAATGTCTAGAAGTTCTGTCAAGGAGAGGTTTGGTCACCTAATTGCGCGCCAATAGTGAGAAATCCTTATTGGAAAGCCCCCTCTTTCCTGGGAACAACCTGGTTGCTAAATATTGTGAGTTATAATATTAATGATGAATAAGTTCGTGTTGATTAAAGATGAATTTGATAGTTTTATTGTGTTGGGATTATTTGTGTTAGTAGAAATCGACATCTATTTCGATGATAATTGATGTCTGGAGGTTATATTGTTCAATCGGGTATTCGGGGAACTTTTAGTGTCGGAGTACTATTCATGAGTTACTATTCACGAGTTACTATTCATGAGTTACTATTCACGAGTTACTATTCATGAGTTACTATTCACGAGGCACTATTCACCCGATTACTATTCACTCTAGTATTGTGCATTCGGGTATTTGGGTACAATATTATTCCATGAGGAGATGTGCTAATTTTTCAGACCGTTGGTTGAAGTTATATTAGTGAATCAATATGGACCGCTGGTGGAAAGTTATAATAGTGAATCAATATGGATCGCTGGTTTAAAGTTTTAATAGTAAATCAGTATGGACCGTTGCTTTAAGTTTTAATAGTAAATCAATCTGAACCGTCCGTTTAAAAGTAAATTAATCTGGACCGTTTAAGAATTAGTTACTATTCAATCCATTCTTTTATAAATAGAAGCTCATTCCTTCATTATTTCTTACGAATTCACTGAAACTCTAGAGAGAGAAATTATAGAGAAAAAGAAGAAGAGTATTCTACTACTTCACTACTTCGATATCCAGTGTCTTTTACGGAAAGGGGTGTTATTCTTTCTTATTCATGAAGAGAACTTCTATTATTCCATCTTTATTATTCTGTTGGAATAACCTGTATACACAGGCTACCGTATACTGGTGAAATTCTTCTGTATTCCATTCTTTATTATTATGTTAGAATATCCTATCTGTGCGTTTTACACCGGGCCTTGTTCCATCTTTATTATTCTGTTGGAATAACCTGTATACGCGGACTCCCCTATACTTGGTGAAATCCTTATGTTATTCCATTCTTTATTATTCTGTTGGAATATCTTATCTGTGCGCTTTAGGCCGGACCTGGTTCCATCTTTATTATTCTGTTGGAATAACCTGTATACGCGGACTCCCATATACTTGGTGAAATCCTTATGTTATTCCAATCTTTATTATTCTGTTGGAATATCCTGTCTGTGCATTTACGCCGGACCTGGTTCCATATTTATTATTCTGTTAGAATAACCTGCTTGTGCTATCTATCACATGCCTGGTGATTTCTTTTGTTATTCCATTATTTATTATACTTAGTTGGTTAAAGTTTTAACTTCTATACTCCATGAAATTAGTGGAATATCCTTGATATTTGCGCTTCATCCAGTATCTTTTCATGGAAATATTCTTCTGAGCATTCTTGAATTTTACTCTACAAAGAAGTATCATGTTGACAATTTGGACGTTATTAGTTCCTGGATAAATTAATTCGTGAACTTGTTTTATTGAATTCTTATATCATTGTCATCATCCTAGTGTTTATATTTTTGAAAGCCATCTGTGGCCTGTAGTGCATAGATGCACTTGGTATGATTATGACCAGAGATTATTCGGTAAAATCATGACCGTAATGTTACAAATGATGTGATAAAAGTCCTCATTGGCTCGTAGTGCATTGATGGACAGTTGTTAGCATGATCATGACCATTGATGAATACACGAATATCCTTGGCCCGTAGTGCATGGATAATTTGTGGTCGTGACCCTAATGAATATCCTTTGCCGTAGTGCAAGGATGATGTGGATTATTTATTAAGCTGAGTCTCAGCGATAAAAGTGATGAAAAACTTTTTAAATCATAAAAGATAGTAGATTTTATTCTCTACTTGACTCTTTTAATGGATTGCTTATTTCACTGCAGTTAAACTTGTTGTCTATTGTATTTTATCAGTTTAACATTGTTGAAGGCTAATGATAATTTATCCGGCATTATCTTAGTCATAATATTTCTTACTGGGCTAGTTGAGCTCACCCTTTCTTTCACTGTTTTCTTCAGGAAATGAGAACGTAGCAGGGACTAGTCGGGGGACGGAGTGATGGTCCAAATGATAGCATTAGTAGTCCTCACTATTCTATGAAATAGTGTGATAATAATTGTAATGAGGACTTATTCTGAGAGTGAATATTGTCTAGAAGACAATATTTGTATTAAAACTCACAGCTTTTGTTGTATATTTAAGATTGTATTTATATTCTGTACCATGTATCTGGCGACCCAAGATGGGTGATGTATACCTATTTTGGGGGCGTCACAGTTGGTATCAAAGCTTAGGGATATGATCCCTGGCTAATATGTGAGATAAGAACTAGGAGGGGAGAGACGGGGAATTCCTTCACTAGTATGACCTACCTAAGTTTATTTGTTATTTAATTGGTCGGTCAGAGTATAGGGTTAATATGTGATATGTTAATTAACCCTTGTTTTAAAACTATGTTCTAGAATGATATTTGAAATACAGGAGATGAGAAATGGGAAAATCATGATAGAGCGAAATTAACCGGGAAGGTACAATCCGAAAAGAAAGCAAGGTATTCTCATCTCTTCTAATATCAGGTACATATATAAATTTTGAGGGCGAAATTCCATAAGGAGGGGAGATTGTGAGACCCCAGATTTTATAAATAAATATTTAATTTTTTCGAAATAATTTTTTTTATATTATGGTGAGGATTTGATATAATAGTTGTGGGTAGTATTTATAAATTTTACAAAGTATGCAAGTTGTCATATTATATTCGATTGGTCGGGGAATATTCGTTTTAACAGGGAATATTCGTACGATGGCACAATCATTGAAGGACCCCACAACAGAATTATTGTCGGATTGAGAAAACGACAAAAATATTTTTATGAAAATAACGGCGGAAGTTTTACCGTTGATACTGTTGAACTACTCGGTAGTAAAAGTACATTAATACACGTGGTTGCATAGTAGCACACGGTATTAATTATTGATGTTTACGTGAGAAGTCACTCAGTTTTGTTCAATTATTGCTACATTAGTTGCTGCATAGTATCTCACGTTATTTGATTCAATTATTGTTGATTGTTATATATATATATATATATATATATTATATATATATAAAAAATTAGTTTATTAGTATTATTAATGTAATAAAATAGAAAAGTTTTTTATATAGAACAGAATACTTTTATAAAGTTATTCGTTTTATTAGGATAATAGTAAAATCTTTTTATATAAAACAGAATACTTTTATAAAGTTATCTGTTTTATTAGACAATAATTAGAATATATTATATTTTATTATGCATAGTGTTTTCATAGTGTTTTACATAGTAAAATCTTTTTATATAAAGCAGAATACTTTTATAAAGTTATTCGTTTTATTAGATTATAAATAGAATATATTAAATTTTATTTAAAAGATTTTTTTTAAATCTAGACCGTCCGATTAAAGTAAATAAATCTAGACCATTCATGAATTAGTTATTATGCAGTCCATTCTTCTATAAATATAAGTTCATTCATTCATTATTTCTTACGAATTCACTGTAACTCTAGAGAGAGAAACTATAGAGAGAATTCTTCTTCTATAATCTTGAGTGTATTTCTTTAGAGTTTAAGAAAGCTTTGAGCGTAGTACAAGTTTTCTTCGAGTATATCCTCGCCCTACCAGTCGAAATACTCTTCTTTCAAAGGTAAGGCATGTTATTTTAGTTTGGTAAGGGATATTATTTGTTGTACCTGTAAGGGGTGTTATTCTTTCGTATTCATGAAGAGAACTTCTGTTATTCCATTCTTTATTATTATGTTGGAATAACCTGTTTAAGAGAAGTACCGCATACATGGTGAAATTCTTCTATTATTCCTTTTTTTATTATTCTGTCGGAATATTCTGTCGGTGCGTATTACGCCTGACCTGGTTCCATTAATTATTCTGTTGGAATAACCTGTCTGTGCGGTCTATCGCATACATGGTGATTTTATTCTCTATTTGACTCTTCTAATTGATTGCTTATTTCGCTGCAGTTAAACTTGATGTTTGTTATATTATATCAGTTTAACATTGTTGAAGGCTATCGATAATTTATTCTGCATTATCTTAGTCATAATATTTCTTACTGGGCTGGTTGAGCTCACCCTTTCTTTCATTGTTCTCTTCAGGAAATAAGAACGTAGCTGGCACTAGTCGAGGAATAGAGTGATGGTCCTAGATGGTGCATTAGTAGTCCTCACTATTATGTGAAATAGTGTAATAATAAATGTATTGAGGACGCCATTGGATGTAAATATTGTCTAGAAGGCAATATTCTTGTATAAACTCCCAGATTATGTTTTGTCGTATTATGCACGACAGTTATATTATTAAGTTGTATTTGAATTTATGTACCATGTATCTGGGGACTCAAGATTGGTGATGTATACCTTTTTTTGGGGGCGTCACAGTAATTATTTTTTTCACATATATAGAACTATTGATTCACATGAACTTACTATTGATTCACATGATGTACTATTATTGGAGGTGGTGCAAGTTTGATAATACTTGCAAGACTAAATTAAAAATGAAGGAAAAGACAAAGGTATTATACTGTAATATTTCGAGCCCCAAAACATGCAATTATCGAAACTATATTTTCCTATTAATAGAAGCTCATTCTTCTTTTATTTTCACCAATTAACTAAGACTCACGAGAGCAATTATATAGAGATAAGCTATAGAGAGAAAGAAGAAGAGAAGTCTGCTACCTCACTATTCTAGTAACCAGTCTTTCTCTTAGGTAAGGGATATTATTTTGTTCAGTATTCATAGGAATAATATTTTCTTCTATACTCTGTAGTATATGAGTAATATTATTTCGTCTCATATTCCTGATTATACCCTCATCTTGTTAAAGTATTGCTTCTATACTACGTGAAATTAGTAGAATATCCTTGAAATTTGCGTTTCATCTAGTATCATTTCACAAGGATATTTTTTGCACATTCTTGTTAAATTTTAAGCTTTTCATGCTGGAATACTCTCCATGAGTACTATTCATTTATACGGTACTATTCACAAAAGTACTATTCACGGGTACTATTCATAAAGTACTTTTCACGGGATACTATTCCTGAAGTACTATTCATGGGGTACTATTCACCCAAAGTACTATTCATGACAAAAATTGATTTCTTTTCGGTCCAAATCATTTTTGATAGAATATCATTCTTGAATTTTACTCCACAAAATAGTATCATGTTGGCAATTTTAACATTATTGAATTCTGGATAAATTAAATTATAAATCTTTAAAAATTTATCCTTTATTTCTTTTAATTGAATTCTTATATCATTGTCATCATCCTCACGCTTATATTATAATGAAAGCCATCTTTGGCTTACGTGCATAGATGAACTATTAATTGGTATGATTATAACCAAGGATCATTCATTATAATCATGACCCGTAATGTTACAAACGATGTTGTAAAAGTCCTCATTGGCTTGTAGTTCATTGATGGACAGTTGTTGGTATGATTATAACCAAGGATTATTCGGTATAGTCATAACCATTGATGATTACATGATGTGGTTTATTTGTTAAGATGAGTCTCAGCGATAAAGTTGATGAAAATATTTTTAAATCATAGAAGATAGTAGATATCATGCTCTACTTGACTCTTCTAATAGATTGCTTATTCCGCTGCAGTTAAACTTGTTGTCTATTATATTCTATCAGTTTAACATTATTGAAGGCTAACGATAACTTATTATGCATTATCTTGGTCATAATATTTCTTACTGGGCTAGTTGAGCTCACCATTTGCTTTCATTGTTCTCTTTAGGAAATGAGACTATAGCTGAGACTAGTCGGGGAACGGAGTGACGGTCCAGATGATAGCATTAGTAGTCCTCATTATTCTGTTAAATAGTGTGATAATAAATGTAATGAGGACTCCATTTAAGTTTGAATATTGTCTAGAAGACAATATTCGTATTAAAACTCTCAATTTATGTTTTATCTTATTTTACACGACAGTTGTATTACTAAGTTGTATTTGAATTTTGTACCATGTATTTGGTGACTCAAGATGGGTGATGTATACCTATTTTGGGGGCGTCACAGTTGGTATCAAAGCTTAGGGATATGATCCCTTGTTGAGATGTGAGACAAGAACTAGGAGGGGAGAGACGGGGAATTTCTTCGCTAGTATGACATACCTAAGTTTATTTGGTATTTAATTGGTCGGTCAGAGTATAGGGATAATATGTGACATGTCAATTAACCCTTGTTTTATGGCAGTATTTGAAAATGGCATCCGAAAATGTTGAGATAAGCAATGAAGCACATGAGACCGTTGAGTTACCAACGATCAATACCCAGGATAATGTGCATCAGGAAGGCAATAATCCTTAGATAAATAATAACACCGACTAGATGATGAATGATGGGATGGTCAGAGGCTTTATGCAATTCATGCAACATCAGGCGAGAGAGACTCCTGTTCAAAATGCAGGTAGAAACACTGGTAATTCTCAGACGGTTACCGCTAAATAGTTCAAGGAGCTGGGATCACCGGAGTTTTTTGGAGAGCCAAAATCATTTAAGGCGGAGACGTGGATAAAGCAGATCACCAAGATATTTGATGTCTTGGGATGCTTCGAAGAGCAGAAGGTTTCCTTTGCCACCTTCATGTTGCGAGCAGAGACAGATTACTGGTGGTAATTTATAAAGCGTACTCAACCTGCCGCACTGAAGATGTCTTGGGAGAAGTTCCAAGAACTGTTCAACGACAAGTACTTTTCCGAAAGTATTCGTCACATGAAGGAGGTAGAGTTTATCAAGCTGGAGCAAAGCAATATGACCATGGCACAGTACGAAGCTAAGTTTACCGAGTTGTCCCGGGTTGCGTCCCACTTGGTTGATAATGAAGAGAGAATGACGCGGATGTTTCTAAGAGGTTTGAAACCCGAGATACGTCAATACCTCATTTCTCAAAAACTATGTTTGTATTCAGATGTTGTAAATAGGGCTCAGTTATTGGAGCGTAATAATGAGTCAACCCAACCAAGAGATAGCAGCCGATAAAGCGATACTACTAGTGGTAGCAGTCATCGAAGCGGTGACAACAAACGTGGAGGGAATCAAGACGCCAGAAATGGTAACCACTTCGGTGGTAATCATGGCCAAGACAATAGGAGTGGAAATTTCAAGAAGAGAAGGTTCAACAACGATGGAAAGACAACAGCACCAGCACCCGTTTTCAAGGAAGGAGAACGACCGCCGGTCGTATGTTACAAATGCGGAGGGGAGGAACATATCAGTTCAAACTGCGTGATGCAGTCCAAAGCATGTTATAATTGTGGAAAAGAAGGTCACCTAACCCGATTTTGTCGTGCACCAAAGTCAAGTCCAGCTAGGATGGAGGCATCAAAGGTCGTCCCAGATAAGACAAAACCGATAGTTCAAGGGAGAGCATTTGTCGTAACCTCACAAAAAGCGAGGAATCCAAACGAGGTGATCACGGGTAAGCTAATCATAAACTCTAGCGAGGTATATACTTTATTTGATACCGGTTCTACCCATTCTTTTATTTCTCCTACGTGCGCTCAACGTTTAAATTTAACTCCGGAGAAATTAGACTTTGACTTATCTGTTGAAACTCCGTTTGGAGAAATCTCCATTACATTCATTGTTTATAAGTCTTGTTTGATTCAAATCGGTAACCGCACGTTACCTGTCGATCTTATTTCTTTGAAAATACTTGTATTTGATGTGATTTTAGGGATTGGTTGGTTAACTACTCATCATGCTAAAATCGATTATTTTCGTAAGGTTGTTAGCTTTCATAAAATCGGTTTTATGCGTGCGATTTTGGTTAACAACCAAACCGGAATCGTAAATTTGGTTATTTAACCTACCTAAAACCATCACATACACCGAAACCGTTAGTGCGGTTTTAATTGGTGCGGTTCGTGCAATTTTTGGTGTGATTTCGGTTCTAATTTGGTTACTTGCTCAGCTCTATTGGTAACGATGATCCTCCAAAAGTGCTTTTAAAAAGTTTTAGTGGGATGAGGTTTTGGCTTAAAAGCAATTTTAGTACAAGTCAAAAGTTTGTGAACCGTTTTGACTAAAACTCAATGCACACAGTTATCCTTATATTGTTAAATAAAATAAACAATAACAATATTTAAAGTTCATATCATACAATTGTAAAAAAAATTATTAAAAAATACTTTTACAATTTTTTAACAAAATACTATTTAAATTTTTTTCTAAATTTTTACACTATTTAAATTTAAAATTTTTGTATTTCACTGCATCACACCAAACTGTCGTACCAAACGGATACAAAGTAAATTCTTTACTGCCTGAAAATGAAAGTCGGCTTATAAAATATTGTATTATTTAAGAAAAAACTTTAATCAATTAAAATTCTTAATTTAATTAAATAATATTAGTATTAAAGTAAGACATATATTTAGTTGCTTGTAAATTTGAAACATTACAGTACTTTTACTTTTAGGCATATTTGGCTCAATTGAAAATTCCCACTAATAAACTACAACAATCAATTATTGAGATGAATCAACTTTAGGATTAGAGGCCCAATTTGGGCGGGCGGTGGGTTCAGATAGGAGTGAGCATTCGGATAATAACCGAACCGAATTAGGATTTCGGTTATATCCGTAAACCGAACTACCCTGTTTTAGGTATCCGAACAAATAACCGAAATATGTAATAACCGAATAACCGAACATGGTATTCGGTTATTCGGTTAATAACCGAATTTAAAAGCATCAGTATTGCAGTCCTGTGAATTGAAAGACAGTCCAGTGAATTGAAACTTTAAAGACAGTCTACCACATATTACACAAACAACTGCCATGACAGTCCAGTGAATTGAAACATTATGCAGTCCAGTGCCACATATTACACAAACAAACAACATTATACAGTCCAGTGAATTGAAATTTGAAAGAACTGCCATGACACAAACAAACAAGTAAACAACTGCCACGATATATTATGCAGTCCAGTCCAGTCCATTATCACATATTACACAAACAAGTAAACAACTGCCAGTCTGCCATGAAAGTCAACAACAGCTTGCACCTCCTATATCACCAAGAGGTCTAAGACCGTCCAGAACAAGTACTGCCTGCCCTTTTGATTCACCAAATACTACCTGCACTTCTATTCCAGTAGAGCATTTGTTTACCAATTACCACTTTTCACCTGCATATGCAACACAGCACACATACTCAAGAGATATGGAAAAAGAAAAAGATGGTTGGCAGAATGGCAGGTGAACAATTGCTAAAGAAAAAGGACTTGCCCCCACATTGCTCAACAATTACCTCATTAATTAAATTGCAATAATGAATATATGTAAAGTTTGGTAAACCAACACACTTAATAATAATAATCTGTCATGAATTTTCTCATTTAAGAGCAGCTAGCGATACTACAACTCTTGAATACTACTCGTATATAATTTTCATCTTTATGACTTTATCATCACAATAATAATTTTGCTTTAGGCAACATAAATTCATAGAATTATCAAAGGGAGTATCGAAGCATTCTCATTTGTTTATATATATTGCCCCCAATACAGTTAAATAGCAATAATGAATCAAAAGATGAATTTACCTCATTAATCAAGTTGAGTCGTGGTCCACGTGGAAACATTGGCATCATTAGTAGCAAGGCTCAACTTGGAAATTGCTGAAAAATAAAAAATATAATTAAACACATTATTTTTATAAATTGTTTTATTAATTAGTTCAATAAAATAAACATAAACAATAATTATTACCACACTCAAGTTTATCGGCAAAGTCGTTATCTTCCTCCACATCAATGCAATTCTTCCTTTTAATCCAATCTTGAGCACATATGAGAGCTTCCACCATATTAGGAGACAATGAACTTCTAAATGAATCAAGAATGCGCCCCCCGTGCTAAATGCGGATTCCGAAGCAACAGTAGAAATGGGAATAGCCAACACATCACGAGCAAGACGTGAAAGAATAGGGAATCTTGCACTATTTGCTTTCCACCACACCAAAATATCGAAAGACTCATCGGCTTCTTCCACATCTTCACTTAAATATTTGTCCAACTCCGATTTTTCTCCAAGTATCACTCCGGTCCGACGCTTTTTGAACTTATCCATAAGTCTATTTGTATTTTGGGATTTCATTGAATTAGAACCCTGGGATGACATGTTACTTAAACTTGATGTGCCACTTGGCCCACTTTCTTGAGTTGAATACTTTTTTTTGTACTCATTAAACATATCTTCCATTGCTTTCTTCACACCATCGGCAATCTCTATCCCCGTGGCCCTATTCCTTGCTTGATATTCTAAATCCCTATCTTCATTGTCAATATCAAAATGAAGATCTACTCCCATACCTACCAACGGATCTTCAACTTCAATTTCATCATCTCCATACATTTCGTCTAAAACAAATTGAACAAAACTCAACTTAGACCGAGGATCAAGCACAGCGGGAATATACAACAACATATTCATCTTTGTAACATTTCCCCAATACTTATCATATTTTCTTTTCATTGCCTTGGCCATTTGTTTCAATTCTCTATCATTGCTTCTTTCCCACTCACTCAACATAACATAAATTTCACTTATTTCATGAAATGCAGTATTTGATGTGACATAAGATGAGCCAGAAATACGCACAGTGAGATTATAAAAATGTTCTAAGAATCTCACAAACAATTTAGCCCTATTCCAATCTGAGTCTGTTGGAATATCTTGGCCCCCCATCTCTTTTACAAAGCCATTATCTGCAAATCCATATCGATCAAAAGCTTCTTTGTACTTTAAGGCTGAACTTAACATCAAGTAAGTAGAGTTCCATCTAGTTGGGCAATCTAGACTTAAGCCTTTCTTGTCTTGAAGACCACAATACTCAATACAGTCCTTAAATGACTTGACCCTAGCCGGGGATTGTTTTGCATACTTTACTGCACGCCTTACATTCTCAACAGATTTCTCAATCAACTTCAACCCATCATTCACAACAAGATTAATAATGTGAGCTATACATCGCATGTGAATGAACTTACCACCTAAGACATTGGTTTTCCAAAATGAACATCTCTCTCTCAAGTAAGCAGCTGCTGTATCATTTGAGCTAGCATTATCTACAGTGAGTGTCATAACTTTAGAAAGTCCCCACTCTTTTAGACAAGACTCAACCATTTCTCCAATGTCCTTCCCCTTATGACTTGTGATGGTTCGAAAATTTAAGATTTTCTTATGCAATTTCCAATTTTCATCAATAAAATGGGCAGTAACACACATATAATTCAATCGTTGATTGGAAGTCCAAGAATCAGTAGTGAGGCAAACACGTTCATAATTTTTTTTAAGGAATGTTTTCAGCTTAATTTTCTCATTATCATACAAACGAATGCAGTCTCTAGCAAATGTAAAACGTGAAGGCAACTGAAACCTAGGACATGCAGCTTGCATAAGTCGTTTAAAACCGTCTTTCTCAACATGTTTGAAAGGAAGCTCATCTACAATAAGATGGTAAGTAATGGCTGCCCTAACAACTTCTTGGTCAAACCTCCAAGTGGTGAGTGTACCCTCACATGCCCCTCCCTCCCCCTCACCCTCACCCTCTTTAATTCCTACAAGTTGGGGTTGAGCTTTATCCATGTTGATGGGATTTTTTTTACAAATTCTAAAGTGATTTCTTAAAGCAGTAGTACCATTTGAAGATGAATCAGCAGCTAATTCTTTTCCACAATAAGTACACTTACCTTTGATGACATTACCATCATTATCTTTAACTGGAATGAAGTGCCCCTCAGTCCACACCTTGGATCAAGGTGCCATCCTCTTTCTTTGCAGCTTTACATTTTCTGACTGTCCCGTACTCTTTGTAGTTGTGGTTGTGGTTGTGGGGGTGGGAACACTGTCACCCCCCTCTTTCTCATGTCCAATTGCATCAAGGTCATCAAGGTCAGGTTCGTCTGTATCATCCACCATATGCAAATCATTTAAAATACTTCTTGACATCATCTGAAATTTTCAAACAAATTACATTAACAACGAAAGTTTAAAAAGTTTATATAAATCAAAAACTTCAAGCAATTAATATTCAAGCATAAATCAAGTGACTCTGTTAATTTAAAAAACAGTCAGCTATCATGAAATAAGCTATTGTTCTTGAAGTGAATGTAAATGCATGTTAATAATTTTTGAAGTTCACAAGTGACTCTGTTAATTTAAAAAACACTTGGTCCACGTCCAACTATCATACATTCATACACTTGGTCCAGCTCCAGCAGATAACTAACCAACAAGTAACAACCATATAATCTAAATAGTCAGCTATCATGATTCATGAAATAAGCTATACAAGCACTATAACAAATACACAGATAAGAAATAACTAGTTAACTACAGTCTACAGGGTGAAAAAGGTATAGAGTTTCAAAATCACAACAAACGGTCAGACAAAAACCATAGAAGTCAAAAAGCACCACCAAAATAATTAATGCTTACTTGAAAGATACTGAGATAGGCAGACAGCGACTCTGTGAGACGGCGAGTCGGCAACGACGAGAGTCGCGAATAGACAGACAGAGACCACGCCGGAGACTGAGAGACAGACAGAGACCACGCCGAAGACTGAGTCAGAGTCAGTGAGGGGCTGAGGGTCGAGAGTCGACTGTCGAGACGAGAGGCAGAGAGTAAGAGACCGCGCCAGACTGCCGGAGACTGAGAAGGGGAGAGGTGGAGGCAGGGACGGAGACTTGAGACGTTCAGACGATCGAGAATTCGAGAGTGACTGAGTGAGAATTCGAGTCTTAGTCTCTTAGATCTGGGCGAGGCGACTGGTGGCGAGTGGGTTAGGGCAAAATAGAATTGGGGTAACCCGAATTGGGTTAGATAATACGAATATTGAATATATGATTAATAATTAATTTTTTTAAATATTAAAATCCGGTTATTCGGGTAACCCGAAATATCTGTTTTTGAAAATCAGAACCGGAACCGAATACTGAATAATAATTCGGATATAACCGAAATTCCAAAAAAAACCGAAAACCGAAATAAATCGGTTAAAATACTTCGGTTCGGTTCGGTAGTTCGGTTTTATCCGTTTTTTGCTCACTCCTAGGTTCAGAGGTGAAGGAGTTTACTGGTCTATAGGGAAAGTCATAATCTTTAAGGACATCTACTTGTATTTGAATTGTTCTAAATTTATGTTACCACTCGGCTTTATTTTCGGTAAGTGGGCTGCTTTCTTGTTTCTGTTAAAATTGTGTATTGAATTGCTATTTAAGCTAAAATTATTGTTAATAAAACTAAGTTGATGTTTAATAAAATTGAGTGTTAAGACCTGAACAGTTTAGACGTTTGAATAATATAGAGTATTTGAATACAATTGTGTCTGAATGAAAAAATGTTGTTTGATAATTAATTTTTCCAAAATGTCTGAATAACAGTATTTTACCATTTTAACCCTCTGAACAGTTTAAACAAAACCTGTTTGATAATCAGAAGGTCTGAATAGTATTTTAAATACATATTTGTAATAATTTGACCACAATATGATAAAATAAAAATGAAAATTTCAAATTAAATTAACTTTAAACATAGTATCATGTCTCAAAAATATCAACATAGCATAATAATTCAACCATACAAATTAAATTAACTTCAAACAGTTGTTAAGAGTTGAAGTGCAATTTGTTCAAGTAGATTAACCATAAATTCTACGCCTTGATCACCCCATTGTGGTTCATCTTGTCCTTCTTCGCTTCCTTCATTTTGCTCCGCTTCATTGTCAAACATGTTATCTCGATCATATTGAGCAAATAATTCATCCTCAATGTTATGCTTCTTTATGAAATTATGGACCGCGAAGCAAGCGATAACTATATCCCTTTGTACTGTAAAAGGCTAAGGAGCCATTCGTTTTAAAATTGGGAATCTCGCTTTCAACACACCATAAGCACGCTCGATAACATTTCTGAGTTGTGCATGAGCATGGTTGAATTTTTCCTCTTTATTCAAAGTGCGTCTATGTCGAAAATCAGCTAACCAATACCTTGTATTGCGATATGGAGATAAAAATCCTTTAGTGTTTATGTATGCAGCATCACAAAGATAATATTTATCTGTAATTGAGACAAAAATAATGATTATTATTAATAACTTGAATGATGAAATTTTATGACAAAAATAAATACTAATTGAAAATGGTAAAAGAAATTGTAATATATACCTGGGGAAGGAAATAGAAAACCAGAAGATGGATCAAATGCAACTTCTTTTAGAACTCGTGAAACCATCATAACCCAATTTTTAACCTCATTCTCTTTTAGAATCATCCATGCTTCTCTATAGCTTGGTTTCTCACAAAATATTCCAAGTGCCATCTTGTGTAGTGGATTTTCTGCTCCCTACCCAAGTTCTTCCAACTTATCTTTGCATTCTTTCACGGAAGGTCCACTATTCTTTTCAACAATAAGTTTCAAGGCCTTGGGCATCTGTTCATCCAGATTAGTGTTGTAGGTTTGTTTAGATGAACGTTTAGCTTTTTTCTTTGGTCTTTCTCCCTCAAAGCTAGGAGCGGAAGCATGAGATTGCATACCAGGAGTTGATGCATTGGGAGAAGGAATAGAAGTCCCTTGACCTTGGGTGCTAAAAGGAATGTTCTCAAGACTAAAAACCTTCAAGTCCAAAGGTGTTTCTTTAGTCCTACCTCTTCCACAACTAGGACCCCAACTATCAAGTCCCGTTGCCGCAGTTCCATCAAATAATGCAATACAAAGATCGGGGAAGATTAGAGGTGAGGTCTTCAATGTTTCTACCATTTTATTTGTCTGTATTCAAACAATAAGTTCAACATGTTATAATATATTTTTAAGGACTATTACTAATTAACTTAAAATGTAAAAATATTAAAAATGCACCTTTATCTCTTATGTCCATTCCTCATCAGAAAGGTTGAACCTATTCGTTGACGGGTCATATACATTTTCTGTCTTACTTTTGAGTTTGCACCATGCACCATATTTTCCTCGCAAGTAGTCAAAATAATTCTTCACTTGTTTTTGATCAATAATCATGTTGTAGGTATCTTTTAGTATTTCTCCTACCTTTCTCCATTATTGTGGCTTGACACCTGCACATTCCCTACCATTTTTCACAACCTCACGAATACATGCTTCTAAAATTTTTTTTACTAGTGATTCATTCCTCCAACTCACTCTAATCCTTTTTTGTTTTTGAGTTTCACTGATTTGTTCCATACCTAAAGTACATAGATTATAAAAGGTTTAAACAATAAAAAATAAAAATTTAAATAGTTTGAACAATAAAGAATAAATTATAGTAGGTCGGTAGCTTAATTGTTCAACCATAAATCTAACATCTCGGGTCTTAACTTCTCCTAATTTTAGATTTTTAGGCAAAATCTCTCTTTTAGGAATTTAATCGAACATAATGTGAGCGCCCATTTCAAGGACTGACTTCATAGCCAATTAGTTAAGTTTTCATCAATGTTTTCCTCCTTATAGCACCGCACAACACATACTAGCTCCATATTTCTAATTCAGTCAATAGCAACCAATTACATGTACAACCAAATCCAATATACTAGCTTTCAGTTTTGCAAATCAACTGAACTTGAGAATGAGGTTGAGAAAAAAAGAGAGATCAATTATACGATGAAGAAAAGAAAGACCAGTATCATATTTGGAATAAAAATTTATACAATTTTTACCAAATGCAAACAATTCATAAAAATTGTTGCTTGTTCAATTGAAAAGGGAACCCCATGTTGTGTAACCAGTATCATATTTGGAATAAAAGACTAGAGTATGATGTTTATATGTTAGCCAATTGACTTGTTACTTCAGGTAGCAAGAAAAAATTCTAGGCTTTATAGCAGAATTTGGTGTAGGAAAAATCTAGTTTAATATTTTAATGTAACTCTGTATGTTAACTTATGGCACGGGATCATAAACCTCTTGTTCTAACTTCCCTCCATTTTTTATGAATGGTAAAAAATGAAAAAAATTTCTATAAAAATTGTTCCCTTTTCAATTGTTGCTTTAATCAACAATTTTCATTCGGTTCTATAAATTTTATATATTTTTACCGAATGAACACACTCAGTTCTATAAAGTCAGCTTGATGGCAAGTGTAACTGTGCAAGTGTTAAAATCATGGTGGGAATTGATAATAACGAACAATAGATGAAGAAGGGAGAGAAGATTACCGGCGAAAGAAGACAAAGGAACAGTAGCGCGAAGGAGAAGAGCAGCAGCAACGGCCAGCGAAGTGAAGGAGAGAAGAGCAGCAACAACGATTAGGTTAGATTTGGGATAAAAGAGAGGTTATTATTGTCCTAAAAAAATTTTTCTCGCTCAGAGGTTCCTCTGAATACTATAAATTTATTTTTTTGTCTAATCAATTAAGAGCCATTAAGAGAGAAATTTTTTTTTGCAAAACAAAATTTATCTCTGACCGAATCAGAGGCAAATCCATTAAGAGCGGATAAGAGGCCATCAAACAAAACCTTATTGTTAGTTTTTTACTTACAAACAACGTATAAGTAAAATGACAATTTTACCCAAACATTTCTTAATTACGAATGGAACCTTTGCCTCTGAAGAGTTTCTCCGATTAGGCATTTTAACCAACAAACCCTCCTCCGCTCCGCCACTTTCCGCTCTGCAACTCAAAACCCCCTCACCACAATTCTATATAGAGACAAACAGTATACATATATATATATAATCGAGAAGAGTGAGATTTGATTAAACCCTAGAAGCTTCTATCGATCCAAAAATCTTTAATTGTTGAATTATATACAAAAAAAGTAGTGGTAGTTAGAAGAATCAAATCAGAAAAGAATGCCTCCAAAGCAATCAAAGGCAGACATTGCGAAGAAGCAAAAAGTAGTGGAAGACAAGACATTTGGGCTGAAGAACAAGAACAAGAGCAAAAATGTTCAGAAATATGTTAAATCTCTTGAACAAGCTGTTCAACCAAAGCTTGACCCTTCCAAACTCGCCGCCAAGGTAATCCCTTTTTTAATTTTTTGACTGCTCTTTACTGTTTTTGTTATGCGTAAATTAGTTTTTATTTTTGTTAATTTTGATTTATTCAGTCAATTTATTGATTGAGATTGTATTTGGGATTACAGAAGAAAAAGGATGAGGAGAAGGCTAGAGAGAAGGAATTGAATGACTTGTTTAAAATTGCTGTTGTTCAGCCTAAAGTTCCAGTTGGTATATTCGATTTCTATAGTTGGCTTTATGTAAACTATCATATAATTACTTTATATCATTTCTCTAACAATACCCACATGAGTTTCTTGTATATACACGCAGACATGATTCAGACTGATTAGCTGATCCATGAGTAATTATGTTTATATTAAGGCTTTATTAAGTTTAAGTTATAGCTGATCTTGAGTTCACTAAGCTGGGTTTATATATAGCTATACATGTGTGTGTATATATATATACATCTTATATATTATGATCCTTTTTCTCTCCCTAGTTTTCCTAACATTTGATTCTAATTTACTTACTCCACCAAGCAATTTCTCGGTATCCATGTTCGTTGATGGAATGCTTGTGTGTTTTCTCAGGGACTGATGTAACCAAGAACATTAAGGTCTATGATTATTGTTACTGGTTTGGATATTCTTATGTTTAAAGTTGTAATTTTGGGCAGGGGTTGATCCAAAGTCTATTCTGTGCGAATTTTTCAAAGCGGGTCAATGTGCAAAGGGTTTTAAATGCAAATTTTCGCATGATCTCAATGTACAGAGGAAGGGTGAGAAGATTGACATTTATAGTGATAAGCGCGATGAAGGTGATTAAGTTAGCCTGCTCATTGGTTAAATCTATGTGTTAGTCATTATCTGTTCTCCATTTGTATATTTTTCCCTAGAAGAAACAATAAAATTCTGATTAAGTTGTGCGCGTGCATACTTTTCCGTAGACACAATGGAGGAGTGGGATCAAGAGACATTGGAGAAAGTTGTAGAATCAAAGGGGAAAGAGTACAACCAGAATAAACCAACTGAGATTGTACAATTTCTTATCCTCTTCAACCTCTTTAAACATACAATGTTAATTTATGCCCTTGTCTTTTTATTTGCTCATGGATATTAGGCTCTTCTCCTTCTGTTGTTGTTCCTTTTCCATTATCTAGTAATTCCCTGTAAAATGCATTATTCAAACTTCTAGTGCTACTGCTAAATATTGTAATTTTGTTGCTTATTTTTCGATTGTGTTTCTATAGTTGTTTCCATGGTAAGCTCAATTTTGTAGGATATACTGTATTATTACAGGCAGGTTTAGTTGATTGTATTATATCATGCTAAGGTATTTAAAAGAGCATTCACTGCCTTTTTTTATCCTATAACTGAATGATATTTATTTTTATGAATTTCAGCAAGTAGTACAAATACTTGATCACCATCCATAATACCAACTGAATTCCAGATTTTCCATTCATTTCACTTAGAATGAGTTTTGTATCACCTTGAGTCTAAATTTTTGTGGTTACCTGACTATTAACTATCATAGTTATCAAGTCGTTGACTAGTCGACGACTAGTCTAAGCGGTAGCACAGCACAAAGTTGAAGGATCAACTTGGGAGAAGTAGCTAAGTCGTACGACTAGGTGAGGCGCCTTGACCAACTACCTTCCAAGGTGCACGATCCGGAAAGGGAAAAATAAGTAAAAGAAAAGAAAGGAAAAAAAAGAAAGAAGAAGAGATTGTTGTTGTAGCAAGCTTCCATTGACGGAGTCTACAACCATTGTCAGTGCCACATTGTACCGTTGGTGCTATAATTTGTGTTGACTGTCGACGCTGATCTCGTCCATACCAATGTAGCCTGATCTAGCCGCTGCCCTGTTTGTGTAAGAAAACTAAAAGGAGACTGAAATTTAAAAGTATCTTGGCAAAGTACAGTTTAGTATCCCATAGTTTTCTTAAACTTCAGATCTAGTCACTAAGCTTGCAGACTTTTCATTTAATATCCTTCTTTTCTTTCACAATCACCTCTAAGTTCTTCGAGTTTACATTTTAATACCTGGACCCCATATTTTTAGTATTAGTCATGTCCGTTAGTTTAGTTTTCAGTTAGGTTCTTAGTAAATGTGTATTATTTGTAAATGAGATATAAATGTAAAATGTTAACATGTTTTTCTTTTTAATGGTATTTAAGAGTATTGCTTGTGAATAGTAATACATTTATGAGTAATTTCGTACGTACTTAATGTAATTTGAAGTAATATATATATATATATATATATATATATATATATAATTTTACATGTATAAAATGTGCATAGAAAATGACTTGTCTACTTATGAGGGACTAGTCGGGCGCCTAGTTGATTAAGTCATTTAAATGCCAACTCGAGAATGCCTTTCACTCAACAGCATGAATTTTCAGTGAGACTTGTTACTGAATTTTTGTAACATCTCTGCATTTAGTCTTGTACTTGCTTTTTAACACTACTTTTGATCATTCCATCAACATTTATGAGTTCACATCCAAATATTCTTCAGTTCGGGCCTCTCCCTTAACATCTTCAGTGACGTTTAGGTAAGGATGTAAATGGTAACCGAAAATTTGTGTCCATCCGCATCCGTATTTGAAAAAAAACTCAGATATTATTTGTATTCGAAACAAAGCGGATATATTAGTATTCGGTTTTAAGATATTCGCAAATAAGTGGATACGAATACCCGATATTTGGATTCGTATCCGAATTCAAAATTTGTATCCGAATAACTTGTATGTTTGTGTATATATAATTTAACTATCAATCATCATATATTAAGTAAACATAATTTTTTCAAACGACCGACCTTACATATGTAATAACTAGATGCGAAAACTATTTTTAAAATATGTCAGTTTACTTTTAAAAAATAGAAAAGAACACTTTTAAATACATCATTATTAAACTATAATGAATCCATTTAATTTTAGTTGATGCATGTTTACTATTGTAAAGTGTAAAATATCGAAAATGTATAATGTAAAACAAAACTATAGTTTGTCATTGAAAATGCATTTAATTTGATACTTTCTCATTGATGTTTAAATTTTGTCTGATTTTTATGATCAATGATGGATGCAGGATGATGTCATGCTTGACATTTTTGTCCCTTTTATGATTAGGATGTTTAATTAATATGTATTGTTTAAACTTTTAATGGTAATTATTCAATTTTATCTTTTAATTTTCGTAAATAATTTGAATGAATTGTTTATTAGGTAACTGATAAACAAATTTGGATACCTGAATATTCGAATAATCTGTTCGTTTGACTAAAATAAACGAAAACGGATATTATCCGCATTCGGATATTATTTCGAATACCGAATACGGATATTATTCGCCGGATACGAATACGGATAGAGTATTAATTTTTCGGATACGGATACCACTGTATCTGGATCCATATATATCCATTTACAACACTACCTTTAGATATATTCTTCCAATTAATTCCCTTAGAAAACATAATAATAGTTTATGCCATATTAATCGGTATAAGAATTGTTTCTTAATCTGTAATTATTCCTGTGTCGCAATTTATTCCATTAAGAAAAATTTTTGAGTCAATAGTCTCCATATCATAATCCAAAGAAACCATTTATCTATTACACCACTTGTGTCTGATTTGGATGATGCACTGTCAATAATTACAGAAGTGGCAAAGATTGAATGTTCTACTGGTTTTACTTATTAAAAAAAATGTTATACTGATTGGTGATGAGAAAAATTATTCTTTAGGACTTGAAAAACCTCAAAGTTTGCAGCTGAGTTTCAGTTTCAGTTCTCTCTGTCAAATTTGTTTGCAAGACTGTCACTAGTGGAGTTTGGACTTTGGACTGCAAATGAACTGAGTAGAGTTAATTATTCGACTGTTTGGGCTTGGCTTGTATGCATAAGAACTGCACTCTCAAGGGAATAACTAATAACTAATAAGTGTGGAGTTGATAAGCAATTAAGCATAATAGTGACTGCGAGTGAATAGTCACTCTCCCAATTTTTTTATATGCATTTCTGTCAAGAAATTAAATGTGCGTAGGCAAGTTTTTAGTTACGTATACATGTATTATGTGTAAAAATTCAATTACAAAGTTGCATGAGTTACTGAGTACGATTGTTTAAATGAATTTGCAACTTATCTATCCTATGAACAGGTTTGCAAGCATTTCCTGGAAGCAGTTGAAAAGAAACAATATGGTTGGTTTTGGGTTTGCCCCAATGGTGGCAAAGAGTGTCAATATAGACACGCTCTTCCTCCGGGATATGTGCTGAAATCTCAAATGAAGGCACTTTTAGAGGAAGAAGCTAATAAACTCGCTATCGAGGACGAGATTGAAAATCAGGTGATCAGCTTATTCATTTATGTTAATCATCATTTTACGTTTAGATAATCTGCAATACTATTAACAAATTAGTTATCAGTTGCAGATTCATCCTCCTTATTTGTTCTCATGCCTCTTTTCTCTATTGTCTGTTGTCACAGTGTTTTTTGCCCCAAATTACTAATTTATCTTTGCCCCACATTGCTCTCTTTCTTACCCCTATAATTCTTATAAACATATCTGAAAATTGTTTCAGCGTGCAAAAGTAACAACTACAACTCCAATGACAACAGAGCTCTTCTTTCAATGGAAGAAAAAAAAGGTGGACGAAAGAGAAGCTGGTTTGGCTGCCCAGCAAGCAGAGAGGGCAAAGAATGACCGCATGAGGTTAATCACCTCCTTTAATCCCATCCTTATTGCCAATCCAGTAGATATGTTCAATGAATTAAATTAATTTATTTTTCTCCAGTGGCCGCGAGTTGTTTCTTTCAAATGCTAGCTTGTTCGTGGATGATGAAGATGCTGATGCATATGAGAAATACCCAAGAGAAGAACCTAACGTTACTGAGCAGAAGGTAGTCTTGCTTGCCATAACTGATTACAACTTTTCTTTTTATAAGTCTTGAACTTGCTGGAATTTCAGATTGCCAGTCGTCATAGATTATTCTTTTAATATGTTATGATTTCATTTCAAGTTTCAACATATTCCGAAAAAGAAATTACATTTGATGTTTCTATTTTAAATATTGCCTTTTTGGTGGGTTATAAGTTTTGACTGAAGTATCAATTAATTTAGAGAAGCTAAGAATCGTATTGATTTCTCTTCTGTTAAGAGAATGCTTGTATGTATGGAAGGAGCAATTGATATACATATGAGAGAGACACTACACCCAGTAGCATGCGCTTGGCCTTATGCGCCGGGGCAGCCGGGGGATGGGGTGGGTGTTACGGTGCCATTTGGGTGCTGCTTTATGTCTTTTTTTCCTCTTCCTTTTCCAAATTACGCTCCTGACACCACTACCACCATCACACAAATCTCATATCCACCCCACCAGATAACCGCTATCAGTCAAAAAACCAGATTTTTCACCTCCACCACCCTCTTATCCTGTCATCCCGATGTTACTCGATCGTACCAGCCATCACCATCATCTATACCACCATTATTGCCAGATCTATAAATTGAAGACCTGAATTCTCCTTTTCCACCACCAAATCCGACCAATATTTTACAAATAATTACAAGGGAGAGTGATAGAGAAAAGAAGAAAAGAAAATGAGAGAAAAGAGGAGAAGACGGACGGAATTGAACAGAGTCGAAGTGGAGAGAGCCAAAACGTTTTGATGTAATAGCGTACAAAAGAATATGCGGTGTCCTTCATATCCCTTTTTCACACGTGTATACTACATATGTTTGATTGTATTATATCTATGTATTTAATATTATATATATGTGTGTGTGTTTGCACACATGCATGTATGTATGTAATCATATTTATGAACTTCGACTGAAACATTGAAAGTTCAGTTAACATATATGCAGTGTGGATGACTTGTATCTATATCGCTATCTTATTCGAAATACTGTAGTCATCCATAGTGTCATTTCTGGCGCAGGATGTATTGTTGTGATTGCAAGTTATCGATGTTATCTGCTTAAATAGCTGTACAATAATTTGTCTATAATAGTTATTTACTTTTGGCAATTCATTTCCCAACACATACTCTTCAGGTCTTAATATTATTCTATTACTTAAGATGATGCATTAGTATCTATTTTAAATCTTTAAAGAAATTTGTTCAAAATATCACAGTTATTGTAAAAATCCCTTGGAGATATATTCATTCAAATCTGTGCTCGAGTGATTTCTTTTGCGTCAATAATTGAACCATGTCATTCTGTTCTTAGATCTTTTATGTAGTCCTTTCTTGACCTATTATAACTTAGGTTGGGAAAAAGAGGAAACGAGTGCTCACACTGTTCTTGTTTCAGAACAAGTAATTTTTAAACAAAATGTGTATTTGCATGGTCTTTTGTCCTAATTGCCAAAGTATGTTTAAATTACGTCTGTTGAAACACTTCAGATGTCCAGTTATATGTACACTCACAAAATTGAGTTAATATTTATAACTTGAGAGTAAATTAATAGTTGGGTATAATCCTTGTGCCACTCTGACCTTTTCCAGTTACAGGTTCAGAACAATTCATCCGCAGTGGGACCAAGCACTTCGAGTAGTGCAGTCGCTGATTCTGAAGAAGATATTCCTGGCATTGATGATGACGACGACGATGATGAGCTCGACTTGGATGAGTTGAATGAACTTGAAGTTAGTTTGTTGAGAACATCTATTCAAATTCGAGAGCCTGGTAAAGAGGTTTTGTCTTGAGAGATAGGAAGAAGTATCAATTCTACAGACCCATACTACATTCGGAGAGAGAGGATTACCAGTTGAAGTAGTTGGCTGTCTAGTTAACCACCGGCGTATTTCATCCGTATTTTAACTTGGGTTACTTGAGTCGCAACATCTTCTTGTAGTTCGTGTTATTATATGGAATGAGGCGGAGTTCTGAGTCAAGTTTTGCCTACTTTTGTCAGCATCGGTACTACGAGAAGTGTCAAATTTGGTATCCTTATGTTTTTTTTTTTAATTTTTACCTACAACTGTTATAGCTCTATGGTCGGATTTCTCATGGCAATCTGCTTTCGTACTATAGTGTTTTGGAGTGCCCCGTCTTTAGACTAGTATTCCTGGAACCCTAGTAGAGGTATTTTAGATTTACTCATATCTTCTGTCCCCGGCAATTCATTCTTATTATGTTTGGTAAACAAAATCAAGCTGAATGTCCAATTTCATATATGAAGGACAATGCTTCCTCTTTAATCTTTAATGGGCATGGAATTAGCTGTGCATACTTATATTGTCGGGATTTAGGTGAACTTGTAGAAAGTATGTAGCAGTATCATCAAGCCATACCTTTAATTATCCCAAGTTGGATTATATTTGGGGTTACTGTTTTTAGTTGCACTGTAATTAACTTATAGTGCAATTTCGTGGTATTGCCGTAACCTCTAAAGCAAGTTACATATTACATTTATTTTGGATACCTTTATATTTCATTAAGGGTGTAAACGAGTCAAAAGTTGTCCGAATTCGACTAGAAACATTAAATTCATACTCGAATTTTATTTAAAAAATTCTATTCAGATTCGACTTGACTCAAATATTTATTACTCGAATTCGATCCAATTCGGATCGAATTATATTCAAACTATTCGAGAGCTTCAAATTCCGAGTCTCTACATAAGAATTATTTTTATAATAAATATAATTATAAATTGAATTTGTTATTTTACTTAGAAATGAAAAAATATATTTATTATTACACTTTACAAATATAAAATTCCAATTTAAATTAAAAATAAAATAAAATAAAAATAATTAATTTGATTTAATTTTGTATATATTATAAGAGAATGTAGCGAATCATAATCGATAATTCGAGTAATTATAATCTTAAACGAGTCGAGTATTCTATTCATATTTTTATTCAAATTATTTTTTATACTCAGATTTGAATCATATTATGAATCAAAATCTCGTATTTTTTCATTTCATTACAACGCAGGCCTAGTATGATGAAAAGATACAAAGTTGGGCAAATGAAGTGTGCTTTCAGTTCATTGAAGTTCCAAGAACAGATGCAAAACCGGTCATGCAATGCAGAATGTGTAGAAAATAGATGAATAATGTTAAAAGATCTCAAATGAGACTGCACAACTCCTGATTGGTTACATCATTAAGACATTTTCAAACTCAAAATTAATCTGATAATTTTAGTCAATACAAGATTAATTCATCTCAATTTTGAGTTTTCAAAATCTTAAAATTATTGTAGAACGTATGAAGCATGTAGTTACATTGCCAACAATGGTGGGTCGGAAAGGGTATTAAAATATTCATAAAAGACGTCAATTTGAGAATTCAAATCCCTAATCAGCCCCAAATATGCTATTATTATGCATAGTCTGTGAGAATTGAGATGCCATAGAAAAAAGGAAAACTAATGAAAGCAGAGCATAAACTCTGGAAAAGTTGAGTAGTTTCCACATCTTCTGGAATTATATAGAGCATAAAATAACATCAGGGCTAAGAAATGCTTCAAACACACTCCAACAGCAATGATGAAAAAAATCTGAAACAAAGGACGAAATAAAAAGAAACTAGTTATGCAGCTACTTCGCAAGTAATGGGAGAGACCAAAAAATAGGCCACATCTCTACTGCTTCATTATCCAGCATCTCAAAACCAAACTCTTCTTCAAGAGCTATCTAAAACCGATATCATTCCGACAATGGGACCCATTGTAACCTGAAAAACCCAAATATCAAGATCAACTGAGAACTATATTATATACCTGTATTAAAACCAGCCCAAGCACCATATAGCAAATACAAAAAAGAAGAATTGAGAAAGTTTCTTCTTAGTGCTCGAGTATTCCAATGAAGATTATATCACTTGGAAGGATGTAAAAAAAGGCAGACCCGTGGCCAAGTTAGGTATGAACTCAACACTATACACGATGAAGCTATATCGTCTTCAAACTTAAAATTTAGAATGGTACGAGATGAAACATAAAACGACAAGTTTCCAATTTTGACAGTGATATACGTGTGACATCCCATGTCTCTTATTTTAATTGGCTTTTGGAGTCTTAAACTCATTAAAATGGTAAAATTAATCCGATATATCTTTGGTGGTCTGTCTCCTCTTCATATGACTTGACTAATGTTAAATGTGTTCGTATGCAAACACTGATTACCATAAAATTTAGGAGATGTGTTCAACCACGATTATCTAACTAGACTAAATTTTAATAAAAAAACAAAATTAAAATTTCTGTTAATAAAAGTTGGTCAAAGTTGATAAATATTGTCCAAACATTCATATATATATATATATATATATATATATATATATATATATATATATATATATATCGAAACCTTTCAGAAACGGATTAAAGGGACGGTCCAAAGACAGACCAAAGCAAAAAACACGCTGAAACCAAACAAACACGCCGGTCTAAAGTAACACGGGTCAAAAACCCATTTTGTGGCTTGGCAGTGGTATGAATAACACTAGGCTCTCTCTCACTCTACCGATTCGGAAGCTAGGCTCTCTCTTACTCTTTCCCGATTCTCTCTCCCCACTAGGCCCGTACCACAACGACATATGAATGGAGGCCATACGGATGTAGACGAATTTAATGACATATTTTCCATCAGCAGACATGCATAAAAAAGATCAACAATAATTCCAAATTGTATATTTGAATGAATTACGTCAGCTTGTTAGATATAAACTCTCTAAAACTTATATGACAGCAATATTAGAACACCATTCTGGATAGCAGGACACCGTTACAGACATCTCAGTGCATCCCAAAATCGCACTCTCATGTTACAACGCACAATATTAACAGATCCATATATATATATATTAAATATAACAATTTAAGTGTTGAGAAATTATACTGAATTTAGAAAAATATGTATATATAATATAACTATAATTTTTATTCTTAACAGATTTTTTTGGCGAATTTGACCCCACTGAGTTACGCGGCTGGATCCGCCCCTGATGACTAATGTTAAGTGTGTTCGTATGCAAACACTGATTACCATAAAATTTAGGAGATGTGTTCAACCACGATTATCTAACTAGACTAAATTTTAATAAAAAGACAAAATTAAAATTTCTGTTAATAAAAGTTGGTCAAAGTTGATAAATATTGTCCAAACATTCATATATATATATATATATATATATATATATATATTCGTATATCGAAACCTTTCAGAAACGGATTAAAGGGACGGTCCAAAGACAGACCAAAGCAAAAAACACGCTGAAACCAAACAAACACGCCGGTCTAAAATAACGCGGGTCAAAAACCCATTTTGTGGCTGGACAGTGGTATGAATAACACTAGGCTCTCTCTCACTCTACCGATTCGGAAGTTAGGCTCTCTCTCACTCTTTCCCGATTCTCTCTCCCCGCTAGGCCCGTACCACAACGACATATGAACGGAGGCCATACGGATGTAGACGAATTTAATGACATATTTTCTATCAGCAGACATGCATAAAAAAGATCAACAATAATTCCAAATTGTATATTTGAATGAATTACGTCAGCTTGTTAGATATAAAAAACTCTCTAAAACTTATATGACTGCAATATTAGAACACCATTCTGGATAGCAGGACACCGTTACAGACATCTCAGTGCATCTCAAAATCGCACTCTCATGTTACAACGCACAATATTAACAGATCCATAAAAATAGAAGAACCCCCCCCCCCCCCCCCCCTCCCTCCCTCTTTTGAGCGACAAATGCAAGCTATATGTTTAGTACAAACAAATTTACAAACTCAAAGCTCAAGAAATTAGGAAACCAATACCAAAAGATTATTGAAGAATACAGGAACTGTCAGAAAGAGATTGTTGCCCGAGTAGTTCATACAACAGCAACTTTCTGCAAGATATTGATTCTTCATAATGCCTTTTTTTACTTTTGTTTGGCTTTTGATTTGGTTCATGAAGATTTCATTTGCTCAGGTTTTTGAGTCTTTAGCTGTTTTGCCCCACTCCCTGCACTAGACCAGATATCACACCATCGGTACTGAGAAGTTATTTGCTCTACTTTTTTTTCCAAGGAAACTGAATTTTTTCAAGAAGCTGTGCAATGCTCATGAGGTCGATGTTTGTGATTCCTCGATCCAAGGATCAAAAGCACAAGGTACTGAAGAAGGTGCATTGCCAGAACCAGGAAATGAAGTTTTGAACTCTCAAGATAATGAATATTAGGCAATGGATACAGTTACTGAAGTTGTTGAGATAGATGTTCAAGATGTCAGAGAGGATAGGTCATGTCATCAAGATAAGCAGGAGTATGGATGTGTTTTGTGGGATCTTGCAGCAAGCAAAACTCATGCTGAACTTATGGTACTTTTGTTGATTTCACATTATATAACTTTACGTTACTTAATCTTCATGTTCATTTGTTTTAAGTATCAATAGACATACATTTAAAGGAGTTTCATGGGAACTTGTTATTCTATATTGAAACAATAACATTTAATGAATGAGTTGAATAAAAGGGAAAAGGCGGAAAGATTTGAGGAACCTTACTGCAACCTCTATCTAATTCCCAACATTGATCTCAAATACAACTCCTCGGTTCTTAATATTTCAGCCTAATTAAAATCCCTGATTTTTTCAAACAAAAGAGACAATCCTATTGTGAGTCCTAAGATTCCTAACAGATTAACATGCAATAGTAGTTAAGATAGGCTTGCAATCGACTTCCTTAACTCATGAACTATAGCTTCCATTAAGATTGCTTAAACACATACTCCATCCATTATCCACCCAACTTTACTTGATTCCTAATATTTCAGCCTTCATGAAAATCCCTAATTTTTTCAAACAAAAGAGACATGGTTGCGAGTCCTAGCAGATTATCTTGATATAGCAGTTGAGAAGGCTTTGCAAATCTACTTACTGAATCATGAATTGTAACTTCCTTTAAGATTGCTTAGGTCCCACTTTACTTGTCTCCTTTGTTTGGGTAAGTTTGTGTTCCACAATTTTTAAACGTGTTGAAACATATATATGTTCTGTTTGCCCTTTGTTTCATTTATTAGTCGTCTGCCATATTTATGATGTTGCTATAGCAGAAAATAAGAGTTGCTATTCTTGTTCATATTTTATATGCCCTGTTAATAACTACTAGTTCCCCCCTCTCCCTGGCCACATGTTTACACGTCTGTTCTGTTTGTAACAAATTGTAACAGCTATATAAACAACACACAAATCTTTTTGCTTTTCCAAATATAAATATCTTCTAAAATCTCTCTTCAGAAGTTAGCATGCTCCTAGATTTTTCCTTATCTAAGATAAAGTCACAATCTTCAGCTAAGCATTTCAACAAACAAATTATGAACATGATTAGATTATAAATCAATAACAACTACAAAAAGCATATGCTCAAAAATTTGTGGAAAACGCATATGGAATCTCACTGACCTTACGATTTGCAAACCCTAGCTTCAATCCAACTGCCTAGCCACAAAATAACTATACAAACCCTAGATTTATTTCAAATCAACAAGTTTGCAATAGGGTCGTTCGATCTCACTAACCTTCCGAATCGGAAGAGTGAGAGAGAGCCTAGCAGGGAGAGAGAATCGGGGAAGAGTGAGAGAGAGCCTAGCTTCCGAATCGGTAGAGTGAGAGAGAGCCTAGTGTTATTCATACCACTGCCCAGCTACAAAATGGTTTTTGACCCGCGTTATTTTAGACCCGCGTGTTTGTTTGGTTTCAGCGTGTTTTTTGCTTTGGATCGTCTTTAGACCGTCCCTCGTACATACATATACATATAATTGAGAACCTAAAAACATGAAAAGATACAATGTACAATGTGTTTTGGCACATTATAAAATCCTTGTCAAACACAACGAAAAGAATGATCAAATAAAATTGGACAAGGGGAGTTCAGAATAATATTACATTCTTGCACAACCTTAAAAATAATATGTTGATGTTGGAGTGTTGGACAGATGGATAGGATATGTCAATTGTGAAAAAGAAATAGCAGGATTTGCAATAAATGGAAGGCTGGTAACTATGGAGATTTGGTTCAACGAATATTATTTTGCAAGGACAGTATGTATCATACAGAAATCAATGGATTACTTTCTGTTTGTATGCAGGTTCAGAATTTGGAGTGCAATGGGAGAGTAACAAGTGCAATTCTCTATGCACTTGGTCCAATTATAATTTGACCTACAAATTATCAATGTTGGAATTTTGGAAGTGAAGTTGGTAAGTTTAGCAAATACAACAATTACTGACAAAGGAGAACTTACAAACTGTGAGAACTTTTGTGTGTGCATGCATGTCTACGTGTATTTACGGGTTATGCAGAGATGATAAGAAAAAAAAATAATAATTGTGTATATGGGACAGTAAATAAGCATGACAGTGTAAGCTTCACATGCTCCAGAATAATGATATGCCAAATGATAGATATCAAGATTAAGGATGCGGCAAAAAACATACCTAGAATTAAATATGTTCATGCATAAACATGGTATAAGTTCAATTCATGAAAGCTACCTTACCATCTTCAAAGATAATAGTAATTCAACACAAAATGTTTCTGAGAACAATAAGTAACATCGATGCCTAGTGTTTATCCTATTTAAAAGAATAATCCAACTTCACCAGCTCAAAAGCATTGCTGTCTATTCTTCTTTCACAACAGGATCACAGATCAAGGGTTAGGTAGATGTCCTGTTCTATAAAGCAAGAAACATAAATGGGCAACAGAAGTTTGCAACTAACAAATAAGTAGACAAATTACCTTTGTTACCAGGAGAGACTACTTTTTCATCTTCTTTTTTGCCTGTGCAATTTTTCCTGTATGAGGTCTGCGTTTCCGTGTAAAAGAAAACTCTCCAAATTTGTGCCCAACCTTTCCTTCAGTAATCTTACAACGTACAAAAGTTTTGCCATTATAAATCCGTACAGAGGAACCAACAAATTCTGGCAAAATAGTAGATCTTCGTGACCAAATTTTCATATTCGCAAGGCCCTCTTTGTTCTTCTTAAATTTATACAGGAATGCATCAATAAAGGGAAGCTTCCATACAGATTGTTCTTCGGGAATTAAATCAAAATTTCTTTCCTGGGTAGAAATAGTTTTAATAAGTAAAATTAAATATAGAAATAGCGTGCGTATAAATATATCATAGCTGTAATCTTATAAAAATTATGTTGTGTTTGTGAGTTTCTATGGAAAGTGAAGTGAGGGTAAGTTTTGAGCGTTATGGAACAGAAATGAAGGGGGAGTGATAATAACTTTCCATCCAAATCTTCCCAATTTTGGGTGGAAAGTCTTGGGAGAAAAAGTGGGCTTTATTTTCCACCCTTTTCTCACTTTCTTTCCATGAAAACTCACAAACATGAGTTTTGAAAACAAAACAATTAAAATCCCCCCAAATCCTTTCGTTTCCATATTGTTTAAAACTCAGACATTGTTAATCAACACCCAAAAAAAAAAGAAAAAGTAAAAGAAAAGACATGTATAGCTATATGCATACATATTAATAAATAACATAGTTTATTGCTAGGAATCTCAATTAAGCAGTAGGTGATACCCCACCCTAAACACATACATAATCTTTTTTATTGTGGGCAAAGAAATCGTAACTTGTTAGGGTTAGGGTTTCGTGTTGACTATGAAGAAGAGAAATCCACAAAGAGTACGGTATTGATCCATGCCTCAAATACATATATCCATAGAAATGACATAAAATCTCACTTAAAGCATAGATCATAAAATCACATTATTATTCCCCACTTCCCACTAGTATGCCTTCAACTTTGATTCATTTAATAATCATAATAAATAAAAATAATAGAACAAACCCATTAAAGTAAAAAGGGCAACTCCAAATAAAATCCTAAGTGGGAACATAAGTTATGGCTTTGATCATACTATTACATTTTATATGTTCACCACGGAGGAAAAATTAATCACTTCAGCAATGCAAGTCTTAAATCCTAACAATTGAAGGGCATAGACAATTTCATGCCCAAATAAGATTAAATAGGCAGCATTGTCCTCCTTATTATACGAAACTGGATATCAACCAAATTCTTTACTACATATCAAAACCTTCAATTACAATTTGCAGCATAAACAGAGCCCTAACGAAACAAATAAACACAACTTAGATTTCATTTCCACCGATTCCCAAATTAATCATCAGAAACCCTAATTACATTTTTCAAGGAACAATCAATCTATTTGTATATCCAAACAAAATGCAGTTAACAAGATGCATACAATACCTTGAAAGGATCAGAAGCAGATTGATTAGATCCCTGCGAGAAGTTGCGCAGCAGTGACAGACTAAATGGGCCTCCAGAGTTTTGGGTTTGCAAGGAACGAACGTTCAGTTGTAGGTGATTGAGGATTGCATTTCTTGCCGCCATTTCTCAGTAGATCAGTAAGGAAAATGGAAGGTTCCTATACAAATGCAATGAATTTAAGTGATGCGGTGGTTCATTGAAAAAGAATTGCATGACTTCGCATAACCTGCTGTTTGGTTTCTGAGAATATTGATAAAAAAAATTGCCTTTGGAAATTTATACACACAAATACTATCTCAATAACCCCTCAACTAAATTAAAGCTTAATACTTCTTCAAGGGCTCAAATAACTATTATAAATTTTAAGAAATCAAAGTTTTTTTTTCATACCTTCTTTTTGGCAACCGAATATAGGGTTTATGAGGGAGAAAAGCCCTACAATTGAGTACTGAAAATTAGGATTGATCATTCGGTTATAACCGAACCGAATAGGGTATTCGGTTATTACCAAATACCGAAATATTTATAATTTCACTATCCGAAACACTAACCGAAATTTGGCAATAACCGAATTACCGAATTATATATTTGGGTATTTCGGTTAATAACCGAACCTGTGCTTCATGTTATCATTTATCAATAAAAAAACCATTAAAAATTGGCAATACTAGACAGTAGACAATTCATAACCTTAATTGTCCTTAACAAAGTTTAATGGTTTAAAATTAACAATACATAATCCAAATTATGACTTAACATAGTCTAATTATAATCTAGCAACATGCAACAGCATTGCAGGCTTTTCAGCAACTAGCAGCCAGCAGTGCAACAACAACATGAACAAGCAAAAATTAAAGATCATTGTAACAACAACATGAACAAGCAACATCAACATCAACAGCAACATACAACACAAGCAAAATTAAGTTGTACAACCAGTGAATCATCCAGTGCTTCCTTCAAGGACTTCATCTATAACTGCATAAATAAACACTCATTTTTTAATCCTTTTAATTGCATAAATAAAGATCGTTTATCCATGAGTGTATGTATCATCTTAAGTAAGCAAGATATCCCAGTAAGTTCACAATAAGCATATATACCCCAGGTAATATAACCAAAAAAAATAAATAAAGACTAGAACTTACACAAAAAACTAAGTATAAACCATCATGATACACAAACAAAACATCCCACAGCTGTATTAGTTTTTAGTAGATCATGAGGGAAAAAAGAGGAAAAAGAGCAATAAAAAAACAGAAGCTGAGTAAATCATATCAAAACCTCCCAAAGATTGATACATGAGCACTCCAAACTGAGCTGCCCAAAAACCACCAAATAGAAAAGAGCACTCCAGCCAGAATTTGAGTTCCTACAGTCACCCATTACATGCACAATGCAGCAAGTGCAAATACAAAAAAGTAAAATAAAAGTAAAAATCATAAACTGAATGACAAATCTATTTAGCCCCTAATATATATATGGCATAGATCAATGACCATAGATTTTCTCCAATAGTAAAAAGTTTCCCATGAACCTTCCAATAGAAAGATATGTTTCTAATTAAGTGAAGTTGAAAACTGACATTTCCAGATTGCTTCATAGAAGATAACATTAAGTGAAGTTGAAATCCTACATTCCCAAGTGAAGTTAAGTTAATCTAACAAATTCTACTAAGTTAAGTAAATAAAGATATATAATTCTTTCCAAATTGATCAAATATTTCATCTAAATCACAAACAGGCTTTGTTTTTGTAAGTAAGAAGTAGCTCCTCTTCTATTCTTTCAAATTAGCATCTAGCAAATAATAAATTTCTCAATTCAGCTTTCTCAAGTTAATTAGATGCAAAGCAGGTACAATTGAGCAGAACTGAAGAACCAACTAATTAGTTAAGTACTTTAAAAAATTAAACTCTATCATAAAGCAATATTTTCAAGCAAATAAGTAATCCATATATCTTTTTCATTGATAATCAAAAGGACGTATTAAAAAATTCCATTATAATTAACAAAATTAGCATCCCAATTCCCAAACTCAACTAAGCTTACACCACCAGATGTTATCGGGAGGAATTAACATTGGAATTAACACTTTGAATAAATTCACAAATTCACTCGGGTGAACAAGCATTCTATATATCACATATATAGAATTTATTCAAGAATGTGCACAAGAAAAGAGTCCAAATCAATTTATATATCCATTGCATGTTGGTTGTCTCCAGGGCCATATGCACAAGATATATAATTTTACCATTAACAAATCCAAATCATGGATATATAAGCTAAAAACAAAACAGCACAAGAATTTCAAATTATTCAAGAATATGCACAAGGAAAGAGAGAGGGAGAGAACCTGAAAGTTGTGTTTTGTCAAATTATTCAAGAATATGGCGCCGGAGTTGACGTCCAAACTTTGGTCCGTTCGGAGGCGCAGAGGACTCGCGATTTGGGGACTGAGTTTTTGGCTCTGGGTTAGGGGCTTAGCAGCTTAGGACTTGGGAGTTAGGGCAGAGGCAGGCCAGAGAGTGAGATCTAAGAGACTGAGATCTCGATCGATTTTGAGTAGTGAGAAATATCAGATGAGAGTTCGAATTGGGTTTTGAGTGAGAGAGTCAAAAATTAATAATGTGTGAATAACACTATTTTACCATTTTAATCCTATGAGCAAAACCTGTTTGATAATCAAAAAGGTCTAAATAGTATTTTAAATATATATTAATAATATTTTGATCACAATATGATAAAATAAAAATGAAACGTACAAATTAAATTAATTTCAAACATAATATTATGTCCCAAAAATATCAACATAGCATAATAATTCAATCATACAAATTAAATTAACTTGAAATAGTTGTTAAGAGTTGAAGTGCAATTTGTTCACGTAGATTAAATTTCCTCTTCTTCTTCCTGCTTCCTTACCCTTGGGCGTATAATTTCTTCCATCATCGGACAATTACGTATGGAGAGCTTCCGAAGTTGCACAAGACGTCTTGCACTTGAAGGGCAAAAGACGTATTTAAACCCAGAGTCCTCAATTCGTAATTCATTTAATTTAGAGAAAGAGCTCATCCTTATTGGTTGGTAATTCTGCGGAAGCCTACTAATTCCTAGATGCTCCAAGTCATGACATCCCGCAATTGATAGCTTTGCCAAGTTTGCAAAGGCTTTTCCTCCTTCTCCTTCTCCTCCTCCTCCTCCTCCTCCTCCTCTCCTCTCCTTCTCCTTCTCCAACTCCATGGTTGAAATATGTCTAGAAACCATTCACCCTCTCTAACACCTAACACCATGTATTCAACATTTTCTAACGACGACGACTTGCTCCCTGTATACTCACTTTGTATAGACGTAACTCTCTTTTTGCATCTGTTGGATGGGATTGGAGTCCCCTCATGTATAGCCACTCTTTATAGACCCCAAGTTCAACATGAGTGATATCTATAACATATCTAACTAGCTTATGGCATATCTTTTCATCATAGTTGTTAAGGCGTCGCCTAGGCGACACCAAGTTGTCCAGTTGAGCAGAAATGGGTAAGGCGAGCTTCCGACTTGGTAGATGGCTTAAAGGCGAGCGCCTATCACAAAAAGTCATTGCCTTGGACAACGCAGTGATGACTTGGACGGCTATCCGGCTAGTCGAGCGCATTGATCTCATGGATCGACCCAAATCTGAACTGGATAAAAAATAACCGTTCGGCTTGTCGAATAATGTCGCTATGCAAAACCTAGCCTAATGTAGTCGTCGATTCACAGAGAAGAACTCAGAAGACAAAGCCAAACCGAGAGAGAGAGGGAGAAGACGAAGTCGAGAGAGAGAGAAGAAAGAGAAGACGAAGCCGAGAGAGAGAGAAGACGAAGCCAACTGCGACGGCGAAAGACTTCGACAGCGAGCACTGCAGATATGTTTTCTTCCCCTTTCTTCTTCTTCTTCTTCTTCTTCTTCTGCTCTGTTTCTGGGCTGCTCTGTTGACTTCAACTGCTCTGTTCCTTTTTTTAGCCTTTATGCTTTGCACTTTATATTACATACGCAGTGCTTTGCATATTATGCTTTGCACTTGCTGAGTTGCTATTGGATATATATATATATATATATATATATATATATATATATATATATATATATAATTATATATGTATAAGTTCTTGTTTGACTTTTTTTTACCTTATCAGTTATCATTTTTTTGTATGTATATATTTGATATTTCACTGAAAGAGAGAAATGCATGATTGTTAGTACTACTGTGATTAGTATGCTATAATGGATAAATGCATGACTGTTAGTTATTATTTGATTTGATTATTTTTGATTATTTTTTTATTTGATTGTATTGTGTAGACAGTAAAATGGCGGAAAGTTCGGGGGCTGATAATTATGATATAACGAAGGACCCTAAAAGAAAAGCTAAATTGAACGATCCGGGTTGACAATATGGATATTGGCCGGATTTAAGTAATAAGGATGTCGTGCAATGTATACTTTGTGGGAAGAAATGTCATTCGGGCATCAAAAGGCTCAAACAACATCTAGCCGAAAATTATGGAGATGTTGCTAAGTGTCTCAAAGCAACAACAGAAATTATGAGGGAGATGCAAGTGACTTTGAATAGTAGAAAGAGTAACAAGTCACTTGAGCTAGATGATGATGATGATGATGATGTAGTAGAAGTGCAAGAAGAACAATCATTTTTTCGTCCAACCATGGCTTCCAATACTTCTTCTAACACTATATCAAGTTCTGGGACGACTTCTAAAAGGAAGAATGTTGTATTTCAATTCCAAAATCCACAACCAAAAGTTAAGACGGTTGAAACTCTTCTAAGGAAGACTCCCGAAGAAGTTGTAGAGGAGAGGCATAGCAAGCCTTTGAGCCAAACGAGTATTGAAAGTCGTTTGAGGACACCGGAGAAAAAGGAGAGATTCCAAATGCACGTTGCCGACTTTTTTTAAGAATGTGGTATACCATTCAATGCTACAAATTCATGGAGATTTGAAGTAATGGTCGAGTCCATAGGTCAATATGGGTCGGGTTTCATGCCTCCAACGTATCATGAATTGAGGGTTCCTTTACTTGAGAAGGCAAAGAAGAAAACCGATGACTTAAAGAAGAATCATGAAGTTGTTTGGAAGGAATACGGCTGATCACTCATGTCGGATGGTTGGACAGATAAGATGGGAAGACACTTGTTGAATTTTCTTGTTAATAGTCTAGAGGGGACTTATTTCATGGGTTCTGTTGATGCCTCCAGTTAGTCTCAAGATGCCACAATGTTGGCAAATCTACTTGATAGCAAGATCGAGGAAATTAGCCCCGAATATATTGTTCAGGTGGTCACAGACAATGCCTCTAATTACAAGGTAGCGGGGCATATACTAATGGAGAAAAGACCTACACTGTTTTGGACACCTTGCGTCGCTCACTGCCTTGACCTTATGTTAGAGGACATAAGCAAGTTAAAGTAATTTCAGCCCACAATCACAAATGCAAGGAGAATTACAACATTCATTTATAGACATGGTCGTCTTCTTAGTGTGATGAGGGAGAAAACGAATGGGAATGATCTTGTGAGACCCGTAGTTACTAGATTTGCTACAGCTTTCCTCACCTTGCAGAGTTTGTACGAGAATAAAGATGCATTGAGGCATTTGTTCATTAGCGAGGATTGGTCAAATCAAAGTTTTCGGCTACTGAAGCGGGGAAGAAAGTATGTGATATTGTTATTTCAACAACATTTTGGCATACTATTGAGGATTACATTAGGGCGTCACAGCCACTTCTTATAGTCTTGAGGATTGTTGATAGTGATGAAAAGCCTGCTATGCCTGAAGTTATTGCTGCGATGGAATGCGTGAAGAAAAAAATTAAAGATGCATTTGATAACAAACAAAGACTGTATAAGAAGGTGATTGAAATTGTTGAGCGGCGATGGAAAAATCAAATGGAGCAAAAATTATATGGGGCTGCGTTGTTTCTCAATCCGGGCAAGTACTTTGATATCAAAGAGGAACGTCGGTTGTTTGCTAATGCTTTACGAGATGACTTCAATGATGTTCTTGTAAAGATGGTGCCCGAGTTATATTTGCTAGACAAGATAAGCAATCTAGCCGACAACTATGATGTTTCTCGCGATACTTTTGCAAGAGAAATGGTGATTAGACAACGAAAAATAAAGAATCCTCGTATGTATATTAAAAAAATATAAAGATATATTATGATTATAATTTATATACATTCTTCATTTCCTCCCTTTAAAAATATTTATATTTCTTTTAAATGTTTGTTAGTTGATTGGTGGAATGCTTTTGGAGCGCGAGCTATTGAGCTATCCTCATTTGCAAAAAGAATTTTAGGCCTCTGTTGTTCTTCTTCCGGTTGCGAGCGCAATTGGAGTACATTTGAGTTTGTAAGTACTTTTTATTGTTGGTTCAAATTTCAAAAGTAATAAATCATTCACTATTATTAAAATTTTATCATTAATATTATTATTTTTTGTTCTATTTATTTTAGATTCATACGAAGAAGAGGAATAGATTGGAACACAAACGATTGAGTGACTTGGTGTATGTCCAATACAATCGAAAGATCGCCCCAAGGTTCCAAAAGAGGCGTGAACATGACAATAATTTTGATCCATTAGTCATTGATGACTTTGAATGGGGTAATGAATGGATCGATAATGATGCCGATGTTGTTCATCCTGGGGGGATCTTATATGGAATGATGTAAATCGAGCAACCGGTGCATCCAACACGCTTGAGGGTCACAATCTTTCAAGGAGTGCTCGTACTAATACTAGTAATAATTTAATGACATACTCTCGACGTTGTGGTGGTTCAACTTCAAGGGAATCAAGGTTGATAGATTTCGACTCCGATAATGAAGTTGATGAAGAAGAGAGAATTCCAAATGATGAGGAAGAAGAGAGAATTCTAAATGATGATGAAGATGTGGAGGATGATTTTGGAGAAAGACCACCACCTACGCCTTTGAATGAGAGTACTTCTCGTGGAAGAGATGGAGATGACCTTTTCTATGATGATTTTGATTGAATGATGTTCCTAGAGTTTAGACTAGTGTATGGAGTCTAAACATTATTTTGGCTTGTTATGGTGGTGTTTTATTAGTTATTAGACTGCATAATTGTGATAGTTGGTTGCAACTTTATTTTCTATGTGGTGTTTATTGAATTCTTCATTTCTTTTACTAATTTTTAATATTAAGTGTGTTGTTTTTGGATTGTTATTGATAAATATTTACATAATTATGCCTTTAATGTTATTCCATAGTGTTATGTTTTAAGTTTTAATGTATATAAAATTTTATTGCCAATATACTTGTTAAGTAAAATAAATAATACATAAATTGCACATTGTAAATGACTTGTCGCCTTACGGACGCCATGTCGGTCGCCTAGGCGTCCAGGCAGTCGGCTACCGCCATGACTCGTCGTGGCTCCGTAACAACTATGCTTTTCATTTGGTAAAAACATGACATCTGGTAAAACAATATGTAAAGTCTTCAACTTAGTCAATTTACTAGATACAAACCCGCGCGTTGCGGCGGGATTATTCAATTTTTTAATAATAAATATGTACGTACAATTAATAAAATAAAATATAATAAAAAAATATTATATTAAAAATTTTCTAGAATTCTCTGTTCTGTAAAAATTGAACAACAACAAAAAAATGAATATACCAAATCAGTACAAACATGGTGAAAGAAAAACAACCGCACTTGATGAAATGTGAGATGCTTTGGCTAAGCCTTAGATATCTTTTTCAGTATGTCTTAGATTCCATTTTCCTTACATGATATTATACACACACATATTTGATTGTTATTGGTAGCAGACTAAATAAAACATGCAAAATGGAGCATCCACTCAGCTCAAAATACGAAACTATTCAAATTTCTTAAAATTAAGATAATTACAAAAGCTGCACTAATAAAATTGTCTATTTTACATTTTAGACATGAATGCAGATCTTTCCAAAACATCTCAGATACACTATTGTTCTAAAAAGAAGTACTATAAAGTTACAGATGGGCATGAGATGACAAATATTAGGCGAGAACCAACCATTCTACATGACAAACGAAAGTATAATTTGAAAGGATTTACAATGGAAGGCCATCAAATAGTCTCCAATATCATATTCATTATCAAAATGGACATGAATAACTAAACATCTATGGAGATCAAAAGATGTCATTATAAATTTCAAAAAAAGTATAATTAGATAGAAGACTTCAAACCTAGTTCAAATTGCTTCAATCATTTCAACCTATAAGAACTTCCAAGTAGTAAGGGAATGAACAGGTGTTCTCTTCCAACCAATAATTAGACCTTTTCCATCTCTATAAAGTGTGCAAGAGCTCCCACAAGCAAAGTTATTCAGCACCAAACTTGCTTGATACAATGAGGACATGATTAGTTCTTTCTGCACCATCCCAAAACGTGCAAAAAATGTCTTCCACACATTACTGTTAGATACATTAAAAACAAACTTTGACCATAGGAAAGTTTTCTATATGCATACACTACTGTTCTCCAAAGCAAAACAAACCTGTCTTTTACTAATATTCTGAGACTTCTCCTCCTGCCAATCTCGGTATATTGAAAAAAGTTCCATTAGCACATTCAAATTTAATGTACCTGCTTCAACCACAAGTCAATAAAAATCAGTAATTTGCTTGCCCACCAAATTCTCGGTATTCATTTCAATGTGCTTATTTTAGTTATACTGAATTCATGGGAAAGATTGACAAATGGCTTTAATATGTAGAAAGCAACTATTAAAGTATAAAAACCAATACACTGAGACCTCAAAACCATTCAAAATATATAGGAATTAGATTGCAACATTTAACATATGTTCATATTACAGAGGAAATAGGGTCAACTTAGTTTTGATGTGTGCATGTTGTTATTAGATGTGCATGTTCTCCATAAACGTGTTTCATCATAACGTAAGGCCTTTATGTTCTTCCTTTTCTTCTCTCCCTTATTCTTCTGTTACCTGTTAATGTGGCTACAATATTATTAAAAACTGGGTATACAAATGATTTTAATAGAGCAGTGAATACAAATCTTCAAAATTTCACTTATTGACGGGGAGTAGTACTTGTTTGGAATTTCAGGTTGAAGCCTGCTAACCTCCACTACTGCAAATTGGAATACGCAAATATGTTTAATCACAGCAGAGTGAACCTTTAAATATTTTGAAATGGACTATAACATTGAGAAACAGAAGCCAAAATAGTGATATTGAAATGTAAAGGACAGTAGATATGAAATTTACAATATAATCTCAATAAAAAAAAAGATCAGACTAAAATTTTGTCAAGATGGTTAAAAGAGTTGATGTATTTTAACAACTTTAAGTTTGTGAAGCTAACAACTTTAAGTTTGTGAGGTTTAAGATGAGTTTACCTCAAGGCCTTTAGTAGCAGCCCAAACTTTAAACACAACCTTCGAGGACTTCAGTAGTATTAGATGACTGGGCATTGAAGAACTCCTTTCAAACTCATCTCTAAATCTAATGATCTATATCAATTTGGTTGAATTGGCATTTTCTAAATTAATAATTAAGCTTTAAAATATTTTTTATTTTGTAACTTATTTAATATAATTTGTTTAACTTACAAAAGTAATAATTTTTTGTTTTAAAATTGAAGATATAATTTTTAATTAGTAATATGTATTTTTATTAGTAATATATATTTTTAATTAAAGTAACTATTTTTTCTTTTCATTAGTGCTCCCTCTGTTCCTAAAAGATTGTCGTTTAAGGTTAATGCACACAGGTTAAGAAATATAATTACTACCTAGCGAAAATACAATACTACCCTTATTAATTGTCTCAACCAATTATTATCCTCCCAATGTTTCTTATTCAATTCAACCAATTACTTCTTATTCAACCAATTACTACTTGGATTATAGCATTAAATTGAATAAGAATCATTGGAAAGGGAAGAAAACTTTAAATAAAAGAAAGCTTTAAATAAGGGTAAAGTAGGAAAAAAATAGCTAATGTGTATTGATAAACTCAAAACGCCAATCTTTTTGGAACAAAAATTACTCCCTAAAACGACAATCTTTTAGGAACGGAGGGAGTAATATGTATTTTTTAATTTTTATTTAAAAAAATAAATGCAATATTTATTTGTGATTTTATGTATTCTGTTTTAATTGTTCCATACGTTTCAAGATAAAAAAAGATAATTTTTCAACCAATTGATGAACATACAAAGTCGCATTATAGGGATCAATTACAGTATCAGTCCTTGGAAGAAGGGATCAATTACAGTACCATTTCATATTTGCACAATTGTGAATGTTTTCGTATTACTTTTCTGAAACCTTTTTATTTGTACTTCATAATAGCTCCATGTCTGCAATAAGCTCAAATACTACTGTGAAGTTGTTCACTTTGAAGAGTCCATTATTTTCAATGAGCTTGGTCAATGAGCTCAAATGCTTTTGTGAAGTTGTTCACCTTTTTATTTGTACTTCATAATAGCTCCATGTCTGCAATAAGCTCAAATGCTATTGTGAAGTTGTTCTTTGTAGGAATTCCATGTTTGACCAAGCTCAAATGCTCATTAAAAGAAGTAGCGTTAGGTGAGCATCAATTATTTTCCATTTGATCAAACAATTTCATTGCCCAATATATTCTTCCTGCAACACACAAACCTTTAATAAATGTGTTGTTTTTTAAAAAAAATTTACAGTAGTAAAAAAAAATCCATAAAATATTAAAAAAAAATTTAGTTGTTTTTAAAAATAAAAGCAAAAAAATAAAATAAAAAAATCCCTCATTTTAAGAATGTAAGAGAGCCCTTACTTGATTATTTATGTGTGTTTATATATATATATATATATATATATATATATATATATATATATATATACCTTCCACTTATAGATTCAGTAGTTAATCCTACGTAGCACAAAGATAACAACCATTGTGTAAACATCAATAGGGTTTAAATAAATATTCAAAAATAACCATTGTGAAGGCAATAAAAAACCAATCATGTAAAGCACAAAATCAAAATATCCTGAAGAAATGGAAAGAGTTTAACCTAAAATAGTTATCCAAACACAATGTTAGACAATGCATGTTTCATACTTTTCATTATACTGATCAAATCTTAACAGCTTTTCAGAGCGTGGAGACATATCATGTTAGACAATTGAAAACCAATTCCCATAGCAAAATACAATAACCAATCACCTTAATTGGGACTTACCATTTCACAAGTATGCGATTTTATAAATTAATCAACAATCATCCGTCCCCATGCTACGTGTTAAAATCATCTATATGTACAGGGAACGATGTAAATGACTTCTGAAGTATAGCATAACACCAAAAGAACCTGCTTATGCAATAACAATAGTAAAAAAATTATTCATTTATTTAAATGGCAGATTCCAATTAAGTTGATTTTTTGTGGGTCACTTAAAACTTTCAAGTAAAAAAGAAATGAATTGATATGTAATTATCAAAAATAAGTTATTTTCACTATATAGTCCATATCTATGAAACAGTTTATCCAGCCATATAAGAAATCATCTCAGCTACATTTCATACAACTTAGTAGAATTCAAAGTGTAGAAATCTCTGAAAGGATAAATTAAAAACTGTTTATATCTGTGATTTAGGGGATCAATAAATTAAAAGATAACAATTAAATTACAAAGGATAAATTAAAAGATATCTGTTTATATCTGCCGTGGTGTGCCTTTTCTTCGCCTTCTTGACCGTTGTTTTTTTCTAATTGGCAATGTCCTCCATCTTTTCAATTTTTGCAATTCTGTCACCTCTCCTCGTTTACTTGTAGTAAATAAGCTCATGTGACAGAACTTACCCAATTTAAAGGTATTCGTTCAGACACAATAAAGCCACATGCTTCCCTCAAATTTGAAGGGCAAACTGGGTACATTTGAGGACAAAAATACCTAAATTGGTTCAAATTTTAGTAGGCTGATTTCCCAATATTAATAGGAATATGTGGAAGAATTGCAAATGTGGGTAAATTTGAGTAGACGCGTAGACTTCCTCTTGAAAAGGCTCCAAACAACTATCCAGTATACAATAATACAAAGCAACAAACTGAGTGTCCAAGAAGAACCAAATTATAAGCACACAGTACCCTCGTAAAAATGAGAGAAAATTGTACTCTAAGCCTTGCAATAAAAAGGGTAAAATAATGCAAAGCAAGACTGAACATTACCAAAAAAAAATGAAGATTAACAGAGGAAATAATTTGGAAGAATTTGCAAGCACCTATAATATAGTGAGTTTCGTTTTCTCGCTTCATTAAACTTCGTCTTTTCTTTAATTCGGCTCTAAATCATTTAAAGATATTAAGATGCATTGTTATTTTGACTATATTGTTCCTACTTAATTTGTAGCACTATAACAGGACGGGAATGTGTAAATTTGGTACTTCCTGTAAGTATAATCATCCAAGCTCAGTAGTGACACTAAATTTCTATGGATACCTACTGCGCCTGGTCTGGTCTTTGTTCATTTTTGTCTCTCAGATTTATTTATTTTTACCTTTTACATAGAGTTAACTTGTAATTGTAATTCTTGTGACAGGGTGAAAAAAAGTGTTCCTACTATGTAAAAACAGGGCACTGCAAGTTTGGCACAAGCTACAAATTTCACCATCCACAACCGTGTCAAGGTCTGCTCTTCTTCCAGGTTCTTATATGCCAGGGACATGGTTCAGTACTGCTTGCCCAGGGGTTGGTTCCCTTATTTGGTTGGAATCCTTACCAGGTATATCCTATAAAGCTTCCTCTTTTTGTCCATGAATTTATTTAGGTGAGTACCTTTTCTATCAATTTGTTAACTGACCCATATGAGAAAGAGGCAAAGAAGCATCAAATAAAACAGTAAAAAAAATGGTAGCAATATACTCCCAAAATCAAATAGAAAGAGTCTCTTCCCCCCATTGAACAAAGACCAGACCATGATTTATGTATTTTTGTTGGCAAACTTGCAGAATCAAAACTAATCACATACATATTTATTTAAATTACAACATTAAATTACAACATTAGAAACACAATGAAACACTTAACACCTAAATGAAAAACACAATGAAACCTAGAAACAGATAACACATACTTAAAAAAGAATCTCTTCCCCCTTTTGAAAGTTCCAATCTTTTTGAAAAAATTGGCTTGTTGCCGTTAAAATGATAATGCTTGAATATAGTTAAGATGAACACATGAATTTAACTATGGCCACATATATACAGCCTAGATTTGATTGAACCCAGCACTATACACTAACCTGTTGCTGCTGTTACTTGAGATTTAATGAAGTGTCCTTTGTTTCTAAACCACTCAGCAACAAATGGCACGACCAAATAGATCGCCTTCTTCCCAAGTTCTTTAGCTGACTGTCTTGCATATATATAGCCAATTGTATTCAACATATCAACACCATACACTGTGGAAAGTGGGAAAGATGTTAATTAGAAAGACTAATAGAGCATTTTTTGCTTTGCAGAAATATAGACGACAAAGTAGAACATAATAATTAAGGGTTCAAATTCATTCTTGGAAACACCTTACTTTTGAATTTACCAAGATATTTCTGAACTATGATCAATGTCAGTCTTAATATCACTTAATATAAAATAAAAAGGATAATATTATAATAGATGATATAAATCTAAACATTGTTTAAATTTAAAAGGTCATAAACACTGTTTTGGATTATCAGGAGTATAGCTCAATACAACTAACTGACTATAAAATTATGTTTTAGATTTATTATAATTAAATAATACCTGACATTAATCTAAACACTGTTTCTAACAGATTATTTCAATTAGTTATGCTGATCTATAGCAGTAACAAACCAATATAATAAACCTAAATCTATAATAATTAAATTATAAAGGGTAATAATTAAATTATAATAGTTGATATAAATCTAAACACTATTTAGATTTATCTTACAAAGGATAATATTATAGCATTTAATATAAATCTAAACATTGTTTAGATTTATCATAAATCTAAACAGAAGATCTACCAAAAATGAAAATTAATGAAAATCATGACTTAGCTCATCATCGGCAAGTGTTTCTGTCAGGTTCCGTACGAAGGTTATGAGCCAAAGCCGGTAGAAGGGTATGAGCCAATTGTCGGTCGAAGGGTATGAGGCAAAAACTCCATAAATTGCGCCGAAAATTTTATTTGAAATCGAAGATTATCAGTAGATAGATTTTGAAATCGAAGATTATCAGTAGCTTGGATTTCGAAATTGAAGGGTATGAGCCAATTGCCGGTCGAAGAGTATGAGGCAAAAACTCGCCGGAGATTTTGTTATGAGCCAAATCTTAGTTAATTTGGCGTATAAAATTTGGTAGACAGGTGTTTAAAGTTTAGAAGGAGACAGTTGTTTAAAGTTTAGAAGGACAGATGTCAAGAAATGTAGTAGTACAGATGTCAAAATATTGTGTTAAAAACTGTGATTTAGTATATATAATAGATAATAGATAATAGATAATAGATTTAGCTCATAATGGATGGGATCGGGGTCTTCTTCTTCTTCTTGGGGTCCCCTCCTCGGATTGAAACCATATGGAATATACAATTCCTCTAGATTGGATAAACTTAATAGAAGATTTCGCGGCATTATCATGTTGCAACAATCATTTCTACTCATATCCAATAGTCGAAGACGTTTCAACTCTCTCAACTCACGTGACAGCTCTTCAATATCACGATCAAGGATGATAAGCATTTCCAGATTTTTTTAATTCCTTGATCAACGACATGTTCAAGTCAGCATTGTATATGATCAACTTACGTTCTTTTCTTCCTCCTACTCCCGGCTTTATCTTCCTCTTCCACTTTTCACCCCATATTCCTCTTCCACTTTTAATTGTCATTTCACAAAGTCGTACCATATTGATCACACACAGACCTTTAATTGGCTCTTTGATTATGAATTAATGGAAGACATCTTCGTTGTCTCCGGCGTTCATTTTTCCGCTCTTTTCGCAGTTATATATTCTGATCGTCGATCGTCGAGTTGTAGACGAAGCTTCCCGATCATAACGAATGCTGAGCAGTTGTTTCATCCGATAGGTACATAAAGATTACGCCTCCCCAATTACTACATTTCTCCCTTCAAATCTATATTTACTTTTGCGTATGAAAAATTGATTTGTTTCAATTTTACTGATGTTTCTGGCATATGCAAGTTACTTGTTTGATAACGTGCCAAATTCATTTTTTTACATACCCAACAATTTCGTGTATTATGTTTGTATTTATCTCGCCTATTTGTACAGTAAAATTAATCAAGTCATCAAGCCTTAAGGTATGTTTAATTTAAGTTTTTGATTTTTTTTCAAACACTAATCGCTTATTAAGAATGTTTGACTACTGATACCCAATTCTCATTCCCTCTCTAAGTTCCTATCTATCTTGCCTATTTAACTTGTGAATTTAGAAGATAACTTTAATTTAACTTCCCTCAAGTTTGCCTTTGCAAATTTCCTTGTACTTTGATTCATATTGTTTCTGGAAAAAAGTAGTATGGATTCATATCATGCAGGTTAGTGAGGTGAATGTTACATATTTGTTGAAATACCACAAAGAAGAGATAAGTTGACCTACCATTTTTATAAAACTATGTATAACAACTGTTATGTGTTTGATTCTCTAGCTATATTTTTTTGAGCTATCCTATCATGATTTCAATTTTACTTTATTTTTATTTTAGATTAGATTAGATACCACTAATTTTAGTGATTGGACTGCTATAATATCTTTGTGAAAGAAATTATAGATTGTTTTTCTTTTAGTAGAATGTCATTTTGATGCAGGAAATTGAGAATAAAAGGTAGACATTATTCATATATTTTATAAGTAATGTTTTACAATGAATGTATGATTTTAAGAGGAATTGACTACCAGGTCAATAAAAGCATGTGTTTATATAATAATTTGTTTATGTTAAGTTTTGTTATTATTCAGGGTATTGGATCAAACTAAGATTGCTGGATTGTACAATATAATCTTGAAATTCAATTTATTTGTACGTTTACACTTAAAACTATTATGATTCTCTCCACATTCATTGTAATCATGCTTTAAAGTCTAAAATTGAACCAATTTCATTTTCATGTGAAACGAAGTACATAGTGAATTTAGAGTTGTTATTGTAAGACCCTAACTTTTTATGAATAAGATTTATTTTTTTTAAAATCTTATTCTAAATAGTAAGGTGTTTATTTAATAAATGTTATAGTTATGGATGATATGTGCAAATTATACAAAGTAAACATTTTGTCGGGAAATATTCGGTTTGTCGGAAAATATTCGTACGACGAAGCCGAATAACCAATCATTGGTGGGCCCCACAATGGAATAACTGTCAGATATAGAAAGCGACAAAAATAACATTTTTAAAAATTAGCGACAGAAATTTTACCGTTAACTGTTGAAATATCTGGTGATAAAAGTACAATAAAATGCGTTATTCCACAATAGCACGCGGTACTCCACAGTATTTCTGATTATTAATTCAATAATTGCTAGAGTAGAAGTCACTCAGTATTTCATTCAATAATTGACACAGTAGTTACTACATAGTATCTCATATTATTGATTCAATAATTGTTACAGTAACATCTGCACATTATTTTATATTATTAAATCAATATTATGACACAGTAACTTATATTATTTGATATGATATTATTAAATCAATTATCATTATTTATAATGTCTAGAAGTTTTGTCGAGAAAAGGGGTTTGTTGATTGTGCGCTGCTTATACGTAAGGCCCCCTCTTTCCTGGGAACGATTTGATTGTCAGTATTGTGAGTCTATAATATTGAATTATTTAAGTATCCTTGGAAATTGAACTTTTGGTGCATTATAAATATAATGACCATTGTCTTAATTATTTCCACTTAAAAGATGGCACTCTACTAATATATTTATAAAATATCTATTTTTATACATTGGAGTTATTATGTAAAATATGTTAATAATGTATAAGTGGTTTATCCGTCAACATTCTTTGTTTTAAATCAGACAACTTATTCAAAAGAAGGTCCCTCATTTACCAAATTTTCTAAAGGGGTGTATTTTCTTTCTTTGGGATTTTGACATATTGTGATTTCTTTTACAGTGGTCCCTCATTTGCCAAATTTTCCAAGTGATGTGCATTCTTTCTTTTAAAACTTTGGCATATTGTGATTTCTTTTTCAATGGGTGGTCCCTCATTTGTCAAATTTTCCAAGTGGTATGCATTCTTTCTTTTAAAACTTTGGAATATTGTGATTTCTTTTACAATGAGTGGCCCTTCAATGGCCAAATTGTCAAATTTGTATACTGATGGGTTTGAAACTCGTGACTGAATTTCCTTAATTAACGGGAGCATGCCACCCAACCTTGCCTATAAAAAGAAGGGACCTTTAGAAGATGAGATACACTAGAAGTACAAAAATTCTTCTATTTCAATATTGTGAGTATTTATTTTGAGTATAAATATTCTTTGAGTGTAGCTAATAGTTTCAGATTTTCTTAGGATAATATCTTTTATACCAATCAGATCTAGTCTTTTACTAAGGTAAATGATATTATTTTTTTTCATATTTATAAGGGATATCATTTCCTTTCATACTCCATATTATGGTAAGAAGTTGTTACCTGTTTCTACAACTTTTTTGTTAAACGGTGAAAATTCCTAAACTGTTTAGAATTTCCTTAATAGTTTGCACTTCATCTGCCATCTTTTCACTTAAATCTTTCTTATTGTGTTTTACACGTTATAGTTGAATTGTGACTATTTATTCTATTCTTGAACTCTAATCGAATTTTTGGATATCATCTTGAAAATTTGGACATTCTTGGACTCTAGATAAATTAAATTATAAATCTCTAATGTTTATTCTTGATTTTATTGCTCTTATTATTTTTATTCATCCTTTATATTATTGTCATTCCCTAGACTTAAATTGTGGTGAAAAATTATCTTTGGCTCGTAGTGTAAAGATGAACTGTTGATTGGTATGATTATAATCAGGAATTGTGTATTGGTATAATCATGACATTTAGTGTTACAGATAAATTCTTGTGGTGAATGTTCTCTTTGGCCCGTAATGCAAAGATGGACTATTGATTGGCATGATCATAACCATTAGTGTTATAGTTGAATATATTTGGCTCGTAGTGCAAAGATAAACTGTCGATTTGTATGATTATGAACAAGAACTGTGTATTGGTAAAATTATGATTCTTAGTGTAACAGGCAAATGCAGGTAGTAAAAGATCTATTTGGCCTGGGTGAAAAAAAGAAACTTTTGATTGGTGTTACAGGGATAAAATATTGATTATGAATTTTTCAAATAAAAGAAGATATAAGATAGTATGCTTTATTTGAATCTTCTAATAAATTGTTTGTTCCGCTGTAATTATTATTGAAAATTTATACTCTCCGATTTATTATTGTTGAAGGCTAAAGATAATTTATTCTTTACTATCTTAGTCATGATAAACTTTAATGGGCTATTTGAGCTCACCATTTTTCTTTTCATTCCATTGTTCTTCTCATAAAATGAGAGTGTAGCTAGGACTAGTCGGGTAATGGAATGATGATCCGAAACTGTAGAAGTATCTCAATACATTATAAAATAGTGTGATAATAATTGTATTGAAAATTTTAGTTGAGTGTGGATATTGTCGTACTAGATACGATACAATTTTTGTATTGAAACTCACAGTATATGTGTTGTCGTATTTTGCACGACAATTTAATTGTGGTAAATAGAAAAATTTGTATTTGAATTCTGTAATATATATTTTGACGACTCAAAATGGGTTGTGTGGACCTATTTTGGGGGCGTCACAGTTATACTAATTTTTTATTTAAAAATTGGTTGTTGTGTTTCAAAAGCTGATTTATGTGTTTAGTAAATGAATGAAATAATAAGTGGATGGGGTGGGGAAAACTGAGCCAATTGGTTATCTCAATCAGGAAGAATAACTGTCATGGGGTCTTGAAATGTAAACTACTTCAAGAAATTGGATCACATTGGCAAGGACACTTGCGGGTAAAAATAATTACTTAATTATGCATTCTTTTACTTCTTAATTTATAGCTATTGTGTTGATTGTTGTTTCAAATTGTACTATTTTCTGAATGTTGTTGATGGAATTCGTCAATCTTTTGCTTTTATATTATGGTAATTCAACTAATTTACATAAATTGTGTACTTCAAGTTCTTTTTTGACATGAATGTCGGATAAATTACTAAAACAAATGTGGAATTTTGATTGCTGATGCTTAGTGCCACTGAACTGCCTACGCAGACTCAATTGTGTCCCTACGATGGGGTGGTCAATATGTCTCCTTTGTACGACAAACTGCACCAAGGTTGTGATGTTATGTTTTGTGTGTTTACTAGATTTTCATGCTTAGTCATTTCTTTTCTTTATCTTTTTTAATACATGATGAGTTGAATCCTCAGTCTGCAGCATATTGGCCAAGATAATCGATTCAATCTATATAAGCTTAATCAATTTTGGAAGTATGGTGCATCAAGTTGTTTGACAGTTCATATTATGTCTACAGGATGTAAATGGGAGGCAGTTGATCATGAACAAGGCTTCTCCAAAAGGGTACACGGCCTGGACGTCATCAGCCTCAGGTGTTTGAACCTGCTAATAAGATTTATGTTGGTAACCTTCCATAGGATATGGGGCTGAAGCGCGCCTTGAGCAGGTTTTCAGTGGACTTGGTAAGGTGCTGAATGCACAGGTAGTAAATGACACTGAGTAGGAATAATCACGAGGTTTGGCTTTATGGCAATGTCTACAAAATTTAAACTGAATGATGCCAGTGCTAACCTTGATGTACATATAATAGATTTTTACTATCTTACATTGATTTAGACTCGCAATCTTTGAGTTCTAAAGGTTAACTCATTTAGAATTGTTTAGCTTCTTGATAACAATTGATCATTGCATATGAGTAATTAACTTTATTTTTTAGAATTAAGCAAGTCAAATTTCAAATTTGTGGGAAATTTACAATGGTATGGATAAAACAGATTATATAAGATTTGTTCGGATGCCTAACATATTAGTTAAGGGAATATGATTAGGGTATGTTCGTTTACAATGTTATTAATTGGGTTCAACTGAATTGACTCTATATTTCCTCCAAATTATAGCCCTGGCAAATATGTGAATATAAAATGATGATAGATATATGGCTAGCAGGCTGTGTATGTGTGTAGTATTGCATTACTATTCAATATAAATTGTTGAACAATCTTTGTGCTAATGTTTATATATGATGTGTCAAAAGTTCTATGATTCCTTTGAGCTGCTTCATCTCACTTCCTTTCTCTTCTATCTATTCAACTACCCAATATGTACTCAATAACATAGTTAGAACCAATATATATATATATATATATATATATATATACACACACACACACACACACACACAACCAGTCCGGGATTCCGGATTTTTTTTAAATACTGATTTTTTTTTTTTTTAAAACAACTAAAAAAAGTTTAATATTTTATGGAACTGGAATGTTTACATAATACAATGTTTTGGGTATGAATTGGATATATATAACAAAATAATATATTATGTAAAAATTCAAGTTCCATAAAATATCAAACTTTTTTTTAGTTGTTTTAAAAAAAAAGTTCGTATTTAAAAAAAAATTGGGATCCCGAACTGGATCCGGACTCTCTATATATATATATATACAGAATTGATCAGGTCCGGACTCCCGGACCTGATCAAATCCGGACCCCAAATTTTTTTTTTTTTTTTTTTTTTTTGGTAGAACAACTAAAAAAAATAAAATAAATAATTATGGAACTGAAATTTTTCCAAAATAAAGTGTTTTGGGTGTGTTTTTAACACCTATCCCCAACCAATGTATGTACAGTCTGCCCAGACTGTACAGACATATTTCGTTATAGGCATCCAAATCACGCCCAAAACACTGTATTATGGAAAAATTTCAATTCCATAATTTTTTTTTTTTTTTTTTGTTGTTTCAAAAAAAAAAAAGAAAAGAAAAAGGTCCGTATTTTAGTAGAGTCCGGGATCCCGGACTGGATCCGGACTCTATATATATATATATATATATATATATATATATATATATATATATCCACTTGCAAAATAGCAGCCAAAGGATGTCAGCATGTTTACCAGAAAAGGAGGTAGAGATTTTTAAGGTAGAAGGTTTTATATTACCCTAAGAAGAAAAGTCCCCCAATTGCAAAGATTCTTGTTGCCAAATGGATTTAGCTATCCAATGGCTAGTAGGCTAATAGTAATATACTACTTACCATCTCTTAGCTTTTTGTGGAATCAATTCAATCAACCTTTTCTCCATTTCTTTGTCTTGTGTTTGCCTTCTGTGGGAGTGGAAGAGGACAATACCTGAACGGTCCAGATTTGTTCATTTCTTTATATTATTATTCCCATCTTCTTTTAAGACATTTTTTGACATTTTCAGATCTATGTGCCTATGTCTATCTCATGCATGATATGTATTGATGTTAAATAATATTTGTCATTACAAATATTAAATTATTAATATATAATCTAATTAACAAAACTTAACTGTTTTTGAACCCTAATAAACGATCAGAATTGTCTAAAATTTAGATAAATCTCACCGTTCATTATATTTCATTTAACTTTAAAAGATAAAAAATTATTTTCTCACTCTCCGTTCTTCTTCCATTCTTCCTCCTCCCGAGCTCGTCCTCTGCCTCCTACATTCTCTAGTCCCGACAATCTCTCATACCCTTCATACGTAGTGCCGGAGGCACGGGTAGTACGACTAGTTATAATATATTTGATAACAATTCATAACATGGGATGGGATATGAAATAAGACAGTATTATTCGGAGGATGGGGTTGAACCCAAAATCTTTTGTCTAGATTTTGAATTAAAAACATATAAATAATTTCATATTATTTAATAATACAACTAAAATTGTTTATCTAATTTTTAAACAAACCACAAAAAAATATATCCCCAATGGCAGTTTAGTTTAGTTTTTTTTTTAAATTTCTTATTCTCTCCCATTGAATGGCAGTTTGGTTTTTATTTTATTATTTAATTTTGGTATTACTAAATTATGCATTGACATCATGGATGATGTTTTTTCATGTCTATTTTCTTTGATAAGTTAAGAATTTAATATACAAAGAGACATGTCTATTTGAATCTATTATAATAATAATTTAAAATCTATTAAAAGCTAAGACTTTTTATATACATATGCATGATATTTTGGGGTATGTTTGACAAACTTCAAGACCAAATTACTTATGCAATTTGTCACCAAATTAATCTGAACTCCCTCCATTATATAGAATCTCATATATTTGACTTTTTAATATCATTTTGTAAAATTTAAAATTGATATTAATTAATTTATTTAATTTTAATAATTATAATTGTAACACCCCCTGTAACACCCCCTTCCCGAAAAGGAAAGGGAGGTCACGGACAAAGCACAACAAACTTCAAAATAAATAAACAGATCATTAACCACATCAAAATATTAATAGTGGTGATCCATTAATAAAGTACTAGGTACAATTCTCCAAACAGAGTCAACTAATCAAAACTTAAAATTTGAATCAACCCAGATGGTCAAAGGTAGCACTCTCATCACTCTAACCCTGAATCACCCCTGCAACCTGCCGGAAGAAAAATACATCATGAGTCAATTGCCCAGTACGGATACAGATATACAAAAGATATACAATTGAAATACGAAATTAACATAGATAAAATATTGCCTCTGACAAAATAAAACTCCAAAGATCTGAATAGAATATATCTGAACCAACAGGATTAACGAAACAAACAGAAGAGTAAAGAAAATAATGAACTGAAATAACTAACCCAATTAATTGAAAGGAGACGAAATGAACTGAAATGAAACGAACAAAACAAATGGCTGAGGTTATTTCATACCGATTGAGCTCAGAAATATATCTTGTCACACAGACAAGTCAAAACAATACCACACAGGCAAATCAAAATAATGCCACACAGGCAAATCAAATGATGCAACACAGGCAACCAAAATAATGTCACACAGGCAAATCACACATTTGACCGCGAATCCAAATGTATGCAAATCGGATAGGTGTATTTGGCACAACATCACCAATCCGCAGAACAGAAAACTAGGGTTAACCCATACGCCTCCCACAACGAAATACCAAATGACCCACTTCTTCCAGAGCCCAAAATGGAGACGCCGTGGACTAATCACACTGCCACAGAAAGTGTCATGCCTCTCGTGCCAAGATGACATGCCTGTGGTACCCCCACAGGTGGTTATAGCTCAGGTATACCCTACGGTATATTCTAACAAAAATATCATGTCACAACACATGCGACATAATACCAACAAAAGGGTTCTATATGTACATGTTGAACCAAATCAAATTATAGTCACAAGGTTTCAAAAAGAAGGTAGCAACATGTATCGCTCTACAATTATCAAAAATAAATACTAAACATGATATCCTAATTCAAAGAGTACAAATACGAGTCATATGTATCAACTCCAAAATAAAACTAATATATTTATTTCACAGGAAATAATTATGTGAAATCATAACAGAATTCAAAATAAGGAAACAAACGAATAAATCAAATTTAATAAGAGTATCGCTGAAAGAGTACGGAATCCGTACCTGATACTTCCAAACCATTTATGGCACACTCCACAAAATCTTACCCTCAAATGTCAACGATATCAAATACGAAACGTCATTCACAACCTAAACATATTCACCTCAAACTAAAAACAATCCAAACTAATAATTCCCAAAATAATTCATTATCTATTTAATATACCTTTAATCATCGTCTTTTATCAATTATTAATACTCCAAAATTTATATTCAAAAAAAATAACTCTTTAAATTCCCTCCGTTCAATTTAAATAATTTAATAAGGTTTTATTACTATCAAATCATTAATAACAATATACTATTAAATTATTATTAAAACTTTTATAACTATGTCGGCAAAATTAATTAATTCAAACTAATATACATAACCTCAATCGATTTATCAATTCCGTTATACGCTTTATGACAAGGAAAAATAAATAAATTTTTAACACAATATACTTATATATATATATATATATATATATAAAATAAAATAATAAAAAAAATTAAAAACAAAAACCATGCCTGCAAGAGTTGCAAGCCTAAAAACTATATGAGGTATCCTAATTCATTATAGCAGCTTTTCGCATCACGTTGGCGATTTTTTTTTATATAGGAAAAAGCTATCATTACTTCATACTGTTCAATCAATTTCGGATATCAATCAAAGATAAGCCACAATAATTCATTAATACTAGCAAAGCTACAATACGTCAGTACCTTTTTGTTTCATACGCAACAAGTGAATTGGTTGATTTCTCTTCTCCAAATTACAGTGTAAAAATTCCTTTCTTCTCTCCTTCCTTTGTTCTCTCTTCACAGCGCAGCCGCCAATCACTTTTTCTTTTCTTTTTGATTTGTACCGCATGTATGATTAGGTTTTAGTATTTATTATTATTTTGTTTTACAAACTCTCCTAATTATAATAGGATTTTTCTATTAACCAAATACAAAATAGACCCAATTAGTATAAAAGTCCAAATTAATGTAATCACGTACTTATTATAGTTCACACAAATTAAATATAATTTGACCCAACATAAGAAAAGCCCAATTAAAATATGGATTTAATTATTATTATTATTATTATTTTACCGGGTATTACATCACCTATCCCTTAAAAGGATTCCGTCCCCGAAATCAAAAGAATGAACGTACCTAATTATCAAAAGATGCGGATACTCCGCTCGAATAAACTCATCTATCTCCCAAGTAGCTTCCCGCTCCGAATAATTTTACCACAAGACTTTAACAAAAAGAATTATCTTTCTCAATTTTAATTTAATCAGTTATTTAATTACCTACTAAAATAATTTAATTTTCAAATCAAAACAAGGAAGAAAAGAGGAAAACAAAATCATTTACCTTTTCCAATTAAAACACAATTGTATAAAATAAAAAAAATCAATTAATATTTAATTTTAAAAAAAATATGGGTTATTACATTTTTCACCCCTTAAAAATAATTCCGTCCTCGGAATTCAAATAAGCTACAAAAATAAATAAATAAATTTAGATACGACGTAGCGCCGCCATTTGTAACGATCAACACGGATAAGTCATCGGTCTACGTAATTATCAATGTACTTATAAAAGATCCGTCAGCTACCGTGTCAAGCCTTGGTAGGGTTCTTCGTTTTGCATTGTATTAAACCACATGCTCCATAGCTGGTGCGGGTCCTCATTAATATCTTTGAGTTCCATTCTTGCAAACGTACGTACTCTTCAGAACATAATTCGAAATCACAAAAAAATTTCTCTTCATCTAAATACGATTCGAATACCCAAAATATTTAAAATTATTTTTAATTCGTAAAATATTTTTCCACACATGACAAAGATTTAACAATTTATTTTCATTTAATTTTTACATAAATTCACGCAAAACTCTAAAGACATCAGATAAAACAACTATGCAAACCATATTACCAACTCTCCCCAAGTCCTCAAGAGCTTCAAAATATCTCATCCTCAATTTGAATTATTCACCAAATAATATTACACCAAAGAATATACTACTAATATCTCTTTATCACCAACTCTCCTAAGTCCTCAAGAATTTCAAAATATCATAACCTCAAATCAAATTAGTTCTCAAATATTATAATACCAAAATATATTACCACTAAAATCTCTTCATCACCATACCAAACTCCAAATCATATATCCTACTATCTGAATCAGCAAACAATAGCTTTCAAAATCTCTTAAAGATTCATCACTTAATATCTAATCATTCAATAAATCAATGATTCTCTTAGTGCAAACCTTAATCCAATAATTTCAAGGTCTCCCTATAATATCACAAAGGAACTTCATAAGACATAACTCCAATATCCCACTAGAAAATAGCCACAAAATTGATCATTAACTTCAATTGATTAATCTAATTACCTCGAATATCAACACTCAAATTACAAGAAATCCTCTATACTTAATAGTTTTCACTTTATCATGATATGCCATCAACACAAACCTCAAATTATCCATAAGCTTAACATAAATCAAAACCTAACTCAAATCAATCCTCAATTCAACGTTCATAATAATTTGTAATTACCTGAAATAACTCTTAACAAATAATTCTCCAATATCAAAACTTACTGATACAAATGCTCACATCATAATTGTATAATCATTTCTTAACTGAACAAAATATGACATTATTCTCCTTAATAATCAAATCACAATCCTTAACTAATATTATTGCTCCAATGCATAACAATAATAATCTTAACAATGTTTCTCACATTTCTCAAATCAACTACAACTCGAGGAGAGAATGACACTTGGTCAAAATCAAGACCAACCAAATAAAGAACAAAATCGAATAAAATTCCTACGACGTCTACCCAGAGATTTTCCCACAACTCACAGGTCAAACCTAAATAGGTTTTCTACAAGAAAGAACCTAAGCTCTGATATCATCTATGTAACACCCCCTGTAACACCTCCTTCCCGAAAAGAAAAGGGAGGTCACGGACAAAGCACAACAAACTTCAAAATAAATAAACAGAGCATTAACCAGCTCAAAATATTAATAGTGGTGATCTATTAATAAAGTACTAGGTACAATTCTCCAAACAGAGTCAACTAATCAAAACTTAAAATTTGAATCAACCCAGATGGTCAAAGGTAGCACTCTCATCACCCTAACCCTGAATCACCTCTGCAACCTGCTGGAAGAAAAATACATCATGAGCCAATTGCCCAGTACGGATACAGATATACAAAAGATATACAATTGAAATACGAAATTAACATAGATAAAATATTGCCTCTGACAAAATAAAACTCCAAAGATCTGAATAGAATATATCTGAACCAACAGGATTAACGAAACAAACAGAAGAGTAAAGAAAATAATGAACTGAAATAACTAACCCAATTAATTGAAAGGAGACGAAATGAACTGAAACGAAACGAACAAAACTAACACAATAAAATAATAGGCTGAAACAAATGGCTGGGGTTATTTCATACCGATTGAGCTTAGAAATATATCTTGTCATACAGACAAGTCAAAACAATGCCACACAGGCAAGTCAAAATAATGCCACACAGGCAAATCAAATGATGCCACATAGGCAACCAAAATAATGCCACACAGGCAAATCGCACATTGGACCGCGAATCCAAATATATGCAAATCGGATAGGTGTATTTGGCACAACATCACCAATCCGCAGAACAGAAAACTAGGGTTAACCCATACGCCTCCCACAACGAAATATCAAATGGCCCACTTCTTCCGGAGCCCAAAATGGAGACGCCGTGGACTAATCACACTGCCACGGAAAGTGTCATGCTTCTCGTGCCAAGACGACATGTCTGTGGTACCCCCACAGGTGGTTATAGCTCAGGTATACTATACAGTATATTCTAACAAAAATATCATGTCACAACACATGCGACATAATACCAACAAAAGGGTTCTATATGTACATGTTGAACCAAATCAAATTATAGTCACAAGGTTTCAAAAAGAAGGTAGCAACATGTACCGCTCTATAATTATCAAAAATAAATACTAAACATGATATCCTAATTCAAAGAGTACAAATACGAGTCATATGTATCAACTCCAAAATAAAACTAATATATTTATTTTACAAGAAACAATTATGTGAAATCATAACAGAATTCAAAATAAGGAAACAAACGAATATATCAAATTTAATAAGAGTATTGCTGAAAGAGTACGGAATCCGTACCTGATACTTCCAAACTATTTATGGCACACTCCACAAAATCTTACCCTCAAATGCCAACGATATCAAATACGAAACGTCATTCACAACCTAAACATATTCACCTCAAATTAAAAACAATCCAAACTAATAATTCCCAAAATAATTCATAATCTATTTAATATACATTTAATCATTGTTTTTTATCAATTATTAATACTCCAAAATTTATATTCAAAAAAAAATAACTCTTTAAATTCCCTCCGTTCAATTTAAATAATTTAATAAGGTTTTATTACAATCCAATCATTAATAACAATATACTATTAAATTATTATTAAAACTTTTATAACTATGTCGGCAAAATTAATTAATTCAAACTAATATACATAACCTCAATCGATTTATCAATTCCGTTATACGCTTTATGACAAGGAAAAAAAATAAATTTTTAACACAATATACTTATATATATATATATATATATATATATATATATATATATAAAATAAAATAATAAAAAAAATTAAAAACAAAAACCATGCCTGCAAGAGTTGCAGGCCTAAAAACTATATGAGGTATCCTAATTCATTATAGCAGCTTTTCGCATCACGTTGGCGAATTTTTTTTTTATAGGAAAAAGCTATCATTACTTCATACTGTTCAATCAATTTCGGATATCAATCAAAGATAAGCCACAATAATTCATTAATACTAGCAAAGCTACAATACGTCAGTACCTTTTTGTTTCATACGCAACAAGTGAATTGGTTGATTTCTCTTCTCCAAATTACAGTGTAAAAATTCTTTTCTTCTCTCCTTCCTTTGTTCTCTCTTCACAGCGCAGCCGCCAATCACTTTTTCTTTTCTTTTTGATTTGTACCGCATGTATGATTAGGTTTTAGTATTTAGTATTATTTTGTTTTACTAACTCTCCTAATTATAATAGGATTTTACTATTAACCAAATACAAAATAGACCCAATTAGTATAAAAGTCCAAATTAATGTAATCACGTACTTATTATAGTTCACACAAATTAAATACAATTTCACTCAACATAAGAAAAACCCAATTAAAATATGGATTTAATTATTATTATTATTATTATTATTATTTTACCGGGTATTACAATAATTGCACTGAATTTGTTTAATAGTGATAATAACAATTTTAATTATTACAAAGTATCCAAAATGCACCATTTAAATTTGTTAATTTTTTTAACATGAATCACTTGTGCCAAATTATAATTGAGAAACTTATTAATACATGATATTGATATGAATTATAAGAGGCTCCACTTATTGCACATCTCTCAAAAAGAATTCACACCTATACTTATACACATAACTAGTGACAATCAAAAATTCGACCTTCCTCTCATTTACTACGTCATACCAATCAAACCAAGGGGGTGTTCGATTGAATCTAAATCTGAATGAGTTGGATCTGAATCTGAATGAAAAAATATTGTTTGATAATTGACATGTCTGAAACATCTGAATAACAGATTTTTATTATTTTACCTATCTAAAAAATTCAAAAAAAAATAGTATATGAGAAATATTGTGTTAATTAATTAATACAATATTAACACGTAAATTAAGAAACAATCTTTCTATGATTATAATTGTGGTCCGAATAAAAAAAGTCAAAAGCAAAATGGTAAAAGCATATGAGGAAAGCAAATAGTATCATAAGGACGGATGTACTATACTTGTACAACGTAGTACTACCAACCTAGTTAAGTATTCTCACAAAAACTTGTACTATTAATTATTTAATCTTATTTACTGTTTCCTAGTGACAAGAACTTTATAAAAAAAATAAGAGAAATAGAAGCCCATGGACCACATATATGAGGGAAAATGATAAATAAATAAATAAATAAAAGAGACATATATGACATTCAATTCAAGGAGATATATATGATATTATCACAACAACATACTAATTATACGTTGTTTGTGTTAATAAAACTGCCAAAGTATGCATATTTATTTTTTATTTTGATGTATGTGCATCCATTTGTATCTAACATTGATATAATTTTTTTATTGAATATAATCGGTCAGGTTCTCAAGCAAACTATAGAGAGCGAATTAAAAACGAACCGGTTATAGTGACGGTTTTTTCTGCCACTACAATATAAAAAATCAACTTTCTATGCGATAACGACGAAAAAAACGTTGTCGGTTCGTTTTTAGTTCGCTTACTATGATTCGCTGGAGAGACATATAATAACACTTTTTATATATGTGATGTGATAGAAAATGGTAAATAATAATGAAGGGATGTGCACTATTTTACTTTTTAATCTCATCAATATAAACTGACAGACAGAGAATATGACTATAAGAGTGCAAATGTACTTATTCGAGTTGTGATATTGAGTTGTTCAGATTTAATTTATAAAATTTATCTAATATAAAATAAAATTTGATAGATGTTTAGCCTAGGGGAACTGTTTGTTCATTGTAGGGAAAGATGTAATTTTGTCGGCATATAAATCATTTTGTTTTTATACATCTATAATTAAACTATGTTTCATTAATCTGTAGATATAAACTTCTGAAGTTCTTAAACTGATTACAGAGTGATCGAGAGAGATGTTGGATCTCAATATTGATGCAATCTCCATTCATTCATTTGCCGACGAGAGTTCTGATCACCCCAAATTACTCGCGGCTATGGAGAAGCTGACGGAGGACTGCGCCGGACCTCAGCGAGAAGAATCCGGAACTTCTATTTCCTATGTAATCAACGCTGATGAAGCTACCGCTAGTACCAGAGGAGATAACGGCTCCAGCTCTACTTTCAATGTCAATAGGAGCTTCAACCAGCCTAAATGGGCTACTCACGTTGAGAATTCGGTTCGGTCGACTGAGTTAGTGACGAGGCAGCTTTTTCCGGTGAACGGAGGAGTGAAGAACTACGAGTTTAGTTCGATATACTCATCGGAGACTTCGTTGCTAAGGCCGCAGTTGTTGAATCTAACCGCTCCTGATGATCATCAGTTGATAATTTTTGATGATCAGAAGCCGCCGCCTGAACAGCCTCAAGTGAGGAAGAGTCGGAGAGGGCCGAAGCCTCGAAGCTCGGAGTATCGCGGCGTTACGTTTTATAGAAGAACTGGTCGATGGGAATCACATATCTGGTATGAATATATACGGTTATACATGTAATCGCAACTAATATGTATTTTATTAATCTATAGTATTATAGTTCAAAAGCTTGTATATATAGAGTATCATGTTTATGAGCCAGATGATATATGTGAGAGTATATTTCTATATTAAAATAATAGTAATAATGTGGAATAGAGTGTCTGAATTTATGATTGAGAATTTGAGATTACAGATGAATTTGCATTCTATTTCTATCATTTTCATTGAATATGTTGTGTGAATTTTACAGGGATTGTGGGAAACAAGTTTATTTGGGTAAGCAGTTGATTAATTTGTTTGTTTTAATTTAATTAGTTTTAGTGGAGAGGGATTATTTGGGAAAGTACCATATGATGTGCTGGTGTCTTGTGAGTAATTTTATCTTGCTTTGTTTTAGGGGGATTTGACACTGCTCATGCTGCAGCTAGGTGATTTTCTATTTTACCTTGTTTCAAACTTCAATTTTTTTTAATTACTTAATTGTTTTGAGGTTTTCTTAAGTTCGATTATCATAATTCAGAGCATATGATCGAGCTGCTATTAAGTTCCGGGGAGTTGATGCTGATATTAATTTTACTATAAGTGACTATAAAGATTATTTGAAACAGGTCAGACCTAAGTGTACTATTATCAGTAGCCAGTAGGTAATTAGGAGAATTTGTTCTTCTTTTCTACTACTTTTTGTTTAATTGTATATGTATGTTAATCTTCATTTAATTTGATTTGAAGATGAAGGACTTGACAAAAGAAGAATTTGTTCTTATGCTTCGTCGCCAGAGCACTGGACTCTGTCGGGGCAGCTCAAAATACAGAGGAGTAACCTTGCACGAATGTGGTCGATGGGAAGCTCGAATAGGTCCATTTTTAGGGAAGAAGTGAGAATCACTTTCAACTGAAAGTACTACTATTTTTCAAATATCTTGTTGTTATAGGTATCTGTATGATGATACATTGTGTAAATAAACTATGATATGGTTTTGAGAATGCGTTTTGCATTCTAGATAGAAATCTGGAATACCTCTTCTACAAAGAAATATGCTTAGGATCCTCTTTTATTGGATTACAATGCTAGATTTCAGGTATATGTACCTTGGATTATTCAACAGAAAAATAGAAGGTGCAAGGTCCTTGTGATCACAGATTCATACTTCTTGTGGCTGAATGTTTCATTTTAATTGTCTCAATTTTATATTGGGGCTTCATCCAACAAAATCTGCATGTTCATTTTCTGATCCAGGGCTTCTCACAAAGCAGCTGTTGAGTGTAATGGGGAGGAAGCAGTGACCAACTTTGAGCCCAGCACTTATGAAGGGAAAGTCAGTTTGGTTAACAATAATCAAGGTACTACTCAACTATAACTTTTTTTTTTTTGCTAAATTCTCAACTATAACTTTTGTTTTGTTAGTTATTATGCTTTTTGTTTTATCACATTTCACAGACAAGAAATTCTTTGTTAATTTGTGTCTACTTTTCTGTGCAGACAGACACCATAATCTGGATCTGAACCTCTGGATTTCTCCCCCTTCTGGTGATCAAAAGGGAAATGACAATGTCAGGAGTTTGCACCTCCATGATGCAAGCTTATGGTTTGCTGCAATGGAAAAAGAACAAAGGTAAATGGTTCTGCCATTAAGCTTCTTTCTTTGAACACCTTGGCTGATTTGGGATTTTCTTTAATTTAGTCATATACTCTGTAGGATACTTTGCTGATTAATGTCCTTGTTGTCCACATTAGAGTGTTTCTTTTTTAGTTGTTTTTAAAGTTTGAACACATGGTTATGGCCTATATCAATTCTCTTTTGCCCGTGCCAAGATTTATGTAAATTCATTTGTCGTGGTTGGTCTTCAATGGCCCCAAACCTATTTGATTATATTCCACAGGTCGAGAGATTTGCTTCTCCTCCTATAGGTGAAGAAGCGCCCCATGCTCTAACAATGACATCAAATCACCTTCCTGCATGGCCTGGCATTTTTTCTGGTTTAGCACCAAACTATGAGGTGATATTTTTTGTTGTTTTTGGTATCAATAACACAATTGAAATGCTAGGTTACTACATAATGGATTTACAAAACTGCATGATGAGCATAACTGCCATGTGTGCTTATGTTTTCACTTGGATGTTAACTTTATTAGCACTGAATCATATCCCCTTTATATCACAGTATTCAAGGAACACCTAATTCAATGTGTCTGTATTGTAGTTTTGGCCTGTTTGTGAGTTTTGATATTGGGGGCAAGGCAGGGAAGGGATGGAATGGGAAGGGAAAGTTATTCTTTACTGAAGGAAGAACTTTCCCGGTAAAGAATAACTTTCCCTGTAAAGAATAACTTTCCCTTCCCTCCAAACTAAAACTCACAAACACACAAGGAACCGGGGAGAACCTGATTTTAAAATTTCTTAAAATCACTTTTTATGGAAATAATTAGAAACTCTAATTTGGAGCTTCTCATTATTTGCCAAATCTAATAATCATATTTGACCAAGTATATTACTAATGTATTCCTATTTATTTTAGTAATTCCACTTGTTATCTATCTTTTACTTCTTTAAACCTTCATTTTTAGTAATTTACACTTGAAATAAGTAATGGTCAATTTTTTTTAATACCAAACACTTTTTACTAGTTTAAGTGTGTTTTTTTACCAAAAACAAATTGCTTTTTAAAACTAATTATAATATTATAAACAATAATCAGAATCGGTAATCACATTATTTTTTTTAAGTTTTTATCTTGCCGCAAGTAGATAAACCATTAACCAGAATCGGTCTTCCTACCTCTTTGCTTTTATGTTTAAGGGATAAAAGACATTTTAAATTTAACGATTCTTTGCTCGGATACGTTACTTCATCCCTCTCAGAAGGACCGGTCTACTTTAATAGTTTTCCTAACTTTTTCGGTCTCTTTGCATGATCCTACCATACTTAAAACCTTAACTTTGAACCTACAAACATCAGGTTTTGATATGGATCTTTTATCTTCTAACACGGCTTTAATATATCGTATCTATATTAAGGTTATGAATACTATTACTCCTGACATCAATCTTAAGAGTAATTTTATTAAAGATTGTAGATGAGAAACTACAGTGTTTCAAATCAATCCGTTGAAAGCTAATATTTCTGTCCCTAAAACTTTAAAGTGGGATGAGATAGCTATTCCCCAGAATTGGACACTGCATGAAGCCGTACCTAAAAAGGTACAAGGATCTGATCATCAGTTAGAAGATGTTACAGAAAATCCTGACGGATCTGTAAACATCAGATTTGGCAATAGTAGTTCTATTCGTCTCAATTTAGACGAACCCAGACGATTTAGTACTTTCAGTACTTCTCAAAGAATGAGTGGTGAGCCATCGAGAAGATCTACATCTTCCATTCAAGGAGTATTTAATCGACCTAATGATCCTATCAGTCGACCAACTTACATGGTTGAAACTCCCTCTAAAGTCACAATTCCAAAAGCTCAGAGCTCAACAGCATCTGATTTTGGATACTCAGAAAGTATTTATACTCTTAATAATCAGGGTATGGATTTACAACGATTCTTGTTAAAAACAATGTTCAATTCTGATAAAAATAAAGAGAAAAGAGAATGGTTTTTTGCCTATTATTCTCCTGAATATCAAGATTTTATCAGGAACATTTATTATGTTTCTTAAAGGAATATGGTAAAAATGTTGATTTCTTTATTTTTCTGAAGACTTAGAGCCGTGTAAAAGGGTACGATTTCCCTTTTAGGGGGGATAACAGATTTGATGATTCTAAAACTTCTAAATCTATTTCTGTCAATACTGTTGAAAATTCTTACAGACCTTACAGATTGGTAAATGATAAAGACGATAACGATGTTATTTCATCCATCCATCCTCCTTCTGTCCCAATCTTTGTGGGAACAGGTAAAACTAGAGCTGTTCCTTATAAGAATGTATTTGATAAAGAGGCTGAAAAGAAATCTGAAGATGTTCAAGAGATTAATCAAGTGTTGGAACAAAATAATTATACTAATTTGTTTCTTCAATCCATGGGAACGCAGCTCACAAGAATAGAAAAGGTAGTTACTTCAAAAGTAAAACCTTTGTTTATTAGTCCTTCTCTAGCAGAGATTCTTGTTAATTCCTCAAAGGAAGGGAAACTCTTAGCAAAAGAGAAACCTGGCGTTGTTCTCTTTAAACCTCCACCCGCGTTAACTAAAGATTTTAAGCTTGGATCTGCTTCTACAGAGATGTTTGAAAAACTGAAGAATAGACTTGAAAAGATGTCAATTAAGAAAACATCTATAGGGTCTACGTCTCAGGGTCCTTTCTATTTCAGTTCTTAAAAATGATGGATTTGATCTTGAAGAAATCCCAAGTAAAATCTATGAAGAACAAGGTGATCCGCAGATAAATAGGTTAAAATGGGGAAAGGTCAAAAATCAACCCTATTACCATCGTCCATCTCCTATTGACGCTCAGTTTGAGAACAGAGCTTTCAATGATGGAATACAGTTCAATGGGGAATATATCTGTGAATGGAACCTGGATGGTCTTACTGATTATCAAATCATTTTTCTCCTCAAACAAATGACAATGTTTGCCCAAGTGGCTAGAATTAAAGCCAACTCGAAGAAAAGGATTGCTCAAGCCTTAGCATCCGGTTTCGTTGGACAGCTTGGTCTTTGGTGGGATAACCTCCTATCAAGTGAAGTTAAAGAAAGTATCTTTAATTTCCAAGTTCAAAAGGGTGTTGATGAAAGAAATGAACCTATCTTTGTGGAAGATGCTGTCAACACATTGTTGTATACTATTATGCGCCACTTTGTGGGCAATAACCAATTAATAGTATCAAGAACTTACGAACAATTAAGCAACTTAAAGTGCAAATCACTCTCTGAATTAAATTCTATTGTGACACGTTCTTCTCTAAAGTTTTCAACAGAGGAGATTGCAACAACGACTATTGGAAAGAAAAGTTCATTGAAGGATTGCCTATTTTGTTCTCTCAAAGAGTCAAAACTAGGTTAAAGAATAAGAATGATGGAGTTATTCTTTGGGAAGAATATACTTATAGTGAGCTAGCCTCTGAAATTATAGCTGAAGGTGCAGATCTATGCAACATTTTAAAGATTCAGAAGCAAATTATCGAAGAAATGGCAAGAGGTAAACGGGCTATAGGTGATTTCTGTGAACAGTATGGTCTGGCTGAGATCCCTAAGGATAAACGCAAAAGAAAGTCTTCTAATAAAGAATCTTCTAGTTATAAAGATAACAAGAGATTCAAGAAGAAAGATCATCATAGAAAGTCTAAACATCAGACTAATAATGATTTGCCTAAAAGAAGAAAGTCGTCTAAAAAGAAGTCGACTACTTCCAAACCTCCAACGTGCTTTAAATGTGGAAAGATAAGTCATAAAATTCCTGAATGCACGACTAAAAAAGAAGATTAACCAGTTGGTTAAAGACGAAGGGCTAAAGAAACAAATGCTTGCGGTCTTTATAAATTCTAATGAAGAAGAATTCTCTTCTTCCGAATCAAGTCCCAGAAGCAGCTGTTCTAACTCAGATAAATCTCATTCTAGTAATGAAGAAGTATCTTGTGATGAGTTAGAGGATTGTCAATGCAATGAAAGAGATGCCTGTTTATGTGCCTTAAATGGACTTTCTATTAATGTTTTATCTAAAGAAGATAGTCTCATCTTAGATATTATTGATCAATTAGAAGATTCTGGAAAAAAAGGCAGATGATAGAAAAATATATCACCTTGGCTAAAAGCAAGAATAAATCTTCTGAGGATGATGAAAGATTTGACCCAGGTCAATACTCTCTACACAAAATCTTTGATAAGGTTAATGATCGTCATAAAGAGCCTACTTTAAAAGTATTACAAGAGATGATAACCAATCTACAAGCTAATAGTGCTGCTAGAGAAGTTGACATAACTGATCTAAAGAAAGAGATCAAGCAGGTCAAGAAAGATATCTGCTGGCTTAAAAGCAGGGATGATAAAGGCAAGGATAAGTTAGAAGATTCTAATTCTCCTTCCTTAATTAATGATGAGAGTGAAGACTTTGATGATGAAGTCCTAAACTTTGCTACCCAGGACAGACGCAAGGTTTTACCAGGCGAATTTAGCACAAAAGGATTAAAAATCAATTTAATTGATAGAATTATCACTCAAAAGTGGTATGTTCAAATTACTATCCTTATTGAAGACGAGTTTTCAGTCACTACTGAAGCTTTGATTGATTCTGGGGCAGACTTAAATTGTCTGGCTGAAGGTCTGGTTCCTTCAAAATACTACTCTAAAACAGCTCAAATGCTGAGTACTGCTGATGGTAGCCATTTGAATATTGATTATAAACTATCCGACGCGGTGGTTTGTAACAATGGGGTTTGTTTTGAGACTCTTTTCCTCCTTGTGAAAAATATGAGCCAGGCTGCTATTTTAGGTACACCTTTTATTAGTCTACTTTTCCCGATTGTTATTGATCAGAAGGGAATAAGTACTAATAAAGGGGGGATAGATGTAAGGTTTAACTTTATATCTGAACCTCGTTTTCAAGGTGTTAACCATTTGCTTAAACGCAAAGAAGATTTTCTGTTCTTTCTTAAACAAGAGTTAGAGATTAAGAAAATTGAAAGACATCTTAAAGATGACAAGTTTAAAATCAAGCTTAAAGCTTATCAGGAGGATCTTTGTAAAGAAATATGTTCTACAGATCCTACGGCTTTTTGGAATAGGAAACAACATGTCATCTCTTTACCCTATATTGAAGGATTTAATGAAAAGTTAATTCCTACTAAAGCGAGACCTATTCAGATGAATGATAGGTTTCTTAAACTTTATCAAGAAGAAATCAATGATCTCTTAAAGAAGGGATTGATAAGGAAAAGCTACTCTCCTTGGTCCTGCTCAGCTTTCTATGTTGAAAACGCTGCTGAAATTTAAAGAGGAGTTCCCAGGCTGGTGATTAACTATAAACCTCTTAATAAAGTTTTAAAATGGATCAGGTATCCTATCCCTAATAAAAGGGATCTTTTGAATCGTTTGCTTAAAGCAAATATCTACTCAAAATTCGACAAGAAGAGCAATTACTGGCAAATCCAGATTAAAGAAGAAGATAAATACAAAACAGCGTTTATAATCCCGTTTGGACATTATGAATGGAATGTTCTGGGATTTGGTCTCAAAAATGCGCCCTCAAAATTTCAAAACATTATGAACAAGATATTTAATCCATTTATGGATTTTATGATCGTTTATATTGATGATGTCCTTGTCTTCTCTAGAGATATTGATCAACATTGGAAACACTTAAATGTGTTTAAAGCAGCTGTCAAAAGAGAAGGACTGGTGGTTTCGGCTAGCAAATTGCAGTTGTTTCAAACCACAATAAGGTTTCTTGAGTTTGAAATCTCTCAAGGAAGATATTTTCCGATTGATAGAGCTATTGCTTTTTCAGTTTTTGCGACTTGTGTCATTGGGAGGTGAGAGTTTGTTTGTTGTTCAAGGAGGGATCCTCTGAATTTACAGGGGTTTTAGAAGAGAATCCTGATGATGCTGCGTAGGAAACAGTGGCATGGGGATGGGGGTGATCATACCATTTGCCAGGCCCAGTTGGAGAATCCTTGCCAAGGAACACCTTCATCTTCCATATTTCTGATTTTTCTTTCCTGTCAACAGAAATTATATCTCCATCGTTATCAGAAGAAGATTCACACCTATTAAAAGACAAAATTTAATAGAAAGGAAACATGATCTACTTGCGGCAAGATAAAAACTTAAAAAAAATAATGTGATTACCGATTCTAATTATTGTTTATAATATTATAATTAGTTTTAAAAAGCAGTTTGTTTTTGGTAAAAAAACACACTTAAACTAGTAAAAAGTGTTTGGTATTAAAAAAAATTGACCATCACTTATTTCAAGTGTAAATTACTAAAAATGAAGGTTTAAAGAAGTAAAAGATAGATAACAAGTGGAATTACTAAAATAAATAGGAATACATTAGTAATATACTTGGTTAAATATAAGAAAACAACTTTGAATATTGATGAGTACTGCTGATGGTAGCCATTTGAATATTGATTATAAACTATCCGACGCGGTGGTTTGTAACAATGGGGTTTGTTTTGAGACTCCTTTCCTCCTTGTGAAAAATATGAGTCAGGCTGCTATTTTAGGTACACCTTTTATTAGTCTACTTTTCTCGATTGTTATTGATCAGAAGGGAATAAATACTAATAAATGAGGGATAGATATAAGGTTTAAATTTATATCTGAACTTCTTTTTCAAGGTGTTAACCATTTGCTTAAACGCAAAGAAGATTTTCCGTTCTTTCTTAAACAAGAGTTAGAGATTAAGAAAATTGAAAGACATCTTAAAGATGACAAGTTTAAAATCAAGCTTATCAGGAGGATATTTGTAAAGAAATATGTTCTACAGATCCTACGGCTTTTTGGAATAGGAAACAGCATGTCATCTCTTTACCCTATATTGAAGGATTTAATGAAAAGTTAATTCCTACTAAAGCGAGACTTATTCAGATGAATGATAGATTTCTTAAACTTTGTCAAGAAGAAATCAATGATCTCTTAAAGAAGGGATTGATAAGGAAAAGCTACTCTCCTTGGTCCTGCTCAGCTTTCTATGTTGAAAACGCTGCTGAAATTGAAAGAGGAGTTCCCAGGCTGGTGATTAACTATAAACCTCTTAATAAGGTTTTAAAATGGATCAGGTATCCTATCCCTAATAAAAGGGATCTTTTGAATCGTTTGCTTAAAGCAAATATCTACTCAAAATTCGACAAGAAGAGCGGTTACTAGCAAATCCAGATTAAAGAAGAAGATAAATACAAAACAGCGTTTACAGTCCCGTTTGGACATTATGAATGGAATGTTCTGGGATTTGGTCTCAAAAATGCGCTCTCAGAATTTCAAAACATTATGAACGAGATATTTAATCCATTTATGGATTTTATGATCGTTTATATTGATGATGTCATTGTCTTCTCTAGAGATATTGATCAACATTGGAAACACTTAAATGTGTTTAAAGCAGCTGTCAAAAGAGAAGGCTGGTGGTCTCGACTAGCAAATTGCAGTTGTTTCAAACCACAATAAGGTTTCTTGGGTTTGAAATCTCTCAAGGAAGATATTTTCGATTGATAGAGCTATTTCTTTCGCCGACAAGTTTTCCAACAAGATTTTGGATCAAAAGCAGCTTCAAAGATTTTTAGGAAGTGCTAACTATGTTAGAGACTTTTATAAAGACTTGGCTGTTGATGCTGCCGCTTTATATAAAAGGCTAAATAAGAAGCCTTCACCTTCGACAGAATAGTGTACTCAGGCTATCATAAATATTAAATCTAGGGTCAAATCTCTACCTTGTTTACATTTCTCCGATCTTGACGCTCCTAAAATTATAGAGACTGATGCCTCAGATAAAGGTTATGGGGGCATTCTTAAACAAATTAAGAATTCTAATGAAGTCTTAGTCTGTTTTGTTTCAGGGAAATGGAATGATGCACAGAAAAACTATTCCACTATTAAAAAGGAAATATGCTCTATAGTACTGTGTATTGATAAATTTCAAGGAGATCTCTTAAATAAGAGATTCTTCTTAGAGTTGATTGTAAATCAGCTAAAGAGGTTTTAGAGAAGGATGTTAAAAACATCGCTTCTAAACAGATCTTTGCCCGGTGGCAAGCTTTATTATCTGCTTTCGATTTTGACATCGAATTTATTAAAGGAAACACTAATTCTTTGCCTGATTTCTTAACCAGAGAATTTTTACAGGATATTCCTTATGTTACTCCTAACATTTTTTATGTTAAATCTTGTCAGGTCTCCTAGACGTTCTGCCAAACCAGCAATGAAAAGACCTTCTTTTGACTATCTTAATGGGCAATCCTCCGGGTCTCAAAAACAGGCCAACAAAGGAAAAGCTCCTGAGCTTAAAGTTCAGGTTGATTCTCAGTACATCGAGACCTTAATCAAAGAGGTTGTTGATATTGAAGATGTGGATGCAGTAAGATCTCCTGAACAAATAGCAGATTTATATTTATCTTACTCTCATGATCTTCTAGTTTTTCTTCCTAAAACCAGGGAATTCTTTTAAAAAAAAATTGGTTGAGACTGGTTCAGTAAAAATTTCTCATAAACCTAGAGATAGGTACAATCTGGCTTTCTCAACAGTTAAGATCTTAAAGGTCTTGCGTTCTTGTGACTGGGTAGGTGATCTTAGGACTCATAAATATTTTGAAACCAAATCTATGATTCCAAAATATTTTAATTATTTTGATTATACTCTAGCATGGGAAAAGATTTTACTTTATCAAAATGAGCATTATACCCATAGCTGATTTCTTCACCCTAAGTTCCCAAAAGATACTAAAGCACAGGATTTTCCTGCATGGTTTCAGTCCTGGTTCTATTTTTGGGGACCTGTTCCACAGATCTTTCCTCCCAAAGTTGAAGATAAGTTTGATAGATATTATCAAACTTCTGTCAATCTTAATGATAATCAGGCCTTATTAAATTTTTGTTGTGCTAATGATATCTCATGGATCTTTAAATGGTCCTATATTATCACTCAGCATGTGGGAACAGGTGTTCATAGGCTATGTCGACAATTGGCTGTTAAATGGTGGAATAAATTTGATGAAGATAAAATTATGGATGTTCCTCCTAATATTGTTGACTATGACATGGGCAAATATAATACCTCTCAGCAGAAGTTGAAATCCTACTCAAAGGAATTCCTAAAGATGAAATCCTAGATTTTCTAAGGAATCATAATGACACGGTAACTATGCTTGACAGTGATGATGAGAATGAAGAAAATACCTCATCCAATGATCCTTTTGGTGGCCCGTGTTCTCAGCCTAAATAATTGAGGTGTGCCTGTTGTGTTCTCAACCTAAATAATTGAGGCGTGCCTTTCTAAAGTGGTCCTTAGCCTTAATAATGCAGGCTTTCGGTGCGAAGATTCTTATCTTCTCATTTGGTGGTCCCCTTTGTTTGTCTCTTTGCTTGCATGTCTGCTTGACTCCATTCTTATCCAGGACAATGCGTTAGCAACTTTTATTAAAGTCTTATTTGCTTTATTTAAAGTGGTTTCCTTTTTAAAGTTGTTTGTCTTTGACAATAATTGTGCTTACCCTCAGATCTATAAGAGGAGCGGTGTGTATTCAGTTTAGATCATCCGAAAAAATATATATCCAGTAGAAGTTTAAGCTTTTTTGTGTAAAAGTTAAGTTCGAAGTTTTCAAGCTTCAACATCTATGTAAGTTTGTTAAGTTTTAATAATATTCCGCTGTTTTCTCTATTCTCATATCTCTATATGATCTTGGTTATATTTTGGTATCAGAGCCAACTTAGAGTATGATCTTGCTGATGATATTTAGTTTCTTATTTTGAAACTAAATATCATCAGCAAACTTAACAAACCTCATATTTTCTACTGAATATATCTTTTTAAAACCTGGCTTTGATACCAAAATTCAACCAAGATCATATAGAGATATGAGAATAGAGAAAACAACGGAATATTATTAAAACTTAACAAACTTACATAAATGTTGAAGCTTGAAAACTTCGAACTTAACTTTTACACAAGAAAGCTTAAACTTCTACTGAACATATATTTTTTCGGATGATCTAAACTAAATACACACCGCTCCTCTTATAGATCTGAGGGCAAACATAATTATTGTCAAAGACAAACAACTTTAAAAAAGGAAACCACTTTAAATAAAGCAAATAAGACTTTAATAAAAGTTGCTGACTCGTGTCCTGGATAAGAATGGAGTCGAGCAGACAGCAAGCAAAGAGACAAACAAAGGGGACCACCAAATGAGAAGATAAGAATCTTCGCACCGAAAGTCTGCATTATTAAGGCTAAGGACCACTTTAGAAAGGCACGCCTCAATTATTTAGGTTGAGAACACGGGCCATCAAAAGGATCATTGGATGAGGTATTTTCTTCATTCTCATCATCAATGTCAAGCATAGTTACCGTGTCATTATGATTCCTTAGAAAATCTAGGATTTCATCTTTAGGAATTCCTTTGAGTATGGATTTCAACTTTTGCTGAGAGGCATTGTATTTGACCATGTCATAGTCAACAATATTAGGAGGAACATCCATAATTTTATCTTCATCAAATTTATTCCACTATTTAACAGCCAATTGCCGACATAGCCTATGAACACCTGTTCTCACATGCTGAGTGATAATATAGGACCATTTAAAGATCCATGGGATATCATTAGCACAACAGAAATTTAATAAGGCCTGATTATCATTAAGATTGACAGAAGTTTGATAATATCTATCAAACGTATCTTAAACTTTGGGAGGAAAGATCTGTGGAACAAGTCCCCAAAAATAGAACCAAGACTGAAACCATGCAGGAAAATTCTGTGCTTTAGTATCTTTTGGGAACTTAGGGTGAAGAAACCAGCTATGGGTATAATGCTCATTTTGATAAAGTAAAATTTTTTACCATGCTAGAGTATAATCAAAATAATTAAAATATTTTAGAATCATAGATTTAGTTTCAAAATATTTATGAGTCCTAAGATCACCTACCCAGTCACAAGGGACGCAAGACCTTTAAGATCTTAACTATTGAGAAAGCCAGATTGTACCTATCTCTAGGTTTATGAGAATTTTTTACTGAACCAGTCTCAACCAAAATTTTTTCAAAGAATTCCCTGGTTTTAGGAAGAAACACTGGAAGATCATGAGAGTAAGATAAATATAAATTTGCTATTTGTTCAGGAGATCTTACTGCATCCACATCTTCAATATCAACAACCTCTTTGATTAAGGTCTCGATGTACTGAGAATCAACCTGAACTTTAAGCTCGGGAGCTTTTCCTTTGTTGGCCTGTTTTTGAGACCTGGAGGATTGCCCATTAAGATAGTCAAAAGAAGGTCTTTCCATTGCTGGTTTGGCAGAACGTCTAGGAGACCTGACAAGATTTAACATAAAAATGTTAGGAGTAACAAAAGGAATATCCTGTAAAAATTCTCTGGTTAAGAAATCAGACAAAGAATTAGTGTTTCCTTTAATAAATTCGATGTCAAAATCGAAAGCAGATAATAAAGCTTGCCACCGGGCAAATATCTGTTTAGAAGCGATATTTTTAACATCCTTCTCTAAAACCTCTTTAGCTGATTTACAATCAACTCTAAGAAGGAATCTCTGATTTAAGAGATCTCCTTGAAATTTATCAATACACAGTACTATATAGCATATTTCCTTTTTAATAGTGGAATAGTTTTTCTGTGCATCATTCCATTTCCCTGAAACAAAACAGACTAAGACTTCATTAGAATTCTTAATTTGTTTAAGAATGCCCCCATAACCTTTATCTGAGGCATCAGTCTCTACAATTTTAGGAGCGTCAGGATCGGAGAAATGTAAACAAGGTAGGGATTTGACCCTAGATTTAATATTTATGATAGCCTGAGTACACTCTTCTGTCGAAGGTGAAGGCTTCTTATTTAGCCTTTTATATAAAGCGGCAGCATCAACAGCCAAGTCTTTATAAAAGTCTCTAACATAGTTAGCACTTCCTAAAAATCTTTGAAGCTGCTTTTGATCCAAAATCTTGTTGGAAAACTTGTCGGCAAAAACAATAGCTCTATCAATCGGAAAATATATTCCTTGAGAGATTTCAAACCCAAGAAACCTTATTGTGGTTTGAAACAACTGCAATTTGTTAGCCGAGACCACCAGCCTTCTCTTTTGACAGCTGCTTTAAACACATTTAAGTATTTCCAATGTTGATCAATATCTCTGGAGAAGACAAGGACATCATCAATATAAACGATCATAAAATCCATAAATGGATTAAATATCTCGTTCATAATGTTTTGAAATTCTGAGGGCGCATTTTTGAGACCAAATCCCAGAACATTCCATTATAATGTCCAAACGGGACTGTAAACGCTGTTTTGTATTTATCTTCTTCTTTAATCTGGATTTGCCAGTAACCGCTCTTCTTGTCGAATTTTGTGTAGATATTTACTTTAAGCAAACGATTCAAAAGATCCCTTTTATTAGGGATAGGATACCTGATCCATTTTAAAACCTTATTAAGAGGTTTATAGTTAATCACCAGCCTGAGAACTCCTCTTTCAATTTCAGCAGCGTTTTCAACATAGAAAGCTGAGCAGGACCAAGGAGAGTAGCTTTTCCTTATCAATCCCTTCTTTAAGAGATCATTGATTTCTTCTTGACAAAGTTTAAGAAATCTATCATTCATCTGAATAAGTCTCGCTTTAGTAGGAATTAACTTTTCATTAAATCCTTCAATATAGGGTAAAGAGATGACATGTTGTTTCCTATTCCAAAAAGCCGTAGGATCTGTAGAACATATTTCTTTACAAAGATCCTCCTGATAAGCTTTAAGCTTGATTTTAAACTTGTCATGTTTAAGATGTCTTTCAATTTTCTTAATCTCTAACTCTTGTTTAAGAAAGAACGGAAAATCTTCTTTGCGTTTAAGCAAATGGTTAACACCTTGAAAACGAAGTTCAGATATAAAGTTAAACCTTATATCTATCCCTCATTTATTAGTACTTATTCCCTTCTGATCAATAACAATCGGGAAAAATAGACTAATAAAAGGTGTACCTAAAATAGCAGCCTGACTCATATTTTTCACAAGGAGGAAAGGAGTCTCAAAACAAACCTCATTGTTACAAACCACCGCGTCGGATAGTTTATAATCAATATTCAAATGGTTACCATCGGCAGTACTCATCAATATTCAAAGTTGTTTTCTCATATTTGACCAAGTATATTACTAATGTATTCCTATTTATTTTAGTAATTCCACTTGTTATCAATCTTTTACTTCTTTAAACCTTCATTTTTAGTAATTTACACTTGAAATAAGTGATGGTCAATTTTTTTTTAATACCAAACACTTTTTACTAGTTTAAGTGTGTTTTATTTTACAAAAAACAAACTGCTTTTTAAAACTAATTATAAATTTATAAACAATAATCAGAATCAGTAATCACATTATTTTTTTTAAGTTTTTATCTTGCCGCAAGTAGATCATGTTTCCTTTCTATTAAATTTTGTCTTTTAATAGGTGTGAATCTTCTTCTGATAACGATGGAGATATAATTTCTGTTGACAAGAAAGAAAAATCAGAAATATGGAAGATGAAGGTGTTCCTTGGCAAGGATTCTCCAACTGGGCCTGGCAAATGGTATGATCACCCCCATCCCCATGCCACTGTTTCCTACGCAGCATCATCGGGATTCTCTTCTAAAACCCCTGTAAATTCAGAGGATCCCTCCTTGAACAACAAACAAACTCTCACCTCCCAATGACACAAGTCGCAAAAACTGAAAAAGTGTAACAACTTTTTCTTCCCGAGACAACAATTTTACTTATTTCCTACAGTCTCGATGTTTTTATGTTTTCTTCGGAGGTCAACCAGGCAAGATAGATAAATAGGGAAGTGGTTAGTATGAAATTTATTTTGGGGTAAGTTGGTAAATTGACCAATAGAATACTGACACACATGCAAGGTTCTATGTGTGTGTGTCAGTATTCTATTGGTCAATTGACCAACTTACCAAAAAAAATAACTTCATACTAACTGGATTCGATAGATAGATAGCTGCTGAAACAACTAAGATAGATTTGTAGGGTTGGAATTCATTTTTTGTGTGTATATCATTCATTCATATAAATATGAATCACAGAACATATAATATGAATGAATCACATATTGATATGATTGATACCCGACAAGATTTCTACTTGAGATTTCTGATTAATTCATGCTGATTTTCTGTGTTTTTAATTACCAAACTCTCCTCAAGGTCAACTTGTTTTTTTTTGCCGGTAGTTGGAATCAGTCACGAATAACTACCAACAGCTTAGTATTATTCAAAGCAACTCAACCTCAAAATTTAGTGTATTTCTACAAGTAAAGCTGCTTGGTGATAGATAAAGAGCCTGGAAAGAACTGCAATTCTGCACTGTTGCATGGCTATAAAAGATGTAACAAATTAAATTAAACTAATGATAACATAAAATAACTATCATAACTAAAATAAACTTTGCAAAGCTGTCAAAATTTTATTATTTTTTTAAAGAAAGTAGATACTGTCAATTTGTTATAACAATAATATAACTGGGTAATAAGCTAAAACCCAATATAATTCTGTCTTGAAGCTGAGCAAAAGAAACCCCACCCAATAATATGTTGCAAGTAAAACGAGATGGTGACAAAATAAGAAACTCACATTTCTGAGAAAATGATCCACAATCTGAATGCTTTCATTTGCGCGCACAAACTATAGCCCAGAAGGATAGTTTCGTTCAGTGACACTGAGAATTACATCCCAAATACTCTGGTATATAGATCGCCTGAACTGGGTTGTAAAATATAATCTCCATAACCCGAATAGAACTTGTTGAATCCTAATTTCTCGTTGCTCTGAAGTTCATTCCTAAGTTGCATCTCCTCCAAACCTGGCTGATAGCCATTTGATAAAGTTCCATTTGCAAATCTCTGCGGTGTATAGGAAGATGGACTATTTGAATGGTTTTGTCGACCCATGTACCTCGAAGAGACACCATATATATCATCCCAAGAAGAATACCTATCCCCAATTTGACCAGAATTTCTAACTTCCTGATGTGCAGTTGGAGCCTGTTGTTGCATGTAGGTTTGAGCAGCTTGTTGTTGCATGTAGGTTTGAGCATATTTCAAGTCTTGATGTGCAGTTGGAGCTTGTTGTTGTTGCATGTAGGTTTGAGCATATTTCGAGTCTTGATGTGCAGGAGCAGATTGTTGCATCAAAAGCCAAAGTCTTGCCTCATCATCGAATGCACTTGGTTGCGAAGCATAAGTTGACCTCATATCTAAACATGAGTTGGTTAATCCATTTGTTGGTCTACCTCTACCAACAGACATTATGGCTGGATCAATACTATCAGCATCGCTAGTGTTGCTACTATTTCCAGTTGAGGGTGTTCGATAATGATTTTTCGAAAAAGAAGTCGCCTTGACCATGTGAGTCCCTGAAAGAAATGAAAGGCGTATAAAAAGGAACAAAGTGTAAGCAATCCAATGACTCATCATTTGGTGGGGGGGGGGGATGATGAAGGATATGTGTTTTTCTGATAAATAATTGATGGTATATATAAGGAAGAAACCATCAAAAGGGGATGCTGCCTAAGTACACGCGTAGTATACAAAAATCATGAACAGCTCCAACAAGGGAGACAGCCCAGAGAGAGAGAGAGAGAGAGAGAAAATTGTACCAGAGTTGGCATGGAAAACCAGATCTGATCTCTCAGATGCAGGAAATCCAGGAGGTGGTTCTCTTAATGGCAAGGAAAATCCTGGTGGAGCCAGGCCTTGAGACCTGGACACTGTTGATTAAAATAAAACAACACAATATTAGGGAAAAGACTCGAAAGTTATTACATGGAAACAACAATTGATTACTACTAGAGCACAATGTATGCAATCAAATGGCAGGATGGAAGACCTACAAACCATAAACTATCATCTGTGTACCTATAAACTACAGTTTACAACTTGATCCCCTTTGAGATTGGCACTTAAAAAACTAACTGTGAGATTAGCTACAATCATATGGTTTAGACTTTTAAAAGCTAATAGACCTGGCCACTGATAACGGGATCAAAACCAACTGATATTAGGTTGCCAGATACTGTACAATGTTACAAGATGTGCAATAGCAGTCGAAGTCGACACCTATTCCAGAGAATATCAAAATTCATATATTTCTTCCCACTACACACTCTACAATCAGTTGCAAATTGCAATCAACTAAATCTTGAAATAAAGATTTATTAAAAGAACAAAATGCATTGAAAACAATTACAAGTGAAGCATATAGTCAACCATCCATAGTATATCAATATTCTACAATTCTTTTTAAAAGACCGCATCTCCACAGGGGTTGAAAGGGTCCTGACCACACTAGGGGTCTGGAAATCAGGAAGTCTGAATACGCTATGATGTGGGTTTAATACATAACAGCCACAAGTAGATTTTGATGGGTAAAAAAGAAGAAAAGAGGTAGTACATACCTAAAATGTTCAAAGATATTAAGATAAACAAACTTTTTATAGATTTAGAAACAATAAGCAGATAGGTTTTGTTTAATTGAACAGATTAAAAAAGAAAAGAATTGATACTTACCAAGATACTGAGGTTTACATGAGTAGTGCTCCTTGCTTTCCCCCAAGTCCTGATGCGAAGAACATTTCTTGAAGTGCTGACCACTATCACTTAAGGAGTCCAAATCAGTTACCTGATTCACAAAACCCACTTGCTTTACGAATGAGAACTCTGATTGGTCATTGTTATAAAGGTTCCACGAAGAACCTTGTCGCCCGTCAGTTTGATCAAATAATCCAGCTACACTAGGATGCAAAGTCGATGAATTATCATCCCCATCAAAATTTAGCGACACGATATTTGAAATTATACTGCTCTCTACGGCCTCTAACGTAGGATTCTGAGCATCATGAATCCTGTCATCATCATCAAGCCTTCTCAAGTGCTCTACTATTTCTTCATTGGAGAACGAATTAGAACATCTATATATCTTATCTGATTTAGCAGAACTTTGAAATTTTTTCTCATTGCATCCGTCATTCATTGAATTTAAACATGCCATAGAATCTTCATCCACATTATAGTCATTAAGATTACGAGACTCTCCATGCCACCAGGCATGAATACTAGAATCCTCTGAAGTCTTTGAAAGATAAGATGAAGGATGCAGAGGAGCTATCTGACTTAAACTTTCAGAATCTTTCAATCTTTCATCATTAAGAGATAGAGAATCATCTTTCACAGCACTACATGAACCACGTAAAATTTGTTTTTCAGAATCTAATATCAACCCAGATTTTTCGTTTGTAAATGCACCACTAGGAGTTACATCAGCTCTTCCTAAGCCCCAAAGATTTGAAGGTTCTCTAAATGGCTCCTTAAACTCTTTATTACTGGGAAATCCATTGGCAGGGGGACTAGAAGACGAAAAACTACATAGCATCGCATCTGAATGTATAGCCTCAACATGATTATCTTTATGAATGCCTGCTGAAGACAACTCGGAGCTTACGTTAACAACCTCCCTATCTTCAGCCCCATTTACATCCTTTTCTGGACCAGAACTATTAGACCGTCCAACAATATCTACAAAGGTAGTCATTTTGTTAGGTGCTCTGACACCTCCATCTTTATCTTTAGATAAAGGCGGAGCATTGGATGTTTCCATATCCAGAGCTACATCCTGGAAAACAATAATAAATGCATCTGATTAAAATGTCGGAAACAAACAAGTCAAGTATCAAGAATGGAAACTTAATAAGCTGTAGATAAAATTGACTCCTGTAACACAAATGAGGTTTCTTCACATCTCATTAAGCATACCACATTATTTTATCACCCAAAAAACTACTAATTCAAGTTTTAAAAGGCCAAGCAAAATTTTAACACACCAACAAATTTTACCTTCAGGTCACTTCTGAAAATAGGCTTGTCAGTAGCACTGCTGTAATTGAAGTGTTCATCTATAGGTGGAGGTAACACATTTCCAGAGCCCCTGTGCAAATTATGTGTGGAACCAACTATTTGTTGCACTCTATTCCTTCAATAACACATGTAATTAATAAATCACCAAATGAGAGCACAGATTAAGTTAAACAAGAGGAAAAAATATATCTTTAGACTTGCTGAAAGGGGAAAAGACCAAATCAGTCAAAAAGACGTGCAAGTAGACCATTATGCATAAATATGATTCGAACACAAAAGGATTCACCATCTTTAAGCTATTAGACGCTAATCCTAGGCGGTGGAGGGACTTCGAGCGCCTAGGCCTTGTAGGCGGCACCTAGGCAATTTCCTAGGCGGGTGCTCTATGCGGGGTTAATTTTATTTTATTTAAATTTTATTAGTGAAAGTATACGAGTGAAGTTTGAAACATAGTAAACTTTAGAACTTTAAGTCTAATTAGGAAGGGAGGGAAACATTTGTAATATGGCATAATTTTAATGTTACATAAGAGAGCTGATGAGTTTAATGGCCACACATTCTTTTTTCACTTTGGCCTTTCTTCTAAAGAAAGAGGTTGGGCTTTGAATTTTAAAAGAAAAAGAGTTTGGGCTTTGTTTTTTTTATAAAAAAAAGAGTTTTGGCATTGTTTTAAAAAAAGAGTGGGCTTTGTTTAAAAAAATAAGTGGGCTTTATTCAAAAAAATGAGTGGGCTTTGTTTTTAAAACAAAGGGCTTGGGCTTTGTTTAAAAAATAAGGGTTTGGGCTTTGTTTTAAAAATAAGGGTAAGGCTATTATTGAAACTGGAAGGCTGGGAGTCCTAGCCGTTGCGCCTCCTCCTCCTCCTCCTCCTCATACATTACTTTTCGATGGCAGCCAAAAAAGAGATCACGATCAGTCCCTTAGGTAAGATTATCTCCCTTCTTCTCTGATCTTCTCTTCTTTCTTCATTACTTCTTTTTTTGTTTTGCGATCTGCGATGCCGAGTCTAGGCGTTTTTATTTTTGCCCAGTCCAAATTTCCAAGGTTGGGCTGCCTGCCGCCGCCTATGTGGCCGCCCAGTCCGATTTTTAGAACACTACTAATATTTGAAAGATATCATAGAAAAAACTCTTTTAATTTACTGTCATACAAATGAGGAGAAGCACAGATTAATCGCTAATACCTACTACAGACAATGCAATAACTACAAGCTTATGTGAGTAGTTATCAGAGAGAGAGAGAGAACTATGGGGGGTATAGTCTCCACCAGGAACAAGAAGGTTTAGAATAGAGATCCATTTATATCAAAAATCTAATACAAATTAAGGAATGCACTGTGACTGTTCAGAAGTTATATTTGAATGGTTAGAAGATTATTCTAGAATCATGATCATACTCTAATATGAATCATTGATGACTTTTGAGTTCCTGAAAAATGCCATCCTCAACATGGCAAAGGTTCTCTAATATTTTATCAACATTAGGCATACAACATCTGAGGATATCATTTTTTCACAACTGTCCATACAAAATCTTTGTCATTAACTGTAATGTGAAAATGGGACTACCTTGTGTACAATCCAGTTATGAAATGTTTGTTCCTACTCAAGAATTATTCTAAACTTTCACAAAGTTCTCTTTTTAGCATACAATCAAAAGTTGGATATGAAATGGTGAGGTTTGTAGACGAGCTAAAACAAATAAAAAGAAAAGAAAAATCAGGGTCTAGCAAATGCTGATTGTTGACTCATCTAACTAGTAACTAGATGAAACACTTTGCTTTGCTGGATAACGTTAGTTAATCTACAAGTCTACATCAGCCTACTACCAAGTTAAATTACCATTAGCTGCACATATGGTTTCAACAGCTAACCGAATTATAATAATTTTCAAATTTTCACTATATTTCTATTCAAGTAAACACTTCCACTACATTTTAACGTTATGCGATCCAGCAGTATTTGGAAGGGATGAAAATTATTGGTGGAAAATAGGAGAAAAAAATTTAAGCCTGTGATACCTTGTATGAGCTGCAGCTACTTCATCTTTACTAAAACTATCTTCTTCAGCACCAACACTATGTAAATATAAACAAGCAGAATTGTTGCAAGGCTGGACCAATGAAAAAAATTATAGTCAGAACAATTTTTCTTTTCATCTTTCAGAAAGTAAAAGTTCATTCAAAGCTTTATAAAAGGAAAGCTTTGCATACAACAAATGCACAATCATTTAGAATCTTATAAATACCGTATTTCTCAACCATGCATGGCAATACTTTGCAGTTCCAAAAGAAGCTCTGCAAAAGAAAATTTCAAATGGTTGTCAAGATGATAATCAAAAAGAAAAATGGGTTATCACGATAACTGACAGCAAAAATCTTATTTAGGTGACTATGGCAGACGGATGAGCTTACTTTAAAAATCTGCCTTCCAGCACAAAACCATGAACAGATTGTATGCACCGAACGGCTTCCTCCTCTTTTGAGAAAGTAATATATCTGGAGAAAAAGGGGGCTAAAGATCATAAAGGGAGGACAGACATACTTGAGATGAAAAACAAATAAAAATACGGTGCTAGTTAGAAATTATATTTCCTACATAGATCCAAATCAGTGTGAAAAAATATTTATATAAGCACATGCATAAGGAAAACATCATGTTGTTCGGACAGCAAAAAAGGAAGTAAGACTTCATGCATCTGTGTCCATATACTAGTGATACTTATCAGCATGGTTAAAAAAATCTTATGAGAACATTGTTGAAATGTTTCTATTCCTTCTATTATGATCATATTCTGGACTGGATGTATGTTTAAATATAATTCTTAGACAACAACACAAGTTTAAATTTAAGAGGCTGTAACAATTGCTTCAGATATGCAAGGCTAGCATTTTGGACAAACTCGTCAGGAAAATAAAAGGAAAAAAAATCAAAGTATCAATCTGATCTTCCTATCTGTTGTGATTACGGTTGATTCTTTTGATAGTGAAATAGAGCATCCTTTATCACTTCAATCTACTGGATCCAGTTCAGTTTTTTCCACCCAAGTGCAAAAACAGTCTACACACAACAGTTGAAGACTGAAACCCTGATTTTAGCACAATGTTAAAACTAAAGCTGCTGCCTGATATCTAAAAAGGAATTGAACTCATAAAAGTATGTAATCAACGATATAAGGATAAACTGCATCCATCCTTGTACACCTGCCCAAACTTAATGAGTATTAGAACAGGACCTTCGGGTCAATGGTACGAGGAACCAAAGACTTCAGTAGCAGGCGACATGCAACTTCCATCAAGTAGGCAAGATAAGACAAATTCAGATCAAAATAGGTCACTGGTCTAACAGGTATAAATTCTTATTGATTTTTGTAATCTACCGAATGCTCAAAAATTAGATGTGGTAATATACCATCAAGGATAAAGGTAGGTGCAGTATTAGTGCCAAAAACACTAGGAGAACTCTAAAAACTTATCTTAGGTGAACTCAGGATCTTTGTCAGGTGCGGGGAAGTGTCTGACACTAGTATGTGCTATTTTGGAATATTTTAACTAGTTTAAGATATTTTGGAGTGTCCGGCTCAGTGTCACCAGGAATTCATATTGCCCTGTGTTCCTCATAGTTGTCGAGTCGTAAAGTTGAGCCGAGTCGTTGGCCGGGAGCTTAATCGACTAGACGCTTGACTAGTCGTCCATAAGTCGACAAGTCATTTCCTATGTACAATTTATACATGTACATTTATATATACACACACATGTACATTTGAGATTAATATTTCACAATATTCAACACTATCAAATACTATTTGAAACACAAATATATCAATATTGCCACAACCAAAGTCATTTAATATTATATGGAAAGAAACTACTAAAGCAAGTCATTGTTCATTACAATTCAAATAAGACATATACTGACATACATATAGATTTATTTTTTTGCCATTTTTATAAAACAAAGTTTCAGTTAATCAGTTTATAAAAAGATACTATGCTCAGTAGAATAAATTTTGTATTTATAAATGTGAGTGTTTCTAAATACACTGGTTTTATTAATGAGAAAGTTACATCAATAAAATAAAGTTACTCCTTAAAAATAATTGATAGCAGTAGCAGTCCAACATCAGCGACCCAAATCCCTATGGTTCACTAACTAGTTAGTACCCACTCCAGTCAAAAATAGAAACCCATCAAACAAACGAAAGCCCATAAAAAATGAGAAGAAAAAGAACTCACCAGAAAAGAAAAGACGAGAAGAAAAGAAAGAACTTGTTAGAGAAAAGAGAAAGACTTTCTAATTTTTGGTCACAATTGTTAGGGCTCATGGCTGATTGGGTTTCATCTCTCTCCCTTTCTTTCTTTTGGTTCAATGGTTTGGACTCATGGCAGATTGGGCTTTTTTAAAGAAAATGGACCTAGCTGCTAAGTAGAGCGACTTGGCAGCAAGGCTCCCCTTGCTGTCAAGTCGCTCAAATTAGCAGCAGTCCCCAAGTTGACCCCTCGCCTTGTGATGCCCAGCACGCTTGGACGACTAGCCGACGACTTAACAACCATGCCTCATGCCGGATAGTATCATTCTAAATCGTGGTAAGAGAAATAAGATGCCTCTCTCATTCTACCACAGATAGTGTTCCTCGTACCTGATTTCGTTTCGCGTACACAGTCAATTAGCATATTCCTAGTAACCCATGATCTTAAATTCCTTTTCAACTCCAATAACTTTTTAAAATAAAGATCCAACTGGATAACAGACCAACTGACTAGAGGTTGGTCTACTCCAGTTCGATAACATTGGACACAAAAATATTATACTATAGAAATACATATAGATAAATAAACTTATTTTCAACAGTCAAGCATATAGAGGTAGAGAAATTGTGCTCAACAATAGAAACAACTCTGGTAATTTCAAATCAAGCCTCATAAATCATAATAACCCATGCCACATCTAATAGGCCAACTGCATAATTCAGAAAACTGCCAACTTACACACTGCAGCTGTCATTAACAAACTGCTGGATAGCACCGCCTGCCGTTCGAGATAGGGAAACCTTGGAGACCTTACCATACTGACCGAAAAATTCCTTGTGCTGCAAGAGCTACAGAAGACCATAAGATTTTGCTCAGTGGAGGAAGTAAAGAAAATCAGTATCTATCAATGAAAAACAAGAAGACAAATCAAAAAATAATAGAAGAGGTGCTAACATCTTCATCAGCAAGACTAAGAGGCAGTCCAATCACATATGCCATTTTCCGCTGAATCACTCTGACATTGGAAAGGTCCTTTTTCCCTTCATTTGTTTTTGGCTTTGCCTTCGGTGGTTTATTTTTCCGATTTGCATTGTTGGCGACGACTCTACTCAAAAGAAGTATTCACGGTAAACCTCTATATTTAATTTTACTTATAATTACATTAAATGCATACCTCTAAAGCATTCTGATCAAACAAATTGGTCAAAAGAGAATGCTAACCTTTCAAAATTTGCTTCCATCCCTACAATTTTATCCTTGTCATAAGGTGCCCGACATGCAGGACATGGCCCCTCTGTCTCATTCTTCTCTGCCATGTCCATTATTTGATTCCAACACCAAATACACACCTGAAGTAAAAATCAAAATAAAATTTAGATGAACAAGTAACTTCAGAATACAGAAAATATTCATATTACAACATTGTGCAAACTCATAAACAACCACGTTATGCCATTAATGAATAGCTCATAGCCAAATGTGAGAGAACATGATAAACTATCATGCAAACAGCTCAAGATAGAAAGAGTCTATTTGAAAAATTAATGAGAAAACACAAAATCTACCAATCCAACATCATGAACATCAAACATTAATACCTCCCATAGGGAAGGATATTCCAAAATGCTAATTTAAGTCTTTAAGATGGCTCAGCTTCATGCCCAACACTGACATCAGGGAGAAATAACCATCTCCAACCAAAAGGAGACCTGGCCTAATGAACTAACCAATTATTTCTTAGAAGAAAAATGATCTGGTCATAGAACAAAAAAGATGTTCCACTCCATTGAAACCACTTAAAATTTCATGGTCATCAACGAAACTCAAAACAACAATGTTCATCACTAAAATTGTCTAGCTCTAACACTAGATCAATCCTGGTTTTACGGTTAGTGTTTCTCAAGCAAAATGACTTCAACTACTGACAGCCATGAATGACAAATGCTATTGGAGATATCTTGTATCATTGAATGGTTAGAAATTTAAAAGGAAACAATAAATCTATGAAGAGTAGAGAGGGTCTTCTTTACCCTTTCTGACAACTTAATATGATTATTTTTCCTGACTCTACACATTCAACTTTCTAAATTACATCTTTTTTTACACTACAGCAGTGGGATGCTAAATGGTTTGATCCAGATATGTTTCACATCTATTAACAATATCTTATGAAGTATGAGCATATTATTATGTTAATATGTAAAAGAATTAAAAAAAATATGCTCAAGGTGAACTTAAAAGTTATGTCCGACCCAAGATGTAAGGCACTTTCAAAACTCTAAATTTCTAACATCACATTTAGTTAACTATTTATAATGAGGTTTAGTACGTTGATTTTCAAGGTGGACTCTCATTTTAGGAAGTTTGGAAAAGCCAAAGTAATATCCCAATTAGGAATGAACTTACATTATTTCACAAGTACAAATACCTTATTAAAGCAAGTAATTATTTGTATGTACATTCATGAATAAAAAAAATCATTTAAAATGTGAATATGATTTGAAAGCATGCAATATTTTGCGAAGACTTGCTCCATTATGGAATCTAGACCTAACCATGAGTTCTAATAAAAGCATCTTAAATTTAACGTTGGGACTAACAAACAATCCAGCAAACAATCCTTTGAAGCCCAACCGGTCACTTCTAAGAGGATTAGAATCACTATTGTTAACAATCAACACTTCTAGATCCATTTTGTTTCTGCCTGATTTAACAAAAGCATACCGTCAAATGGAAAAAATGGACAAGCTTGGGTCGAATCATGGTTTCAATCCTTTTTAAGAATCTTTGAAATTACAAAATGTGGAATTCTTATCTACACCTACGGCCTGTCACCTGTGCATCTGTTTCTTTATGCTCTTCAGTTCTGCCCAATTTTCATTAGCAAGTTCTTCATGATTATCACTTTTGGTTTGAAGAAATATAAGTTTGTAACTACTCGCAAACTACCACTATTATTCACCGAGTTCCATGATTTAAAGCCTTTGTGCATCTGTGGTGAAACCCAACACAATTTTTACAGGTCTCTTGTATTTACAAGAAAAATATAAGGTGTCATAGTTCAAGCGACAACATAGAATGTAGAAATCTTATCTCCGCACAGCCTATGCAACTCTTTTCATTATGGATTCAGTTCCTTTACCCTAATTTGATAGAGTTTGGGCGAGTCCTCCAATAACATTTTGTGTCTTTAGAAGGAATATAAAGTTTGCAACTCTTTTTCATAATTATTATAAGTAATACAAGTATGTAAATCTTGGATAACTATCACTAGGTTGATCCACTATTCTTCACATCTTTTGCGCCGATAGGCATCTATTGTAAATTATCTTTCACTTCCAGTACAATGAAAATCAGAATAAAAAATAACATATCTAAAACAAAATAACAAATTACTGTAACACCCCCTAAAATGTATTCCAATAGATACAACATGAATCGGATGTTCAAACAAGATAATCAAGACTGTCAAGCTTAGTGTAGGCAGAATCAATGCTAATATTTTTACATACTCCAGTAATTAAAATTGTTCATTATGTGAACCAAAATATCTTAGGTGATCCCAAATAATTGTCCTTAAACTCCACTAATGATGCATACTCATCCTAAGCAGAAATAGAATAAATTTAGTAACATAACACAACAAGGTACTATAAAATAACAATACAATGATTCAAGGATTCCAGAAATTTGCAAGTACAGCTGAAACAAGTACGAAAAGTATAGCCATTCGTCAGCATTCCCAAAATTGAATTAAACTGATCCTTTGATTAAATAAAATTATCAACCTCAACTCAAGTTTATGACAACAAAATCACCAAATCTAAAAGGCAAAATTTTGCGCAAACCTGATAACCACAGTTGCAGGGCTTCAATTGCTGATCCGTCCAGTCCATAACTTCTGCACAGAGAGGACACCTCTTTTCCTCTTGGTAGGTCATCATGTCCCTAACACATTTCAACCAAAAATCAAAGTCGCCCATCAAATTTCTACACAACTGTTTTTGCTTTTAAACATACATAAACACAAATGTAAACCCTAACGTACGAAACGAAAGTCATCCCAGAAAGCCCTTCCTTTGCAGATCACAATCACCGAAAAACATGACAGTACATATACAAGTTTAATCAAACAACAACGAAGTGCATCAACAATGTATAACACAAGGAATCAAAATCTACATTTATAAACGTATAAACGAAGGAAATATACACACAGATGCATCCAACTTGATAATCAGATGAAGATATACGGAGAAGAAGGTATAAATCACGAAATTGAGGGGGAAACGAAGCGAAAAATGTTAGGGTTCAGAAATTAGAAGCTGAAATTACTTACAGTGATGGATTGGGAGCTTTTAGCAGATGAAATCGGGGGAGGGGAGAGAAATAAAAAGCGAGCTCAGAAGGGAGTACGGCACAAAGTATTGAAAACCACAGGAATGAGACGGCTATTTTTTTTGTGGATTGGCTTTTATTGTTAGCTTAGCTGTCTTTTGTAAGACCTCCTTTCCGAGGTAATCACACGGTGTGTGACGGACCACCGTGTGGGTCAGCTGTACATCCCCTTAAATTACTCCTTCATTCGTTTTAAAATGGAAACCCTATTTTCAAGTATGTATTTTTGATATTATTATATTATATGATCTCTTTTAGTATGAAAATAAGACCCATTTTAATTTTTTGTGATAAAATATAAAAAATATATATAAAAATACAAATTGTCAAAATAAAAATACAATAATACACGATTTTATTTTTTTGTTATTTAATTAGTGAGTAATGTCTTATCACTTAAAGTATTTTTATTCTAAATAATATTAGTTATATGTCTTATCACTCATAAAATATTTTTAATCTTAATTATGAATTTCATTTATATTTATGACAAATATTTCTTCAAAGTAGAGACTTTATAGGATGCGAAATGATATTTAAAAATAATATTTTTACAAGATTTCATTCAAATTAATAGTAGTTGGGACCATATATTATGTGAGTGAGATTTTATAAGAATTATCAAAATTTTCTTATAAAAATAAATGTCGGTCCTTCAAAAGAAAATATTTATTGCACAGATTTTGTTGCTATTAATAGATTATCTGTTTTTTATAATTAATTATGCAATCTCTCTCTTATTAAAGGGAGAGGGTTAACTCTCACCTCTGGTGGCCTCTAAAATGATTAATCTTTCTTTATATATATATATACTATATACTATCTAAGGTTCCCGCGTGAAGAATGAGATTTTTTTGTAGATAAAATATTTGGTTTATTTTAAAATATTATTTGTGTTCTATATATGATTTTTTTATTATAGATTTTGTACAAAAAAAATAATAAATACATACTATATATAATTGGAGGTGACTCACAATTAAATATTGATATAGTAATTTTCGATATTTTTTAATTTTTCAATTAATTTAAACACACACACACACACATATATATATATATATATATATATATGTTTGTATATTGTATTTTATTATTTATAATTTGTACTATCTTTGTTTCGCGAGAAAAGTCTAAAATAATAATGTTAATGTCAAATTTTGTACGCCTAACGAAATCACCAAAACAACATGTCAAAACAGCGCTAACATTTGATGGAGTAGTTAATTGTATTGTTGTGAAATCAAACTCGCAAAATAAACACATCAGATATAAAATATGGACACACGAAATTACGTGGAAACCCTATTGTAAAAAAAACCACGGAGAGAGATAAGAAATTCACTATAAAATAATAACAGTAGTACAAATTGTTTATTTGTTTCATATGTTATTCTGTTCTCTCCCAAACTCTTGCTTATGGTTGTATTTATAACTATCATGTCCTCCCGAATCCAATTAGGATTAGGAGTCCTTTTTATAATCATTTTATAACATTAATTAATGATTGATCGATTCATTCCCAAATTAGATCTCTTTATCCTACCAAATAAGAAAACACAATCTCACTTTAATAAAAACTATCCCACTATTTGAGCTAGGGGTGCGGTTTGGTGCGGTTTAAAGTCCAAACCGCAGCCGAAATCGCTTAGGTGCATATGAAACCGTTTATGATTGGTGCGGTGCGGTTTTAAAGTGTGCGGTGCGGTTTTGATTGGTGTGGTTTCGGTTCCAAAACCAATTGAAACAACAAAAAAGTCTAAGCCTTCAATAAAATTTAACATAGAACTTACATCGAGTAATTAACTTACTGACAGAGTCGACAATGAGAATTATATCAAGCATAGAATCAAAGTTCCTTCTACCAAACATGTCAAATTCACCATCAAATAATAGTTTTAGTTTATAATAAAGGAATGATGCATTAAAACTAAAACATACACTATATAAAACAACGAAAACCATATATTCGATAATAAGCAAGAAGGTTTATCTAGTTCCCCAAAAATTAACAGTATATACTGGAGATAGAATGAAATTTTATCTTCTATATTGCAGGGAGGACTTATAGTATATAATCCTAACTATACCTAATTTGAAAAATAATCTATTAGACTATTACTATTATAGTTTTGACCTTAATCAATGTATCAAGTGCTCAAACCAACGAATTTGACCTCTCAGCTATAAAGCCCCTCCAATAACGCATCAAACAAATTCGAAATTCCAAAACTCAATTGCTTAATTTTTGACTCTATAACCTCTAACAATCTTCTTTCAATATGTGGAAAAATGACAATGCAAGACTGGGATTTTCTCTGAGCGTGTTCAAGTGAAAAGTAACTTTAGAATTTACTATAGATAATACATACATACACACATGGTGCGGTTTTGGTTTTATGCGTGCGGTTTTGGCTAGTAACCAAACTGGAACGGTAAATTTGGTTATTCAACCCACTTAAAACCGCCACATACGCCGAAACCGTTGGTGCAGTTTTAATTGGTGCGGTTCGTGCGGTTTCAGTTCTAATTTTGTTACTTGCTCAGCCCTAATTTGAGCAAACTATCAAAAATAAATGTATATGTGCCAACACATGAGCCGGACCATTAAATAATGGCTACACCTTGATTAGACCTAAATAATCACATCCCAACAAATAATAATAAAATATTTATTTCATAAAAAGAGCCATATAAAATGTTTTAAAATTAAACTATATATAATTATATTACTATCACTATGTCATTATTACTAAATTAAATACTTAGTTAAGATGACAATATAGCACATAAAGTAATTATTTTTCGTTTGATGTGTAGCTATTAACTTCATAAATTCTAAGAGTTACAAAGTATAAATTCATTTACATTTGTTGCCCAAAAGCAAACGAAGATATCTTAGAAAGATCTTTTGTTCCAAAAATCAACAAAGCCACCACTCCATCACAATTGCTTTAGGAGCTCCAACCTATAGCCATGTATGATGGTGGTGTGCAATTATTGTAAATTATTTTCTTCTTCTTTTTTGTTTGATATGTAGCTATTAACTTTATAAATATAAATTTAGTAGGTGTTATCTATGGAATAATTTATAGGAGTTATTTTTTATATGCAATTAAAGTTTTAAAGGAAGAAATAATATTATAATACTGTTAATAATTTGAATGTAAATTTTTAGAAATGACAATCATTTTCCCTCCATTTCTAACATTTTTCTGTTTATTTTCTTTTCCATCTTATTTTAAACTTCACAAACTCTAGTATAAATCTATCTAACATAATACAAATGATTTTGAATTTCCCGCTCATCCTAATAAATCATCTGGGCTGTCCAAAATTTTGGATAAATCCCACCGTCGATAGTGCCGGAGGCACGGGACCGTTGCTAGTTCCTTTACATTATACCCAAAGGTAAACAAGATGCAAAGGAAATAGATGTGCAAACAAATTTACTGAGTTGAAATGCCGTCAACTTTAAAGGAAGCCTTGGAATGCGAAGTTAATGCACACGAGATGGGAAGGAAATAGATGTGCAGATAAACTTGCAGATATGGGTCATAGTTGTAGTTATGATATTATTAGTAGTAAGGATCCACCTATTTATGTACTAACATTTGCTAGAGAATAATTGTAATGCACACGAGATGGGAAGGAAATAGATGTGCAGATAAGCTTGCAGATATGGGTCATAGTTGTAGTTATATGATATTATTAGTAGTAAGGATCCACCTATTGATGTACTAACATTTGCTAGAGAATAATTGTAATGAACCTTTATTATATTAATCTAAGGTCGCGAGGCCTCCTTTGCACCTAAAAAAATGTAAACGAAGATACATTAGCAAGATCTTTTGTTCCAAAAATCAACAAAGTCTCCAACTTAATGAATTAATCCAAGAAGTTTGGGCTGAAAATAAGTTTGGTTCATATTATGATCGTATAGTACTATCAAACGATAGTAGGGTGTTAATTAACTTGGCCCAACAGAAGATCGTAGAATGACAACAAACGATCGTAGACTGTCAACAGACGATCTTAGAGTAACATCGAATGATCGTAGAGTGACATTACGATCGTAGGGTGAAAACCAAAATCTTTGAGTACTTTCCAAATCGTAGATTATTTATCCAGACGCAACATGGCTTACACAGTATGATTTAATCCAAACACGACATTCTAGAAGTGACATAGCTATTCTAAATTGGCATATGATTTGGATTATCTATAATTTGATTATGGCAAGAAAATAGGTTTTAGAAATTTATTGACAACACTATTGTAATTAGGAATCTGGTTAGTTAGGGTTTCAATTATGAAGTTAAATTTGATTGATATGTAATTTGTTACTTTTTCTTTTAGGATTAGGGTTTCTTTGAATAATATATATAAGGAACCAAATTGATATATTAGGGGATCATTGATTAATAAAAATTATTTGTTCCTGTGAGTTTGAGAACTTCTGAGTTATTCATAGTTTACTGTGACGTTCAACTTGACATTGTTAAAGTCTTCATGATAAATTTGATGATGATATATGATTAATGTATATTTGTACAAGTAGCTTTTGTAAAATCCTTAATGATGACATAATGTACGAAAACTTGGAATAGAAAGATCAAACTTGTTAGGTTGATCTTAAGAGATGAATTGATGTAAAGATAATAGGTTTGATCGATTATAGAATCGTATAATTACTTATGGCATTTTGTAATGTTAGTGTGGATCGCAGAGTAAACTATATTCGCAAATGTAGAGTTCACTCAAAATTTTATTGTGAAGTATAAATCACAGAGTGACTCAAAGATTGTTCAGTAAATAAAGATCATAGAGAGCACAATCGTAGAGTGCCTCTCTACCCGTAGAGTAATCATTCGTAGAGCAAATCATTAAACTTAGGTCGTAGAGCAAAGTCAAGATTAGACTGTACGTTTCTCATCTAATTCTACGATTGACTCATGTTGTAGTGTAAAGTTTAGTAGAGACCCTACGTTCCTCATCTGACACTACGATTGACTCAGTTTACAGAGCAAGTCAGAATTGACAGAGGACTGACAATAAGGAGCGATGCAAATTAAAGAATCCAATGCAAGTCCAAATATCCTTAGTTGAAATCAAATATTAGAAGATGTTTATTTCTAACAAGCTAGTTCGGCAAAAAGCGACAAGCACTCATGTGATTGGTGAAGCTGCAGACTGATGTGACAGGTCAAAGCCATAAAGCAAGCTGACATAGCTCCCCAAAATGTCAACATCAGATATCTTCTAGGATCAACACATTAAATTCTTAAAAGGGAACTTTACAAAGGGAAGAACTCAATGAAGTCCATAAAAGGCAAGAAGATTCAAATCAATAGTATGAATCATGAACTATCAAGCTGAAAACTCTGCCAAAGCAAAAAGGCCTCAACTCTATAAAACTGAACTACTTGTTCAAGCTACTAAATACTAAAGAATTCAAGCCTATTGCAAACTTAGCAGCACCTCACAACAACAATCTAAACAATTGTGATTTTGTGTCTTAGTGACAATATCTCAAGTCTAAGTGACTTTAAGATGTCTTAGTGATCTAAACTGAGTGTCCCCATTCCGAGACTAAGTGACTTGAAGGAACCTAAGTGATTCAATTGTAAAAAATCTCAGTGATCTATATCCTTCGTGGATTTCCTACTCTTAGAGTAGAAGAGTGGACTAGGATTTATTCAGTCTCTGAACCACTTAAATCTTCTTGCGTCATTTACATTTTATCCCTTCTTTCTATATTTTGTCTACTATATATGTTGTGGTTGAAATCAATAAGAACTAAATTCATAACTGTGATTTCATAATATTTTTAAAGGGATTTCAAACTAATATTTCGATGTGCTTAATTAATTCTTATTAATTAACTATCTGATAATATATTCTTTAATAACTAATTTTTTTAAAAAGATAATTCAAACCCCTTCTAGATCTCTTTTTTGCCTCTGGAAAACAACAAACTTATCATTCAACAATTCATAGTTGGGTGTAGTATCTTCTACCTATAGCAAGGTTCTTGTCTCAATATATACAATAGATCGACATTTCTAGTCAACACCTAATTTCATTGCATTGTCGATTATACCAAGATTCTCACTTCAATATAAGTGAATGGTTGCAGTGTCGTTGGTGTTCCACCAATACAACTCTACTAGAAACTATTTGGGCGATGACCACCTCACACAAGCGTGTCGTGGAGTCTACCAGTTAGTATCAGCGCGAAGTTATCTACCGTGTTATCTATATATCCTTTAATTTCTTATTTGAATATCTAAAATATATGTATATATAAATTCCAATTTTTTTCAATTATTTGCTAACCCCAATTCAGCAAAAAAAAAAACTTTTAATCGAGAGTTATCCAAAGCTATATACAGCCTTGATTTAAGAATTAAATCTGTGAGGTTCAAGGGTTATTCAAAATCCGAAGCCAAGATACAATTTGGATAAACCTGAATCTTACAAGGAGCTCAACATGTGATCCACAAAATAATCCAATTCTGAACCTTGTTGGTAATCCGAGATTCATATCTTGCTAATTTGTTTTCTTGATAAGTTCTAGTTGAATTGAAATAAGAAAATATGATTCTTGTTTGGTAAATTCAAAAATAACATATAAAAGTGAATACTAAAGAGGAAAAAGGCAAGAGTGGTGAGATCATTATAGGGTAAAATCCAGTTGTGTGATACACGAGTGACTCAATATTAAGCGAAACACGTAAGGGAGTGGTGAAGAAAATTTTATCTACTAACCATTGTTTTGCAACAAATATGTCTAATATAAAAGAGGCATCTTCGGAGGTGGGTCCAAGTGGGGATTCCAAGTTCAAGATGGAAGCCATTAAGGGGGGAATTAAGAAGAGTTTACATGATGATAGAGAAAATGAATGATCGTTTTTGACAGAATGGAGAACATCCAAATGGATCAATCACAAAATATTACTGGCTTTCAACGAATGGGGAGTATACGGCACAGGGAGGCTAGGGACGAGGAAGAGGAATTCTATGGAAGTAGGGATAATAAAGAAGAGGATCGTGATTCTAATCTTATTCAAAGGAGACATGGGGCAAGGGATATAGAAGATAGGAATCAAAAAGACAATAACTTAGGTAATATTAAGATCAAGATTCTAGCTTTCTAAGTAAGGAGCGATCTTGAGGCATATTTAGAATAGGAAAAGAAGATGGAGTGGGTGTTTGACTGCCACAACTATTCATAGCGTAAGAAAGTCAAATTTGCGGCCACTGAGCTTTTTGACTATATATGTCGTCACTTAGTGGGATCAGTTGATGATTAGCATGAGGAGATATGGGGAGCGTCCTATTGAATTTTGGGAGAAAATGAAAGTTGTAATGAAGATGTTTGTACCAAGACATAACTACCGATATCTAATTAGGAGTTTACATAGGCTAAAATAAAGTAACCGGATCATGGAAGATTATCACAAGGAGATGGAGATTCTAATTACTAGGGCCACTATAGTTAAGTCGCGAGGCAACAACGACAAGATTTTTAGCAAGTTTGAATTGGGAGATTACAGATTTGGTGGAGAGGCAATATTATGTGGGATTGGAGGATATGGTGCATATGACTATCAAGATTGTGGAGCAACTCAAGAGAATAAATGGCTAGCGATCAGGTTCCACTACGGATTCATCTTGGAAGCCCAATGTTGTAAAGAAAGATAAGAAGCCAGTCGTGAGCAAACCCAAAGTAGAGCTGAGACAGAGAATAACCAGCCACTAAAATTAAGCTAAAACTGAACCTTCATCTAGTCATAATCGTGATATAAGATGTTTTAAATGTTAAGGCAGAGGTCATATCTCGAGTTATTTTATGAATCAAAGAGCTATAATCTTACTTGACAATGATGAGGTGGAGACTGAGGACGAGGATAATGGTGTTGATTCTATGTCACCATTAGAGGAGATAAATGATAGGGAGTTTGTTATCTATTGTACAATGTTGGTTACTAGGAGAGCTCTTAGAACACAAGTGAACAAAGATAACATGGAATAATGAGAAAATCTCTTTCACACCATGTGTCTTGTTAATGGTAAGATACTTTGTGTGGTGATTGATGGGGGAAGTTATTGTTGCGTTTTTTATAGTTCTAATAAAAGAGCTCTAACTCATGCAAGTATACACGGGTCAACAAGTAATACAGAGTAAGTAGAGTATTGATCCCACAGAGAAAGTTGTTAAATTTAAACCATCATGCATCAATTAACTCACCGCATTTATATGCTTAGACTAATGACTAAAATTGTTGAATTAAACTAATTATGATGAACAACTAAAAATAAGAATAATAATGAAATAAATATAATTTGGAAATATTGGGACCCTAACTTCATTTAATACTTCATCTAATCGCCACTGTCATGCAAGAAGTGTTCACACATCACAGGAAAATAGCCAAGAGCACGAAGAATAGAGTTATAACCATTTTTCAATGCACTATAACTTACTTACACAACATCTACAGATGCTAGACTCTATGTAATCACCAATACAACCAAAATCACTATATGTCTATGTGAAATTGTAATTATATTGATTTTAAGCGCAAGCCCTTACTCTAGCTCATACGGTGAAACAATATATGTCTATCTGGTTCACAAAATACGCAAGCCATATACAACAGCCCCATATTCGCATGCAATCATGATTACAGTCCATACTCACATGTTCATTGTCAATTCCATGCAAGTACTGAGACAAATGGTGATCAGGCATTCATACATGTAAAACAATCATAACAGATATTCCATATGATATGCAAAACAACCCTAACATTTAAGTATACAACCAAACTACATATTAAAATCAGTTAGAATCCCATAATGGAATTTAGCTCATGACTGTGGGATCAACGCTAAACATGATCAATAAGCCAACAATTGAAATAAGAAAGATAGAACGATCAAACCCAATCGCTGAATAGAAACCAATGTTCAACGTTTTAAATCCTCATAGAAATCCAATAAACAATAATAATAATCCACGATGACAGATAATTCCAAGAAGAAGTAGAGAAGTAGACGTTTTGGCTTCGTTCTACATTAAAACCTCTCTCAAGGTGTAAACCCTAGTTTTTATGATGAAAATACGCTAAAAGTTATCTAGTGTGTGTCTGACTACTAGTCAGAATCGTTTAAAACCAATTACACATCATTTAATTAAGAATTAAAATTAAAATAAAATTACAGCATCAGCATCGCGCGTGGCCGCGCGCCTCTATAACTTATCAGTTTCGCGGGCGCGAGAATTACAAAATGTCTGCCCTTGTCCAGCCAGCCTCTCTCGCGGGCGTGCGCTCATACCTCGCGACCGCGCAACTTGCAGTAGGTCATTCTGGTCTAGCCCGGGTACTCGCGCGGGCGCACGTTCCCCATGTTGGTCTGCCGCGTGGCCGCGCGACTTGCACTCTGCAGGTTCTGGCTCTGGTTTTGCTTCTGTCATGCTACTGCTAGCTCTTTGCTCTTTCATTATTTGATCTCCTTGCTCCATTGCACCTCCATGCTTCATTGTACCTCCATGCCATGCACATCCTCGCTTGTGACTCGCCTTCACGCATCCATTAGCCTCTAATACCACCAAAATTAAGCTGATTCCTGCACTTATTCACCAAAAGAAGTTTTAAATAAATGCACTGCGAAATAACATGAAATGCAACTAAAACACAATAAAATGTACTTGAGATGGGCACAATTCGCATGAATTGGTATTCAATAAGTTGGTAAAAATACCACTTATCAAATACCCCAAAACTTGAACTGTTGTTTGCCCTCAAGCAATGCATACTAATGAACAATGAAAATGCAACTACTAAACTATGCAACTGCTCTATGATGCATACTAGTCTCATATAATCTCAGCTATAACAGAATTTCTGTCCAAATTACCTCAGTGAATTATCCAGATCCGAGAATACAATTCCAACCCAAACTATAGACATAATATCATACACTCAGATAATTTATGAATGCTATAGAGATGCTGTGTGTGTGTGTGTGGTGTTCACAAAAACTTGATCTACGTAAAGAATACATATGCTACACTACTCCAAACAGAAAATTATAGTCTAAAGCAAGACTCATGCATATCCATGTAACGCAGACTGTTTCAACATATCAACACAAACTAAGGTTCAACAATGGGTTTATTGCTTTATTTCTACTCACGAGGGCGAATTCGCACTTTTCTGCGGTGTTTATTGCTATTTTTCTTTTCTTTTTCTCTTTTTTTTCACATGACTGTGCAATATCTCAATCCATTAGGCACACTGCTACCCCTTAGCTAGCTTTCAACCAACGACTCCCAGACCATGAAAGACCTTAAGGCGCTAGGTGTAGAGATAATCCCCTCGAGCGTACTTACTCAAGTAGCCAGGGCCCCGAATTAAGACTAGCCACGTTATTGCTATTTGATTTTTTTTTATTTTTTTTATACATAGCATACCCATGTTTTTCCAAAATTTGCACGTCAAATGACATCATACTCTTTTCTCAACAAACCTTTAGAGTCCCAATAAACAATTACTCCTTGAAAATCGTAAATATCAAATCAGTAGCTGCCATCCTTTAGATTTTCTAGGAGATCATGATTGCATACATATCACATTTAATGTCATCCACCTCTTTAGCAAACTAGACACACTGATATATATATATATATACACGGTCAGGATCAAGAGCATTCTCCTTAAATAGCATTTCGCCTTAAATAGCATTCTTTTATCAAAACGACGTAGTTTTGGAGGGACGCAGTGGCATTTTTGTAAATACGCGGTGGCATTGTATTTACAAAAATGTCACCGCGTCCCTCCAAAACTATGTCGTTTTGATAAAAGAAAGCTATTTAAGGCGGAATACTATTTAAGGAGAATGCTCTTGATCCTTACCGATATATATATATATATATATATATATATATATATATATATATATATATATATATATATATATATCAACGTGTAGTCCAAGTAAATGTATATCAGCTATCAATTTATAATATACATACTAAACATGTAACATTGATAAAATATTTAACATATGTATTACTCCTTAAAAACCTTTTTCATAAAGACATTTTTCATTTAAGACATATAATAAAAATGTAAATAATATGTCCTAGAGCCTTTAAATGAAAAATCAATTATTATGCAATTGATCTTACATTGGTTTTCCTAGTAAAGAGAAAATCCTTCAAATTCTTGAATATCCAATCAAAGCTCTTTATTACCAAAATACCTGAAATGGAGTAAAGCAATTTAGTACTTAAACATTTCATCATCAAAACTTAAGGATTGAATATGACAAAGTCAACATTCTCCTCCTTTTTGATGATGACAACCAAATTTTTTTTTAACTCTCATTAACTCCTCCTTAATATATGCAAAATATAATTCCACTCCCCCTAAATCCATGCAGCAACATTATTTCAGGATACTGAAATTCGATTTTCAGTAAAATTTTTGTAAACAACCTGAAGTAAATGTTAGTCCATCAAAAATCAAAATATTTACTGCAAATATATTTAAAATCCCAAATTGAACATAAGTCTTTTGGTGATACACAAATTCGTCTATAAACAACCCTAAAATAAAAATAATAACTTAAAAACTCTCCCCCTTTGTCATCAAACAAAAAGGAAACAATTCATTCATCGAGATCTACCACTGGCCGCACTGTTGAGCTGCACGCTGAGTGAAATAAGAACGGTGATTGGCACGATGGACCTTCTCAGCAATGCTCAAATCAACAGCAAATTGTGGAGGCCTAGGAATGACAGTGACAGGGAGAAGAGGGACATCTAGAAACTCTGCTTGATACTCGACCAACCAATTGCAATGAACCCACTCTAGGATAGTTGAATGCTTATGCTGCATATGCAATTTAGATCCCACATCATTGAAACGAACAAAAATGAACTCAGCCAGCTCCCCTATTTGATTACTAACAAATTTCAGCTCTTGACTCAACTAACAGGAATTTCGATTAAGCCTTCTCTGCATAACCTCTGCCAAAGCAGTGGTTTGCAGTTCAAAGCCTGCATGCAAGTCAATGAATTCATCTTCAATATTATTGTACAGTTTGTTAATTTCAGGGGCACCTAAAGACAATTTGCCTTTTTCCAACAGGGTTATACGGGTGTGAAGGCCAGTCATTTCGGTCTGCATTTTTTCTTGATTACTGAGAACCAGTTTCAACATATCAATGATTTCAGAAGAGGATTGAGTAATGGGATGAACTAGGAGAAGACGGAATTGAGATTAGAGGAGCAGAGTTTCAGAAGGGACTCGAACAAACATACCATCAAGTAAATTGATACGTGACATTTTTAGGGAACTGACACTGATAGAATCAGTAACTAAAACAGAGTTTTCATCTTCAAAAGAAATTTTAAAATGCTTAAACAAGGTAGTGAGAGTAGCACTGTAAGGCAAACATGTCTTAGTTTTACGCAAACATGTAGTCATGTGATGAAGCATCAGTTGAGACAAATTAAAAGAAACACCTCTTAAAATTAAAGCAACAATGATCAAGTCTTGATAGGTAAAATCTGCTCCTCCACCTAACCGAGGCAACAGATTGTATCTAATAAGATGATGGAGGACACAACAGATAGAAGAGACATCAATAGTTTTAGGAGTGAAAACATCAGTTAACAAATTATTGTTCATCACAATTTGTAACTGTTCCAGAGGAGTGAAGGGAAAATGAACATCACCTTTCTTTGTAAAAGGACAAACACCCAAAGATTAAATATTTAAAATGATACCAAAATCCATGACCAAAAAATATAACAATTTTCCTTTGACAAAAGTGGTATAAGAATCACCATGACATTCTAGATTTGTGTAAAATTGTTGAACAAGTCTAGGATATGCCACAGAGGGAGGAAAAAGCATGGAAGAAATACCACAAGATTCAAATAATAGTTTCAAATGAGATTGTTGAAAACAGATCTGATCAAAACACTTTTCATAGACAAATTATTTTAGAAAAACAACTATTTTAAATCGTACCTCATACGCATTACTGCGAAGTAGTTGTCAGGCAGATCAGAGGACATATTAGGGTTTACCAAAATAGAATGAGGTATAACTTCCGAATTGAAAGACTGAGTCGCTGGCTGACGTCGCCGAGAGGGTCCAATAGATTTAGGCAAAGATGGACTGAAAGTGGACTCGTCAGAAGACGAAGAGTCCACGTATTCTGTTTCCTCAGATACGACTTTCTTCATTTTTCGTTGTCTGCGTGAAGGTTCGGCTGTTGATGGCGGTGGAACCGGCGCCTGATCGTCGTCAGAATCCATCATCGATCTCTTATGTATACGAGTTCTCATGATACCAAAGTAAGATTAGAAAAAAAAATAATGGAGAGAAACTAAGGCAGAGGAGTTTTAGGAGAATGAAAGGAAATCAGATAGAAAGATATAGAAAAGACTCTCCTGAACACTTACGTCTCCCGAGACTCCACGGCCGACTTGGCGTTTCAACTTTCAAAAACCATTATGAGATATGCATGTACGCACATGGCTCCCTAGAAAACCCTTCTGTTATCCAGTCTTTTCGATTTTCAAAACTAATTATGATATACGCCTTGATTCTCACTGTCCACGAATTAAGTGAACAGCCGAAAACATGATTATTCTAGTTAATAACAATTAATACAATAGACATGCAATACTAGGATAACACTAATATAGAAAAAAATCATGTCCGTACACATCCCTAGTTCTCTTCGCAGCATGCAAAATCTATCTTCACTTAATGGTTTAGTAAAAATATCTGCAGTTTGATTTTCAGTCGGAATAAAAATCAATTTAATTAAACCTTTTGAAACATTGTCTCTTAAAAAATGATGCCTAACTTCTATATGCTTTGTACGTGAATGTAACAAAGGATTTTTAGATATATCTATAGCACTTGAATTATCACAATAAATAGGCACACAATCACATAATATATCAACATCACATAGAGTTTGTCGCATCCATAATATCTGAGAGCAGCAACTTCCTGCAGCTAGGTATTCACCTCAGTAGTTGAAAGAGCAACTGAGGTTTGCTTTTTACTATTCCACGATACGAGACTTTGTCCCAAGAAAGTACAAGCACCACTCGTACTCTTTCTATCAATTTGACACCCTGCATAGTCAGCATCTGAATAACCTATTAGTTCAAAGTGATTATAAATTGGATAGAATAATCCTAAATTTATTGTTCCACTTAAATATTTCAAAATTCTTTTAACAGCATTTAAGTGTGATTCTTTGGGTTTTGCCTGAAATCTTACACATAGACAAATACTATACATTATATCAGGTCTAGAGGCAGTTAAGTACAACAAGCATTCAATCATACCTCGATATTTTGTTATATCAACATCAATACCTTTGTCATCAGTGATGAGCTTTATTGATGTGCTCATAGGTGTACCTTTTGAGTTAGATCCTTCAAAGCCAAATCGCTTGAGTAATTCTTTTGTATATTTGGTTTGATGGATATAAATTATGTCCTTTATTTGCTTGATTTGAAGTCCCAAAAAGTAGTTGAGTTCACCTATTAAGCTCATATCAAATTCTTTATACATGCACTTGGAAAACCACTCACAAAGATGATCATTAGTAGCACCAAAAATTATATCATCTACATATATTTGAACAATAATGATATCTATATTTTTATGCTTAATAAATAATGTAGAATCTATTTTACCTCTAATAAATCCATTTGATAAGAGATACTTACTTAACCTGTCGTACCACACTCTTGGAGCTTGTTTCAAGCCATAAAGAGCTTTCTTTAATTTGTAGACTTGATTAGGATACTTTTTGTGACGCCCCCAAAATAGGTCCATTCCACCCAACCCATTCTGAGTCGCCAAATACATGGTACAGAAATAACTACAACTTCAATAATACAAATGTCGTGTGAAATACGACAATACATACTGTGAGTTTAAATACAGATATTGCCGTCTAGACAATATCCACACGCAAATAAATCCCCATCATAATTATTGATACATTATTTTACAAAAATGGTGAGGACTACTAAATAACTCTCTCTAGAACCTTCATTCCATACCCCGACTCGATCCTGCTATGTTCTCACCTCCTGAGAAGAAAATGGAACAACAAGGAAAAGGGTGAGCTCAACTAGCCCAGTAAAGAATATTATGACTAAGATAATATACAAGAAATTATCGTTAGTCTTCAACAGGAAAAAATCTAATAGAATACAATAGACAACAAGTTTTAGATCAACAAATGCAGCGGAAACAGCAATCCATTAGAAGAGTGACGTAGAGAATGAATTCTACTGTCTTCTAAGATTTAAAAGTTCATCATCAATATTTCATCCCTGTAACAACAATCAATATACATCTTTAATCATCTTTGCACTACAGGCCAAAGATATTCATTTGTATCACCAGTTGGTCATGTTCATCTCAACACCTGTTCATCTTTGCACTACGGGCCAAAGATATTCATCAGTTTAATCATTCATCTTTGCACTACATGCCAAAGATATTTATCAAGTATCACCATTAAGGACTGAGGATGATGAAAAACATTTTTTAAGAACGAATCCAGTGAGATAGAAGGACAAATATTAGGGATTCGTACCACAGTTTGTCCAAGATCAATAATACTTCATAACAACTGATTTTGAAGCAGAACTCAAAAATAACGATCAAAACATGGATACAATCAAAGATAGTAGCCAAAATAGATATTTTGGACAAAAAGAAAAAATTTCATTTTTCGATGAATAGTGTCGTATTCGTGAATAGTGCCGTATACGTGAATAATAACTCCGACACCAAAAGATAGAAATTTCACAAAAACATCATCACGCTTCGTGAATAGTACTCGTGAATAGTAACTCATGAATAGTAACTCGTGAATAGTAACTCATGAATAGTAACTCCGACATGAAAAAGTTCCAAATTTGATAAAAAGTTTAGAACAATATTTCGGCATAATGATATTGAAGAAGATAATATCATTTAAGAAAAAACAACATCCCTTACCTCAAAATAACCGTACTTCCGACTGAATTTCGGTATAGTGCTGACAGAAACTCGCACCGTATAGCAACACTCAAAGTATAGTCACAAGAATACGCTCGATAATATAGAGAGAGAAGTAGAGAGAAAGCTTATGTTTTTGGTGTGATTTTCAATTCTAACTTAGCCATCTATTTATAGGAAAATGTTAGAACGCCAAAGAAGACTAAAATAATAAAATATCATTTTCTTTTTCTTATTGCACACCAACCTTCTCCAGCCAATTTTGAAAGCCATCAGCCATCTTTGAACAAAAATAGCAGCCCACATGTGTATTCCACACCAACCAAAAAGTGGGTCCCACCCATAAATCAATAAAAAATTATTTTATTTTCTGAAACTTCAACAATTCATAGAAAATAGCTCGGTTATCAAAAAAATTCGAAACTCGCGACTTTCCATAGGAATTTCAATTCTCTACAACTTTGTAGAAGAAATTTTTTCCAAATTCCAAACAGAAATTGACCGAAATCCATAAATGGGCGATTTTACAGTCTATAATAAATTTTCGGTCAAGAATTGTGTCCACCGACACACAAAACATGTGTTAAACATTTAATGCCACAAAAATACTCTTCCTCCTCATATACTCATATATATCCCACATTCATTATAAAAATATCACCGTTAATATATTATTAAAATAATATATTTAAATGAATTATTTTATCAAAAAAAGATAAAATATTAATTTTCAACAATTGTCACATTAAAAATTTCCTCCATCTATATCCACATAAAATAAATATTTTCTTTATCATAATAATCAATAATTAATTATTCAAAAATAATATTACAAAATCACAGTACTGACAACCAGGCCGTTCCCAGGATAGAGGGGGCTTTCCAATAAGGATTTCTCCTTACTGGCGCGCAATTAGATGACCAAACCTCTCCTTGACAGAACTTTCTAGACATTGTCAATAATGTTATCTGATAATATTATTCAAATAATATGAATTATTAATCTGATAATGGAAAATACTGTGCAATGACAATTATTGAAACAATAATAATATAAATATCAAAGCAGCAATTATTGAATCAATAAAGTAATGAACAGTAACTCCTGTAGCAATTATTGAGTAGTGCCTTCTTACGTAAGGATCAATAATTCAAAATACTATGCAATACCGTGCGCTACTGTGCAACAACACGTATTACTGTATTTTAACCACCGGGTATTCCAACAGTGTAAACGATAACAACTACGCCGTTATTTTTAAACAACTTATATTTGTCGTTTTCTTCCTCCAATCGCTTTCCGTTATGGGGCCCACAAATGACTGCGCCATCGTACGGAGATTCCCAACAAAAAGAATATTCCACGACCAAACGAATATTCCCCGACAACAATGAATATTTTATCACCACTTGCTTATTTAAAATATTTGCGCATTTTACCTATAACTAACCACATTAATCAAATCCACCCTTACTATTTCAAAATAATAAATAAAGGAAATTCCTTTTTATTTAAAAAAATTTCGGGGTCTTACACTTTTCATGCTCGAATCTAGGAGGTTACTTTACATACACCTCTTCATTAATGTATTCGTTGAGGAAAGCACTATTTACGTCCATTTGATACAGTTTAAACTTTTTGTAGCATGCAAATGCCAACAAAATTCGGATTGATTCTAACCTAGCCACTGGTGCATAGGTTTCTTCATAGTCGATTCCCTCTTGTTGGTTATACCCTTGAGCTACTAGCCTTGCTTTGTTACGGGTGATTGTACCGTGCTCATCAAGCTTGTTTTTGAATACCCATTTCATACCAATGATAGATGCATCTTTTGGAGGAGGCATAAGTTCCCATACTTGGCATCTCTCAAATTGTTAAAGTTCTTCTTACATTGCCAATAACCAGTTTTCATCGAGAACTACATCCTTTGCATTCTTTGGTTCAACCTATGACAAAAATACAGAGAATGCACAATGATTTTGTAAACCTCTTTGTGTGGTTACACCTTTGTTGATATCTCTAATGATATTCTCCAAAGGATGATTCTTAACATATCTAGCTGTTTTTGGCATTTGAATATCATGTAAAACTTCTTCTTGATCATGAGACTCATCTTCAGCATCTTGCAAATTTTCAGGTTCATGTTCTTGCTGGTTGTCCATTTCAGTTTCCTAAAACTGCTCATTTGGTCTCCCGTTTTGTTTTTTTCGGTTTGCTGGAATTCTGACTGTCTCTAAATTTCATGCATCATCTTCACTTTCTTTTGGAAGATCATTGTTAGTCTCATTGAAAGTGATATGAACAGATTCTTCTACACATGACTTTCTAATATTGAAAATACGATAAGCCTTACTATTTTGAGAATAACCAATAAAAATTCCTTCATATGATTTAGAATCAAATTCTCCCAAATTATCACTTGTATTTAAGATGAAACATTTAGAAACAAACACTTTGAAATAACTTATATTTGGAATTTTATTATTTAGAAGCTCATAAGGTGTTTTCAAAATAATAGGACGAATGAGCACTCTATTTAAAACATAACATGATGTACTTACTGCTTCGACCCAAAATTTCTTTGGAAGCTTACTTTCTTGTAGTAGAGTTCTTGTCGTCTCTTGTAGAGTTCTATTCTTCCTTTTCACCACCCCATTTTGTTGAGGAGTCCTTGGGGCTGAAAATTCATGACTTATTCCTCTTTGATCACAAAAGGTTATGAAATCTTTTTGAAATTTAGTACCATGATCACTTCTAATTCTAATGAGTTTGTAGCTATACTTAGTCTCAAGATTCCTTATTAATTTTCCAAACTCTTTAAATGCTTCATCCTTAGTTTTTAAAAATAATACCCATGTGTATATTGAAAAATCATCAACTATTACAAAAGCATAGAATTTACCATTAATGCTTGAATGCCTTTCCGGTCCAAATAAATCAAGATGAAGTAGTTGCAAAGGAGAAAAGGTTGATACCATATTCTTTGCTGAATAAGAAGTTCTTACTTGTTTTCCCAGTTGACAAGGAATACATATTCCTTTCTTTTCAAACCTGATTCTTGGCAATCCTTTGACGAGATTCTTTGAAGATAGTTTCTTGATTAAGTCCATGTAAACATGTCCCATCCTTTTATGCCATAAATATGCTTCATCTTGTACTGAAGTAAGACATAGTTCTTCCTTCTGTTGCTCAAAATCAAGAGTATATATATTTCCTTCTCTTTGTGCAACTAGAGTAGTATTGTTAGTACCATGAAATATTGTGCATTTATCTTTTTCAAAATTAGCTTGATGACCATTATCCATTAATTGACTAATACTAATTAAATTGAATTCAAGACCATTAACAAGATGCACATTATTTATATTTACCTTGCCATTACCAATTTTACCTTTTCCAATTATTTTGCAGGTTTTGTTGTCTCCAAACGTGACCTTTCCATTCTTCTTCTTGATATTTAGTTCTACAAATTTTGATTTATCACCGGTCATGTGCTGAGAACATCCGCTATCAAGAATCCATTTTTGAGATGGAACTCTTGCCTTTAAGCATACCTGTCAAGAAAGAATAATTTATCCTTTTGGTACCCATATCTTTTTGGGTCCACTTATGTTAGTAGCAAATAAATCACTCTTTTTCATCCATACCTTTTTAGCCTTATTTCGTTTCTTGAAACAATTTCTATCTAAATGACCTTTAATGCCACAATGCTTACAAGTTGTGAAAGGAGAGCAATAATTTAAACTAAATCGTGACTTTGATTTTAACATTTTTATATTACTCTTTTTATGCACATTATTTATACTTACCTTGCCATTACCAATTTTACATTTTCCAATTATTTCGCAGGTTTTGTTGTCTCCAAACGTGATCGTTCCATTCTTCTTCTTGATATTTAGTTCTACAAATTTTGATTTATCACCGGTCATGTGCTGAGAACATCCGCTATCAAGAATCCATTTTTGAGATGGAAATCTTGCCTTTAAGCATACCTGTCAATAAAGAATAATTTATCCTTTTGGTACCCATATCTTTTTGGGTCCACTTATGTTAGTAGCAAATAAATCACTCTTTTTCATCCATACCTTTTTAACCTTATTTCGTTTCTTGAAACAATTTCTATCTAAATGACCTTTAATACCACAATGCTTACAAGTTGTGAAAGGAAAGCAATAATTTAAACTAAATTGTGACTTTAATTTTAACATTTTCTTATTACTCTTTTTATGCATAGGATCATTACTAATTCCTTGTCTTTGAAAATTAGGTCTTTGTTTACCTAATATGACATTCAAATTTTCTTCACCTTGGACAAATTTAGCAAGAGATAATTTTAATGAAGCTATTTCTTTTTGAAGTTCATTATTAGGAAGGATCTTAACAGGAGATTTATCACTAAATGCATCAATACATACATCTCTCATTTTTAGCTCATTAGTCAATTTTTGGATTTCAATATTCAAGAAATTTACCTTATTGAAAAGAATTTTGTTATAATTATCTAAATAATCAATCTTAGCAATCAAAACCTTTTTTTTCTTTACAAGTTGATTCCTTTTCAATTTCTTTCTTTTCATCTATTAGAGAGTCCACTTCATTCATTAAAGTATTAACTAAATCTCTTAAAAATGCATTCTTTTCTTTTAAATTCTTATTTTCTTGTTCTAATGAGTTCATTTCATTAAAAGACGCCTGATTAGATTCACCTTCAATTCCCACGAAGCATACTTGTGCTATCTCATCTTTAGCATCAATCTCCACTTCGGATTCCTCATCACTCCAAGTCACAAGGGCTTTGTTCTTCTTGTTGTCTTTGTAGTTTGTCTTCCCTTTGTTCTTCAATTGAAAACAATCTTTCTTGAAGTGACCAGGACGTCCACATTCGAAGCACGTCTCTTCAGTTTGCTTTCCTTTAGACTTATATGAGTTAAAAGTATTTCTTCTCTTATTCTTCCATTGTAGTAGGAGTTTATAAGGACTAGAAATTTTGCTTGAGCTAGCTTAATGGTTTCATCTTTTTCGAGCTTGAACATTTCATAATCGTGCATAAGCATGCTTAAGCTTGACTTCTCGTACCTTGGAAGTACCTTCATGACTTACCACAAGAGTATCACAAATTTCCTTAGATGTGTTGTATGAGGAAACTTTGTCTATCTCGAATTGTACCATACCGCTGAGAAGAGGGTTCATTTCCTTTGAATCATATGAGACCATGTAGATTTTGGTTGCATCCATTTCTAGTAGGATCTTTGGTGTCCCATTATCTCTTCGTGGAATAACTGGCCCGTTCTCCACAACCCACCATTTCCAAGGATCTCTTTTAAGATAGATCCTCATTCTGAACTTCCAGAAGTCAGTAATTTTCCGTTCCAAACAGCAAAGAAGGTCTATTGGTTGATTGACCTTCTTGATTGTTGTTCCCGAACTATGCCATGTCAGAATCTTTCCCTACAAGTCACCTTTAAGACCAAGATAAGTAGAGCCTTGCTCTAATACCAATGAAATTTATCTAGGTACACTTAGAGGGGGGGTTGAATAAGTGTGGGAGAAATCTATGACCAACTTTTAAAAACTATTAATTTCAGGCTACTATAATAATTAAAATCAGCTTACCGAATTAATATAGCCTATTAAATAAAATACTTGATGTTAAAGAATTATAGTAATATAATGCAAGTAGTCAAATTAAGATAATTAAGTAACATATGTGATTTTAAAGTAAAGCAAATAATAAAATCAACACCGAGATTTTTTACGTGGTTCAGCTATTACCCTCTATAATAATAGCCTAGTCCACGTCCAATACCAACTAGTAATGGAGACTCACTTTATTTATTTCTTTATAAATAAATACAGATTACAAAATAGATTCCAAAAAATTTTTATTAACAATTAATTCCTCTTGAGCTCTCTTGCTCCTTGTACACCTATGCACTCTTCAAGCACCTTTGCTTTCTTGAACCTGTTTGCAACCCTTTACTCTAATCCACTAGAATTAACACCTTTAGACTACACTTAGTCTAAACAGAAATTCAATACAAATATAGAGGTCTATGATCAATGCAAGAATAATCAATTTAACAATTAAAGGCTCAACTATATGCAATGATCAAGTAGTACAAAAAGATAAAAAATTAATTTCTTACCAAATACCAGCTCAAATAATATCATAAACTTAATTGCTTAGCTACTCAAAGATTGCACTGATTAAATCAGAATGCTCGATCAATAACAGTAATTAGTGCAAGTAATAATTTCGTGAGTGTTGTAATTTTCCAAACATGCAAACACTAATTTATAGCCCACATTATATTACCGTTAATATAGATAAGTTCTAATTAAATCAAACAGCAATTTCCACAACGGTAAAGCTAGACATAGTCCAATATATATCCAGACTCAATTTATGTTAGGATGCAGTTTGAACAAATCAATTACACCTTTAAGAGATAACTATTCATATAACATTTTTGACTTTATCTCACAACATAAAAGGTGACGTGAAACAATTAAAAGTTGAATGATATCATACTCTTTTCTCAACAAACCTTTAGAGTCCCAATAAACAATTACTCCTTGAAAATTGTAAATATCAAATCAGTAGCTGCCATCCTTTAAATTTTCTAGGAGATCATGATTACATGCATACATATCACAATTAATGTCATCCACCTCTTTAACAAATTAGACACACTGATATATATATATATATATATATATATATATATATATATATATATATATCCACGTGTAGTCCAAGTAAATGTATATCAACTATCAATTTATAATATGCATACTAAACATGTAACATTGATAAAATATTTAACATATGTATTACTCCTTAAAAACCTTTTTCATAAAGACATTTTTCATTTAAGACATAATAAAAATGCAAATAATATGTCCTAGAGCCTTTAAATGAAAAATCAATTATTATGCAATTGATCTTATATTGGTTTTCCTAGTAAAGAGAAAATCCTTCAAATTCTTGAATATCCAATCAAAGCTCTTTATCACCTAAAATACCTGAAATGGAGTAAACTAATTTAGTACTTGAACATTTCATCATCAAAACTTAAGGATTGAATATGACAAAGTCAACATAAACTAACTAATTACCTTGTGTGAAGCACATGTTAATTTTTTTAATATATAACATAAGTTTAAAATTTTTATTTATTTTATATATAACTATAAAATATTTTATATAATTTCACAAATTAACTTACTATATTGCTATTAGAATCTCTAAAAACTTAAAAATTAAACATTTTAATTTATTTTTTAAACTTATAAAATTTGGGGATAGTAGTAAATTCGATATATAGTTTCTCCACCTATATTATAGGAAAATAGTATAAATTTTGATTACAAAACTGATCAATTTGACTGAAAAAGTCTAAGTAAACCACTTTTTGAGGGACGGAGGAATACTATTTTGTCATTATATTTTTTGATATATTTTTAATATATAATTATTTAGGAATATTATCATTGTAAATTAATGAGTTACCATTATAATTTTTAATTTTAAAATTATTTAATTTTTTTTATCACTAATATATAAGTGAACATGGATTTTATAATATTAACTAACAAAACATCACCTATATGAAATAGAATTGATAACTGAAGTATAATCCTTACTATTTGTGATATATAAAATATATTTATTAATATTAATTATTATTTACTCATAATATTTTTAAATAATTTTAATGTATAGTTATTTCGAGTTTAAAGTTGAGCAAAAATCTAAAAGTTAATTTTTTTTGTAAGCTTAAGTAACTAAATGACTCTTATAAGGAATTACATTTTTGTAAAATAAAAACCTAAAAGGTCCTACACACGATTTGTATGACTAATTAACTAAAGGAATCCTATAAGAAATAGAATTTTTGTAAAATAATAAGTTACTTTAAAGTTTTCAGGATCATGACTAGAGTTTAGAGTTTTTGTTATAGTTAAATTCTAGGTTTAAAAGTATTTTAGTAGTAGTTAATAAAATAAAATTAGAGAAATTTTAGACAACATTTTAGTAATGGTTAAATTTGAGGCCTTTCAAATTTATGAATTGTTGGTTAGAATCTACAGGATTTATTCTTATGTGAAAATTGGTGGAAAAGCTACAAAATTGAAGGTTGGGCAAGCTAAGTTATTTTGGATTCAAATTCAAAATCATTCTTAACGACTTGATTCATTTGGATTTGCCGAGATGATATTCATTACCGTTGTTCTTTATCTCTATATATATTAGTCTTGGCTACATGCTTCAAAGAGAAAACGAATAGAGAAAAACTATTAGCAATCTGATTTTACCTTAATATTAATTTATTGTTGCTAGAAATTCATAGAGACTGTAATACTATTAGTTCTTGATTAAAACTTGTATACAAGCCTAGTTTGGCTTGTGTGATCCAGTTGTGGATAAGCCTGTACAAACAAAGCTCTAAGGTTACAGTTGTGCAAGCGGTTGCAGTTGTGCAAGAGGTTGCAGTTGTGCAAAGGGGGAAGTGGTTTCCAACAATATTCAGAGCTTCTTTATAACATGGAGTATTTGTAATTGATTGAATATATATTTTAATAAAGGATTCTCTAATACCAATTAGTATTGGACGTGGATTAAGTCATTAGAGGTTAATGGCAGAAACACGTAAAAATCTTGGTGTTCTTATTTATTGTTTATCTTGTTTCAATTATGTAGTCAACCACAAGTTATATTCTGCACTGCTCAACTCAAGAAGTTCTGCATATTAAGGGTCTGCGTTTCAAGATAATATACTTAAGCAGACATGCGATAACCTGTCTATATAGTACAAGTTAGCAGATAAAATTAAAATTGTCATTGTAGATCACTTTCATCATAAGCATCTCTTCACCCCCTCTAGGTGTGCATACACTTTGAATTTCATTTGGTATCAGAACTTTGTCTCTACTAACTTGTGTCTTTGAAGACTGTAGGGTAAAATTCTAATGGCACACCTTAATTTTCAAGAGGGGCAGTCCACTGGCCGACGTCTATTGTTGCTAGGCAATGAGAACTTCAATTTTTAGAAGTTCATGATGAAGATATATCTAAGCAGAGACCTATAAGAATGGTGGGTTGTTGACAACGAACCTATCATTGCTAGGCATGATGATGGCAGACCTAAAACGCTTTTAGAGATGGATGCAAATGAATCGTACATGATGTCCTACAATTCAAAATCTATGAATACTTTACTAAGTGGGATGATACAATCAGAAATCGACAGTCTCCGGTTGCAATACAGCGAAAGAAATATGGGATACTATAATCATGAGCCATGAAGGGTCGTCCAAGGTGAAATAGGTGAGACTTAATATGTTGATGCAAGTGTATGAGTTGTTCAAATTAGAGAAAGATGAAGCAATTAATGAAGCTCAAGGGAGGTTACTCAATATAATGAATTCTCTTAGCATGCTTGGGAGGAAAATTGATCAAAGAAAAATAAATAGAAAGCTAATACGAGTAATGCCAAAACGGTTCACTCCAAAAGTCACCACCCTCCAAGACTCATCAACAATCAGTACCACAGAGACACTTACATTATTTGGAGAGCTTGAGGAGTTTGAGAACCAACTCCGATGATATGATGAAGAAGAGAAAACACCAATAAAGAAGACATTGGCACTCCAAGTTGAGAGCAATCAGAATGATCAATACAAAGATTTCGATGAAGAAATTGAAATGTTATCAAGAAAACTCGAGAGACTACTCCAAAGGAAAGAAACAAAAGAAGAATAAAGAAGGTAGCTCAATTCCAATGAGTAAGTCCAAAATAGAACAAGAAGAAGAGATTTCTTAACTCTGCTTCATAGGACTAGAAGATGATGATCAACTTGAGGTAAAGAATTTTCATTTTAACGAATATCTTGAAATAACTATGTTTGAATTATCTTGATTTAAAAATTGAAAATCAAAAGCTTAAAAAGAAAAGTATTTATTTAAAGAATTGCATAAATGAGCTAATGAATGAAGTTGAGTCACTTATTGAAGAGAGAAAAGAAAATGAATATCTTAAAAATGAAAATGAAGTTTTAAAAGAAAATTTGAATATAAGAGATGCATGCATAGATTCTTTTAATGTTGGAAAAATGATGAATGTGCAACACGACGGACAATGTAACAAATGCTGAAATAGCATCTTTAAAAAGTGATCTTGATAAATTTGTGCAAGGAGAAGAGAACTTAAATTTTATGTTAGGGGCACAGAAGTCTACTCTTGATAAACAAGGAATTGGTTATAATCCTATTAAAAATGTGAAAAATAGAAATAATAATAATATTATAATGATTAATAGGAAACCAATGCATAAACCACTTTATTGTTCACCATTTGTTACTTGTAAAAAATGTGGTTTTAAATGTCATTTTGATTCTAATTGTAATAAAATTAAAATAAAATAAATTTGTGTAAAGAAATGCGATTTATATGCTACTAACCCAAAATGACCCAAGAAGATTTAGGTGAAAAAGGTAGAAACTATTTATTTGTTTTGTAGATGTCTTAAGGTTAAAAAAGGAGGACAAGAGTACTTTACCTTGAGAAAAAGAGAATGAAGGTTTTGCAGAAAAAGAGAATCTGAAAGTTTGAAATTAGTCAACTTTATGTAGACAGCCTGACCACTCGTCTGCTTTAGAAGGAGAAAAATTAGATAAAACAACAGTATCTAGGCAGCCTAAGAACCCGTCTGCTTTAGAAGACTAAATCAGATGATCTTGCAGAAGAAAAAATTGATATATCTAAACGCCTGCTTCAGAAGTCAGAATAAACATTCATGAACATGAACTAGAGGAACAAATGACATGAAGTTAGGCTTCTATAAACAACCAGATTAGTGAAAAATCATCATCTTAACCTGACCATTAAAGACCTTAACATTGGGAGGACCACAAGATTAGATTTTGAAAAGGATTGGTTATGAAAATTAAAAATCCAAAGCTATACTAAAGAGCACAACTACCAAGCTTAATACTGGTAAAAATTTTGATATATAGGTAACAAAGCACAAAGGTATAATCATTTTGTTTAGGTTCTATATATGATATTTTTATCAACTTAATTGATCCAGTTTCTTTCTTTATATTTATCCTTAAGCTTATTTTTTTAATGATGCTAAAGGGGGAGAGATAACTAAATGTAATATCTAAATTTATAGGAATTATTTTTAGTGATGAAAAAGAGAGAGAGATATCTAAATTTATATACATATGTTATAATTCATGAAGGGCTAAATAAATTAATCAACACGTGCTTAATGATTATATGCATGGTTTTAGGGGGAGCCATATATTTAGGGGGATTTATATATTATAGGTTGTCATCATTAAAAAGGGTAGAATGTTGGTTTATATGTTATTGGTTTTAATGATGACAAGATGTTTTGCAGATTTATATATTATCATCATCAAAAAGGGGAAGAATGTTGATTTATGAGTTTTTATTTTAATGATAATAACATATATTTTGTGATTTTCAGGTTTTGGACTAATTATGCATGTATTAAGATTTCAAATAAGTCTTTATGAAGAAATGTTGTTTAGAGCCTATCCACATGGTTAGGTCCATAAGATCTCAATTAGGAAATAAAATGTAAGATTTTTATCTCATTTAATTAATTTCAAGCAATTTTATTTTGTTAGAAATAATTTTAAAAAGGTTTCATGAGCTTAAAATTCAAATCCTTTAAAGAGTTATTTTTAGGAAGCCAAATCAATTCAGTATTATTTCTTATTTCAAAGAGCTAAAAATTCAAATTCAAAAGTTGGAAATATATTTTGAAAAAAGAAATCATTTGTGAAAAATAATCAGCCTTGATTTTCGTAGTCAAAAGATCTTTTATTGAGCTAATGTACTATGTTGATGACTTTGTCCTCACCCCTTCTATTCAGCAACTTAATTGGTTAAATTCAAATCCTTTCTTTCTAAGTCTTGACATATCATACTTTGGAATTTTTATTCTTTATTTCAAGCTGCTGAAGTTTGGTGACATTCTTAATTGATTTAATATACCATAATTCAAGATGTTTATCATTCAAATTCAAAATCCTTCTTAACAACTTGATTCTTTTAGATTTGTTGAGATGATATTCATTACCATTGTTCTCTATCTTTATATATTAGTCTTGGCTATATGCTTTAAAGAGAAAATGAATAGAGAAAAACTTAAAGCCTAAGCAGACAACATATATATTTGTGAGAATATAATTATCAATACTTCCATTGAAAAACTAATAGAAATCTGATTTTGCCTTGATATTAATTTCTTGTTGTTAGAAATTCATGGAGATTGTAATACTATTTGTTCTTGATTAAAATTGTATACAAGCCTAGTTTGGCTTGTGTGATCCAGTTGTGATAGGCCTGTACAAAGAAAGATCTAAGGTTGAAGTAGTGCAAGCGGTTTCAGTGGTACAAGAGGTTGCAGTTGTGTAAAGGGGGGAGTGGTTTCCAACAATATTCAGAGCTTCTTTGTAACATGGAGTATTTGTAATTGATTGAATATCTATTTGAATAAAGGATTCTCCAATACCAATTAGTATTGGACGTGGATTAAGTCATTAGAGGTGAAGGGCAGAACCACGTAAAAATCTTGGTGTTCGTAGTTACTGTTTATCTTGTTTCAATTATGCACTCAACCAAAAGTTATATCTTGCACTGCTCAATTCAGGAAGTTCTGCATATCAAGGGTCTGCGTTTCAGGATAATATACTTAAGCAGACATGCGATAACCTGTGAGATCCCGAATTTTATGAAATAAAAGTATTTAATTTTTCTATTTAGTAAATAGTTAAATTGATAAAAGTTTAAAGTTAAGGGTGATATATATAAAATTTTCAAGATACGCAAGTGGTTATAAAATACTCATTTCTGTCAGGGAATATTCGTTTGGTCGTGGAATATTCTTGTTGTCGGGAAAATTTGTACGACGGCGCAGACATTTGTGGGCCCCATAACAGAATAACTGTCGGATGAAGAAAATGACAGAAAAATCTTTTTATAAAAATAACGGCGGAAGTTTTACCGTTAACTGTTGAACTACCCGATAGTAAAAGTACAGTAATACGCGTGGTTGCATAGTAGCACATGGTATTGATTATTGATACTTACGTGATAAGTCATTCAGTTTTGCTCTATAATTTTTACAATAATTACTGTTCAATATTTTATTTTATTGTTCAAAAATTGCTACGTTGATATTTATATTATTGTTGTTTCAATAATTTTCACTGCACAGTAATTCCCATTATCAAATCAATAATTTATATTATTTTAATAATATTATTCGATAACATTATTGGCAATGTCTAGAAAGTTCTGTCAAGGAGATGTTTGGTCACCTAATTGCACGCTAGTAAGGAGAAATCCTTATCGGAAAGCCCCCTCTTTCCTGGGAACCACCTGGTTGTCATTATTGTGATTCTATAACATTATTTGTGAATAATAATTATTAATTTATATGATAAGTAAATATTTATTTTATGTGAATATAAATGATGGATTTATTTATGTGAATATAAATGAAGGAATTAATATTGAGGTGTTTTATTAGTATTTTGTCAGAATGGGGGCATTAAAATTCAAATTAGTGTTCTTAAAGCTCTATTGTGTGAGTTATAATTTTAATCCGACCGTTGGATCGTTGTAATTTTTGGATATGTTATACATATATAAGTTGAGTATATGTCCACAAATTTTGAATCGTTAAAAATTAACGCATGATTTGTTATGAATTTTAAAAGGTGTTAAAAATCATCCATTTGTGGATTTCAGATATTTTTTGTTTGGAATTTGGAAAAACTTAAAGCTACAAAATTGTAGAGAATTTGATTTTGTGTGGAATGGACATAAAATTCGTATTTTTCTGATAAAAAGCTATTTATTATGAATTACTGAAGTTTCAGAAAATAAAATTATTTTTATTAAAATTGGGTGGGACCCACTTTTAGTTGTTGGGGATGGTGGCTGATTTTTGGTGGGCCCCATTTGTTGTGGCTAATATTTGGGTCAAGGAAGCATGCGTAAGAAAAAAATATTTTATTATTTTAGTCTCCTATGGCGTTCTAGCATTTTCCTATAAATAAGCGCTTAGGTTAGAATTGAAAATCACACCAGAAACAAGTTTTCTTTCTCTCTATATTATCGAGGCATATTTTTATGAGTATTTGATACTTTGAAAATTGCTATTCAGTGCAAGGTTCCTTCGGCTTTACATCCGATATTCCAGTCAGAAATACTACTCTTTTGAGGTAAGAGATTATAAGGGTTATTATGTTTTTCAGTCTCGTAATTTTTCTGACCTTCAAAAATTTTGGAAAAAATTGAAATGATAATTTGATGAGTTTTCTAGATTGTGTCCAAAAATGCCTATTTTTGGATGTATAGATTAGAGTTTTAAATTTTATGGGAAAAGACTATTTTAAAAGTAAATCTTTATAACTCCATGTGGTTAACTCCAAAATTGGTAAAATTTTTATTGGGAGTACATGTATATAACAGAAGTATACTCTGTAAATTTCAGAATTTTTGAACAAAAATACAGTTTATGATAAATGTCTAAATATTCGGCAGTTTTGGCCATATGAAAAATAGTAAATAAATTTTAAAAATTCTGAGAAAAATATATGTTCAATATGGGACTATAATCTGCTAAATCCCAGAAGAAAAAAAAATTTGTTTGTACTGATTTGGTATTTTTTTTATGAAAATATACTAGTTATGAGTAAATGAATTAAATATATTATATGAAGTAAGAAAATTGAAAAATAGATTCTATGGCTTGAGAATCCTATATAAGGTATATGCAGATTTTTGATGAGGGTTTTGGTTATTGGTGATGAAATCTTATGAGTTTGGCATTTTAGGATGATGAAATCCATTAATTAGTAAAGTGTAAACAATTAAAATAAATTATTTATAAGTTTAAGAAATGAATGAAATATTGTTGTAATATTAATAATATTAGATTATGAGATTATTAAATGATTGATAACATTTGGATTAAGGTGTTATTAACACATTGATTAATGATTAATAATATTAGTAAATGAATTTAATGTTATTATATAATGAATAATATTAAATAGAGTTTAAAAGAGGAATAATGAATTGTTAATATTAAATGGAGTTTAATAATATTAGTAAATGAATTTAATATTATTATATAATGAATACTGTTAAATGAAGGTTATAATATAATGATTAATGTTATTATCTTCGTTAAATATTTGTTGAAATATTATTCAAATTATTTTGATATAATATTATTCTTGAATTTTACTCCACAATTGGTGATCATGTTGACAATTTGGACATTATTGAATTTTGGATAAGTTATATTGTTAAAGTCTTTAATATTTATCATTTATCTCATTTGATTGATTCTTTATATTATTGTCATCATTCTCATGCTTATATTGTGTTGAAAGTCATCTATGGCCAGTAGTGCATAGATGGACTTGGTATGATTATAACCAGGGATTATTTGATATAATCATGACCGTAATGTTACAAATAATGTGTTTAAAGTCATCTTTGGTACGTAGTGCATAGATGGACTTGGTATGATTATGACCAGGGATTATTCGGTATAATTATGACCGTAATTGTGACGCCCCCAAAATAGGTATATATCACCCATCTTGAGTCTCCAAATACATGGTACAAATTCAAATACAACTTAATTATACAACAGTCGTGTAAAATACGACAAAACATAATCTAAGAGTTTTAATAAGAATATTGTCATCTAGACAATATCTACATTTAATGGAGTCCTCATTATATTTATTGTCACACTATTAACAGAATAGTGAGGACTACTAATGCTATCATCTGGACCGTCACTCCGTTCCCCGACTAGTCTCGGCTACGTTCTCATTTCCTGAAGAGAACAGTGAAAGAAAGGGTAAGCTCAACTAGCCCAGTAATAAATATTATGACTAAGATAATGCATAATAAATTATCATTAGCCTTCAATAGTATAACAACTAACATAATATAATAGACAACAAGTTTTAGATTAACAACTATAGTGGAATAAGTAATCTATTAGAAGAGTCAAGTAGAGCATAAAATCTACTATCTTCTATGATTTAAAAAAAAAATTCATCAACTTTATCGCTGAGACTCAGTTTATAAATAAACCACATCATCCATGTACCACGGCCAAGGATATTCATGTAATCATCAATGGTCATGATTATACCGAATAATCCCTGGTCAAAATCATACCAACAACTGTCCACCAATAAACTACAGGCCAATGAGGACTTTTACCACATCATTCGTCACATTACGATTATGACTATACCGAATAATCCCTGGTCATCATCATACCAAGTCCATCTATGCACGTAAGCCAAAGATGACTTTAATCACAATATAAGCATGAGGATGATGACAATGACATAATAATTCAATAAAACAAGTTCAAGGATAAATTTTAAAGATTTATAATTTAATTTATCCAGAAATCAATAATGTCCAAATTGTCAGCATGATACTTCTTTGTGGAGTAAAATTCAAGAATGCTCCAAAGAATATTTCCATGAAAAGATACTGGATGAAGCGCAAATATCAAGGTTATTCCACTAATTTCATGGAGTATAGAAGTCAAAACATTAACCAAATGAGTATCATATTATATATAAATCTGTAAATAGATTTTCGCCCGCAATGCGGTAATCCATGTAGACATATCATTTTCACAATTTAATAAGGAAGGAATACGAAGGATCATTCATCATGCATGTGGTAATCCACATAAAAAGATTATTCCAACAGAATAATAAAGAATGAAATAACAGAAGAATTCACCATGCATGCGATAGACCGCACAGATAGGTTATTCCAACAGAATAATAAATGGAACCAGGTCATGCGTAATACGCACCGATAAGATATTCCAACAGAATAATAAAGAATGGATTAATAGAAGAATTCACCATGCATGCGATAGACCGCACAGACAGGTTATTCCAACAGAATAATAAATAATGGGACCAGGTCATGCGTAATACGCGCCGACAGGATATTCTAACAGAATAATAAAGAATGGAACCAGGTCATGCGTAATTTACACAGACAGAATATTCTAACAGAATAATAAAGAATGGAATAACAGAAGAATTTCACCATGTATGCGGTACTTCGCAAAGACGGGTTATTCCAATATAATAATAAAGAATGGAATAACAGAAGTTTTCTTCATGAATACGAAAGAAATAATACCCCTTACCTTAGAAAGAAACTGGATACTGGAGTAGAGAGGTAACAAACTTCTCTTCTTCTTTCTCTCTATAATAATTGCTCTATAGCTTTAGTGAATTGTTGAGAAATGAAGGAAGAATGAGCTTCTATTTATAGGAAAATATAGTTTCGGTAATTGCACGTTTAAGGGCTCGAAATATTACAGTATAATACCTTCCTCTTTTTCTTCATTTTTAATTTAGTCCTACAAGTATTATCAAACTTACACCACCTCCCCTAATAATAAATAATGTGATTCAATAGTAAATCATGCGAATCAATAGTTATAGACATGTGAAAATATGAATTACAGTATAGTACCTCCATTTATACCTCCATTTTAACTTAGTCATGCAAGTATTATCAATCTTGCACTAACTCCCCTAATAGTAAATGAATGTGAATCTATAGTACACACATGTGAATAAATAGTTATAATTATGTGAATTAATAGCAATTAATTGCTCATTTATCCGATTAATTACACGATTGGTTCAATATAACCTCTAGACATCAATTATTATCGAAATAAATGTCGATTTCCACTAACACTAATAATTCTAACACAATAGAACTATCAAATTCATCTTTAATCAACATGAACTTATTCATCATTAATATTATAACTCACAATATTTAATAACCAGATCATTCCCAGGAAAGAGGGGGCTTTTCGATAAGGATTTCTCCTTATTGGCACGCAATTAGATGATCAAACCTATCCTTGACAGAACTTCTAGACATTGTAAATATTGTAATTTAATAATATGAATAACTTTGTCGTCTCAATTATTGATTTAATAATATAGCATATTATGCAGATGATACAATAACAATAATCGAATCAATAATATGAGAGATATGATGCAGCAATTACTGTAGCAATAATTGAGTATAACTGAGTGACTTCTCACATAAGCATCAATAATCAATACCGTGTGCTACTATTCAACCACGCATATTACTGTACTTTTACTACCGGGTAGTTCAACAGTTTTAATGGTAACACTTTCGTCGTTATTTTTATAAAAAGATAATTCTATCATTTTACTACAATACTTCCATTGTGGGGTCCCCCAATGATTGTGCCGTCGTACGAATATTCCCTGTTAAAATGAATATTCCCCGACAAATCGAATATTATATAACCTCTTGCTTACTTTGCAAAATTTGTAAATATTACCCACAACTATAACATTATATCAAATCCACACCATAATATTCAAAAATATATTTTCAAGAAAATTATTCTTTATTCATAAAAGTTGGGGTCTTACAGTAATGTTACAAATGATGCGGTAAAAGTCCTCATTGGCCTGTAGTGCATTGATGGACAGTTTTTGGTATGATTATGGCCATGGATTCTCTTCAGCCAAGGGTGTAAATATGAATTATTTTATGGCATGGTCATGACCGTTGATGAAAACACGATTATCTTTACCCCGTAATGCAAGGATAATTCGTGGTCGTGATACTATTAAGCTGAGTCTCAGCATTATTGGTTTTATAGTTGTATATCTTTGGCCTGTAGTGCAAAGATGGACTGTTGGTTATTGGTTTTTCAGTTGTATATCTTTGGCATGTAGTGCAAAGTTGGACTGTTGATTTACTTGATTATAAATATGAAATGTGATATAATTATAATCTGTGGTGGTTCAGGTGAAGACAGGTGATAAGAGTTCTCTTTGTCTTGAGTATAGCAAAGAACTGTTGTTGAGTATTACAGGAATGAAGTATTAACGATGGAGTTTTAATGTGAGACCCCATATTTTATGAATAAAAATTTAAATTTCTTGAATTTTTTTGAATATTATGGAGTAAATTTGATATAATATTATAGTTGTGGGTAGTATTTATAAATTTTTCAAAGTACGCAAATTGTTTTATAATATTCGATTGGTCGGGGAATATTCATTTTACAGGGAATATTCATACGACAGCACAATCATGGGTGGACGCCACAACAGAATTATTATCAGATTGAGAAAACGACAAAAATATTTTTATGAAAATAACGACGAAAGTTTTACCGTTAATACTGTTGAACTACTCAGTAGTAAAAGTACAGTAATACACGTGGTTGCATAGTAGCACACGGTATTGATTATTGATGCTTACGTGAGAAGTCACTCAGTTATACTCAATTATTACTACAGTAATTGCTGCATCATATCTATTATATTATTGATTCAATTATTGTCACAATATAATCTGCATAAAATGTTATTTTATTAAATCAATAATTGAAACGATAAAGTTATTCATATTATAAATTGCAATATTTACAATGTCTAGAAGTTCTGTCAAGCAGAGGTTAGATAATCTAATTGCGCGCCAATAGGGAGAAATCCTTATCGGAAAGCCTCCTCTTTCCTAGGAATGATCTGGTTGATAAATATTGTGAGTTATAATATTAATGATGAATGTTATTAAAAATTGAAGTTGTGTTCAGAGTTGAATTTGGAGACGCAGACGTGATATTTGAGTCCGAAACGATGAAATTAGTAAAAATAGTTTATAAATATAAAATTTTCCAGGATTAACTTTTTGGTCAAAAAGTCAATAGTTGACTTTTTTGGGAAAAGTAAAACTTTGAAATTTCAAAATTTATATTGTTGATAAAAATAGTTTCATTATGTTGGAATTATTTGTGTTAGTGAAAATCGACATTTATTTCGATAATAATTGATGTCTAGAGGTTATATTGACCAATCAGGTATTTAACCGGATAAATGAACAATTGATTGCTATTGATTCACATGATTATAACTATTTATTCATATGTGTGTACTATTGTTTCACATTCTTGTTACTATTAGGGGAGTTAGTGCAAGATTGATAATACTTATATAACTAAGTTAAAAATGGAGGTATAGATGGAGGTACTATACTGAAATTCGTATTTTCACATATCTAGAATTATTGATTCACATGATTTACTATTAAATCATATTGTTTACTATTAGGGGAGGTGGTGGAAGTTTGATAATACTTGCATGACTAAATTAAAAATAAAAAAAAAGTTGGAGGTATTGTACTATAATTTTTCGAGCCCCAAAACATGCAATTATCGAAACTATATTTTTCTATAAATAGAAACTCATTCTTCTTTCATTTCTCACCAATTCACTAAAGCTATAGTGCAATTATTATAGAGAGAAAATCTATAGAAGAAGAGAATCCTGCTACCTCACTACTCCTATATCCAGTTTCTTTCAAAGGTAAGGGATATTATTTTTTGTACTCGTAAGGGGTATTATTTCTTTTGTATTCATGAAGAGAACTTCTGTTATTCCATTTTTATCATTATGTTGGAATAACCTGTCTATGCGAAGTACCGCATACATGGTAAAATTCTTCTATTATTTCATTCTTTACCATTCTGTTGGAACATCCTATCTGTGCTTTATGCATGACCTGGTTCCGTCTTTATTATTAAGTTGAAATATCATGTCTGTGCATTTTACGCCGGACCTGGTTCCGTCTTTATTATTCTGTTGGAATATCCTGTCTGTGCGTTTTACGCCGGAACTGGTTTCGTATTTATTATTATTCTGTTGGAATAACCTGCATGTGCTATCTATCATATTCTCGGTGATTTGGATAAGTTAGAAAGCTCATAGAAGTCATATGTGGACAGTAGTGCATAGATGTTTATAATTTTTAAAAGTCATGTTTATATTTTTTAAAAGTCATATGTGGCCTGTAGTGCATAGATGGACTTGGTATGATTATGATCAGGGATTATTCTATATAATCATGACCGTAGTGCATTGATGGACAGTTGTTGACATGATCATGACCATTGATGAATACACGAATGTCCTTGGCCCGTAGTGCATGGATAATTTATGGTCGTGATACTAAAGAATATCCTTGGCTGTAGTGCAGGGGTGATTCAATGATGTAGATTATTTATTAAGTTGAGTCTCAGCGATAAAAGTGATGAAAAACCTTTTAAATCATAAAAGATAGTAGATTTTATTCTCTACTTGACTCTTTTAATGGATTGCTTGTCCCGCTGCACTTAAACTTGATGTCTATTGTATTTTATTAGTTTAACATTGTTGTAGACTAATGATAATTTATTCTGCATTATCTTAGTCATAATATCTCTTACTGGGCTTGTTGAGCTCACCCTTTCTTTCACTGTTCTCTTCAGGAAATGAGAATATAGCTGGGACGAGTTGGGAGAACGGAGTGATGGACCAGATGATAGTATTAGTAGTCCTCACTATTCTGTTAAATAGTGTGACAATAATTGTAATGAGGACTTATTCTGATAGTGGATATTGTCTTGAAGACAATATTTGTATTAAAACTCACAGTTCTCTTGTTGTATATTAAAGATTGTATTTGTATTATGTACCATGTATTTGGCGATTCAGAATAGGTGATGTATACCTATTTTGGGGGCGTCACAGTTGGTATCAAAGTTTAGGGATATGATCCCTGGCTAAGATGTGAGACAAGAATTAGGAGGGGAGAGACGGGGAATTCCTTCGCTAGTATGACCTACCTAAGTTTATTTGATATTCAATTGGCTGGTCAGAGTATAGGGATAATATGTGATATGTTAATTAACCCTTGTTTTATGGAAGTATTTTAAAATGGCATCCGAGAATGTTGAGAACATCAATGGAGCACAGGAGATTGTTGAGTCTCCACAGATCAATAACCAGGACAATGTGCATCAGGAAGGAGACAATCCTCATGCAAATAACAACACTGACCAAATGATGAATGATGGAATGTTCCGAGGCTTCATACAATTCATGCAACATCAGGCGAGAGCGGCTCCTGTCCAAAATACAGGTGGAAACACTAGCAACTCTCGGACGGTCACGGCCAAACAGTTCAAGGAGTTGGGACCACCAGAGTTTTTGGAGAGCCAAAACCACTTAAGGCGGAGACATGGATAAAACATATCAACAAGATATTTGATGTCTTGGGTTGCTTCGAGGAGCAAAAGGTTCCCTTCGCCACCTTCATGTTGCGGGCAGAGGCAGATTACTGGTGGGAATCTGTAAAGCGTACCCAACCTGCCGCACTGAAGATGTCTTGGGGAGAGGTTCCAAGAATTGTTCAATGACAAGTACTTTCCCGAAAGTATTCGTCACATGAAAGAGGTAGAGTTCATTAAACTGGAGCAAAAAAACATGACCGTATCGCAGTGCGAAGCCAAGTTTGCCGAGATATCCCGGCTTGCATCCCATTTGGTTGATAATGAGGAGAGAATGACGCGAATGTTTCTAAGAGGTTTAAAACCTGAGATAAGTCAATATCTTATCTCTCATAAACTGTGTTTATATTCAGATGTTGTTAATAGGGCTCAGTTATTGGAACGCGATAACGAGTCAACCCAACCAAAAGAGAGCAGCCGACAAAATGATAATACCAGTGAGAGCAGTCATCGAAGCGGTGACAACAAGTGTGAAGGGAATCAGCATGCCAGAAATGGTAACCACTTCAGTGTTAATCAGGGCCAAAACAATAAGAATGGACATTTCAAAAAGAGGAGATTCAACAATGATGGAAAGACGTCAGCACCAGCACCCGTTGTGAAGGAAGGAGAACGACCACCTATTATATGCTTCAAATATGGAGGGGAGGGACACATCAGTCCAAATTGCGCGATGCCATCCAAAGCATGTTCTAATTGTGGAAGAGAAGGTCACCTGGCCCGATTTTGTCGTGCATCGAAGACAAGTCCAGCTGGGATAGAGGCATCAAAGGCCGTCCCAGACAAGACAAAACCGGTAGTTTAAGGGAGAGCATTTTTCGTGACATCTCAAAAAGCGCGTAACCCGAACGAAGTTAGCACGAGTTAGTTAATCATAAATTCTTATGAAGTACTATACCTTATTAGATATCGGTTCTACCCATTCTTTTATCTCTCTTGCTTGTGTTCAACGTTTAAATTTGATCCCAGAGAAGTTAGACTTTGACTTATTGGTTGAAACTTCGTTAGTAAAAACCTTCGTTACCTTCACTATTTATAAATCTTGTTTGATTCAAATCAAAACTTTCACGTTACCTATCGATCATATCTCTTTGAAAATACTTAGCCTATGATGTGATTTTAGGAATCAATTGGTTAACTACTTATCATGCTTTTTGTAAGGTTGTTAGCTTTCATACTCCTAACCAACCTGTTATGCGAATTCAAAGTAACCAAACTACTAAAGTCAATCATTGTCATATCAAGCCATAAATAAAGAGCCCCGAACCTTTCGCTTGTGACTTTCTTGTGTGGAATACACCGAAGCTAGACTTTCTGTAGGCGACATCGTGAATGACGATGGCAAGTTGATAGGTATCAATGTGACGTGCTATCCAAGTCTTGGATGAGGGTCACAGTTTTGAACTATATTTCTATTGTTAATAAATTCCTGACGTATTCTTGAAGACTTCTTAGCCTACCCTAGAGCGTAAAATCGAATTTTGTATTGACCCCAGTACAAAACCCATTTCTTCAACCCTTAAATATTTCTTCAACCAAAACGAACGTATAATGTGCCAATGAAGTTGGCTCGATCTGTTGAAGATTATGATCATACCATTCAATATCATCATGGAAGAACGAACGTGGTAGCTGACGCGTTGAGTAGAAGTTCGTATGCGTTTACAAGTGCGATATTGTTAACACAAAGACCCATTTCGTATAACTTACAAATGATGAAGATAGAGTTAAAGACTCTAGGGACCCACGTGAAGATAATGAATATACGAGTAGAATCGACTATAATCGATAAAGTTAAAGGTCGCTCAAGCTACACACCCGGAGCTGATGAATGTGAAGAAGAAGGCTCAAGAGGGCGTTATTTTAGAAGCAAGAATTGATGAAGAGAGAAAAATCTCAATCCTTAATTTAATTAGCCCATTTGAGATCCTCGATCGAGTGGAACAGTGGCCTATAGACTCGTTTTACAACCAAGTATGTCGCGTGTTCGGCATACGTGTTCGGCAACGAAATGAAGTCAAGGTATCCTCACCTCTTCGGCATACTAGATACGTACGTAAATTTCGAGGGCGAAATTTCATAAGGAGGGGAGATTGTGAGACCCTAGATTTTATGAATAAAAATTTAAATTTCTTGAAATTTTTTTGAATATTATGGAGTAAATTTGATATAATGTTATAATTGTTGGTAGTAGTTATAAATTTTTCAAAGTACGCAAGTTGCTTTATAATATTCAATTGGTAGAGAAATATTCATTTTAACAGGAAATATTCGTACGACGGCACAATCATTGGTGGACCCCACAACAGAATTATTATCGGATTGAGAAAATGACAAAAATATTTTTATGAAAATAACGACGGATGTTTTACCGTTAATACTGTCGAACTACTCGGTAGTAAAAGTACAGTAATACGCGTGGTTACATAGTAGCACACGATATTGATTATTGATGCTTACGTGAGAAGTCACTCAGTTATAGTCAATTATTGCTACAGTAATTGTTGCATCATATCTCTCATATTATTGATTCAATTATTGTCACAGTATCATCTGCATAAAATGTTATTTTATTAAATCAATAATTGAGACAACAAAGTTATTCATATTATAAATTGCAATATTTACAATGTCTAGAAGTTCTGTCAAGGAGAGGTTAGATAATCTAATTGAGCGCCACTAGGGAGAAATCCTTAACGGAAAGCCCCCTCTTTCCTGGGAACGACCTAGTTGATAAATATTATGAGTTATAATATTAATGATGAATGTTATTAAAAATTTATGTTGTGTTTGGAATTGAATTTGGAGACGCAGACGTGATATTTGAGTCCGGAACGATAAAATTAGTAAAAATAGTCTATAAACACAAAATTTTCATGGATTAACTTTTTGGTCAAAAAGTCAACAGTTGACTTTTTCGGGAAAAGTAAAACTTTGAAATTTCAAAATTTATATTGTTGATAAAAATAGTTTCATTATGTTGGAATTATTTGTGTTAGTGAAAATTGACATTTATTTCGATAATAATTGATGTCTGGAGGTTATATTGACCAATCGGGTATTTAACCGGATAAATGAGCAATTTATTGCTATTAATTCACATGATTATAACTATTTGTTAACATGTGTGTACTATTATTTCATGTTCTTGTTACTATTAGGGGAGTTGGTGCACGATTGATAATACTTGCATGACTAAGTTTAAAATGGAGGTATAGATGGAGGTACTATACTGAAATTCGTATTTTCACATGTTTAGAACTATTGATTCACATGATTTACTATTAAATCACATTATTTAATATTATGGGAGGTGGTGTAAGTTTGATAATACTTCCATGATTAAATTAAAAATAAAGAAAAAGTTAGAGGTATTGTACTATAATTTTTCGAGCCCCAAAACGTGCAATTATCGAAACTATATTTTTCTATAAATAGAAGCTCATTCTTCTTTCATTTCTCACCAATTCACTAAAGCTATAGATCAATTATTATAGAGAGAAATTATAGAGAGAAAATCTATAGAAGAAGAGAATCCTGCTACCTCACTACTCCTATATCCAGTTTCTTTCAAAGGTAAGGGATATTATTTGTTGTACTCGTAAAGGGTATTATTTCTTTTGTATTCATGAATAGAACTTCTGTTATTCCATTCTTTATCATTATGTTGGAATAACCTGTCGATGCGAAGTATCGCATACATGGTGAAATTCTTCTGTTATTTCATTCTTTACCATTCTGTTGGAACATCCTATCTGTTCTTTATGCATGACCTGGTTCCGTCTTTATTATTCTGTTAGAATATTCTGTCTGTGTGTTTTACGCCGGAACTGGTCTCGTCTTTATTATTCTGTTGGAATATCCTGTCTGTGCGTTTTACGCCAGACTTGGTTCCGTATTTATTATTATTCTATTGGAATAACCTGCATGTGCTATCTATCATATGCTTGGTGATTTGGATAAGTTAGAAAACTCATAGATCTAACTCTAGAACTTGACCACACTCAAAAATTTCAAAATATAATAGGAGATATGGTAAATTGCATTTCATGTTCCATTTTCACCAAAATTTGATTTTCAACCCTTTGTAATTTCTAAGAAACTTTCATGTTTTCATATGATAACCAACATAACTCATCATAACACTTACTAATACTACATATATCCATGATTTTCATCAGGTCCAATGCTTTTATTATGACTTTCATCATAATCCACGTAAACAGATCATTTCCACAATTTAATAAGGAATGAAATACAAAGGATCATTCACTATGCATGTGGTAATCCACATAGACAGGTTATTCCAACAGAATATTAAAGAATGGAATAACAGAAGGATTCACCATGCGTACGATAGACTGCACAGACAGGTTATTCCCAAGAAAATAATAAATAATGAAACCAGGCTCGGCGTAAATGCATAGACAGGATATTCCGACAAAATAATAAATAATGGAACTAGGTCCGGCGTAAACGCATAGAAAGGATATTCTGACAGAATAATAAATTATGGAATAATAACAAAAATCACCAGGTATACGGTACTCCGCATATACAGGTTATTCCAACAGAATAATAAATAATAGGAATAACAACAGACTTCACCAGGTATACGGTAATCCGCGTATACAGGTTACTTCCAATATAATAATTAATGGAATCAGGTCAGGCGAAATTCGCACCGACAGGATATTCTGACAGAATAATACAGAACGAATAATAGTAGAATTTCACCATGTATGTGGTACTTTGCATAAACAGGTTATTCCAACATAATAATGAAGAATGGAATAACAGAAGAATATCACCAAGTATGCGGTACTTCGCATAAACAGGTTATTCCAACATAATAGTAAAGAATGGAATAATAGAAGAATTTCACCATGTATGCGGTACTTCGCATAAATAGGTTATTCCAACATAATAATAAAGAATGGAATAACAGAAGTTCTCTTCATGAATACGAAAGAATAATACCCCTTACTATAATAATATCCCTTACCTTAGAAGAACACTGGATACTGGAATAGTGAGGTAGCAGACTTCTCTTCTTCTTTCTCTCTATAGCTTATCTCTATAATTTCTCTCTATAATTTCTCTCTCTAGAGTTTCAGTGAATTCGTAAGAAATAATGAAGGAATGAGCTTCTATTTATAGAAGAATGGACTGAATAGTAACTAATTCATAAACGGTCCAGATTGATTTATTTTTAAACGGACCGGTCCATATTCATTTACTATTAAAACTTAAAGCAACGGTCCATACTGATTTACTATTAAAACTTTAAACTAGCGATCCATATTGATTCACTATTATAACTTTCCACCAGCGGTCCATATTGATTTATAACTTCAACCAACGATCTGTAAAATTAGTACATCTCCTCAGTGGAATAATATTGTGCCCAAAATGATTTGGACCGAAAATAAATATATTGTTCGGGTGAATAGTATCATGTTAATAGTACTCGTAAATAGTAACTCATGAATAGTAACTCATGAATAGTAACTCATGAATAGTAACTCGTGAATAGTAACTCATGAATAGTAACTCATGAATAGTAACTCGTGAATTAGTATTTCGACACGAAAAGTGTCCCAAATACCCGAGTGAATAATATAACCTCCAGACATCAATTATTATCGAAATAAATATCGATTTCTACTAACACTAATAATTCTCACACAATGGAACTATCAATTTAATCTTTAATCAACACGAACTTATTCATAATTAATATTATAATTCACAATATTTAACAACCAGGTCGTTCCCAGGAAAGAGGGTGTTTTCCGATAAGGATTTCTCCTTATTGGCGCGCAATTAGGTGACCAAATCTCTCCTTGACAGAACTTCTAGACATTGTCAATATTGTAAATAATAATATAAATAACTTTGTCATCTCAATTATTGATTTAATAATATAACATATTATACAGATGATATTGTGATAATAATTAAATCAATAATATGAGAGATATGATGCAGCAATTACTGTAGTAATAATTGAGTATAACTGAGTGACTTATCACGTAAATATCAATAATCAATATCGTGTGCTACTATGTAATCACGCGTATTACTGTACTTTTACTACTTGGTATTTTATGACAACTTGCTTACTTTGAAAAAAAATTCATATATCATCCTTAACTTTAAACTTTTATCAATGTAACTATTTACCAAAATAGAAAAATTGAATATTTTTATTTCATAAAATTCGGGATCTCATAAAATGTCTCTTGTTTTAGAGAGAAAATTATTAGGTATTGTATTAGTTTAGATTAGGAGTATGAGTAAATTAAATTACGTCTTCATTGTACGCTCGTTGGATGGTCGTTAATTAAAGGGAGTTTTCTTATTTATTTTTAATTTTCTTTTTTTTTCTTTATTTTAGTTAGTTTAATTATTTTTCATGTCTAGCTAGTTAATTTTTTATATCTAGGATGAAGATGAAATTAAATAATTATTCGTGATAATATTTTTCATCTCTTTTATTATTTATGCTTTTATGTTAAATTGATTTCGTCTTCATGTTTCGTTATTGAAATACCTTCGTTTTATAGTTCTTATGTGATTTTAAATTAATTAAGAGGTTTTGATAGATTATTGTTAAGATATAAGTTTTTCATAATCCATGCTTGCTTAAAGAAGTTTTGACGGGTTATAGTTAATCCTTAAATTTTCATAGTCTATGTTTGCCCACGTTAATTGTAAATTACTAAATTAAAGGGAAGGGAGATCAAAATCATAGTTGAGTTATAAAAATAGAAGAGATTGAATTATATGTTATGTTTATTATCTAATGGATTCAGATTCCTAGATTGTTTCCTCATTATTTGTTTTCATATTCTAGTTAATTAAATCTCAATCTTTATTTCTAATTCGCCTAAAATAGATATTAAGGAAATATTAAAATTAATCTAGTCTATGTGGGTTCGACCTGTACTTGTCAGTTCTTCAATTCGACATTGTGCACTTGCAGTACATAATTTTAACACAGTCAATTGCGTCCATTACAAGAGCATATATTTATTCATAATTAATACCAAGTCTCTACGAGAAATCTTGTGCTATAAGTCGCGCTTTATACCTTATAATTTTATTTTTCCCATTTTGTTTATGTACAAATACCCATTTGTATCCAACAGGCATTACACCTTCAGGTGTTCAGACTACAGGTCCAAAAACTTCACATTTATTTAGTAAATTTAATTCTGCTTAAATCGCCTCTTTCCACATTGGCCAAATATTTCTACATTCATCAACAATTTGTGGTTCATATTCATGATCATTACTTTTGTTAATATCAAGAACAATTTTATATGAAAATATGTTGTCGACAACAATTTTATTTCTATCCAATATATTCGTCTCCTGTATATATATAATGTATCGAGATCTCGTTATTTTCAGGTACTTGATCCTCTTCAGGGGATAACTCTTCAAGATTTTTATTTACAGGAGATTTTTATTCATAAGTTTTGGATAGATCGATTAAATTTTGTAGCAAGTTTCATGGGTATAACCTCTTTATAGGCTACAACTTATTTTTCTTGTACTTTCTTCTTCTGGGAAATTTTATCTTTAACACAAATCATTTTTTCCACGTTTCAAGTGTGACTTTGATTCAATTCGTTGTTGTATTAACTAATTTTCCTACCTGAGACTTCAATCTCTGCTAGAGTATTAGCAGCTAAAATATGAGATATCACTATTTTCTTATTATCAATGAATACTTCTGGTAATTGATTTGCAATTTGTTGCAAATGAATAATTCTTTGAACTTCTAGTTCATATTGATTTGTATAAGGATCAATATTAAATAACGTTGAAACATTCTAATTAATCTCCCGTCGTATTTCAGGCAACGATCTACACGTCGTGCTTCAAGCAACAACTTTTCTCCCCCTAATGGTGGGAAGATTGTTTCATTAAAATAACAATCATCAAAATATACCCTTAAAAATATCACTTATTGAGGTTATGAATAACATGACCCCAAGCATATATTGGTAATTTTAATTTCAAAATCAAAGGTCGAGCAATAATTTAAAATCTCTTAAGAATTGATTTAGCTATATCATTTTGAGTATGTGTATGTGCAACATGATGTTTAATATAAATTCCGAATTAACATGCAATATTCATCAAAAACTTGAGATGTGAATTTTACCAGCATTATATTAATAGATTTTCCTAATTATATAATCAGGAATATTGTATTCGCAACCTAATTATTTGAGCAAGAAGCATAGGAAATGCAATATTTCTAGTTAAAAGTAAATATACACGTGATCATCTGGTTAATGCATCAATTAAAACCATAAAATACTTGAATGAACCACACATGGTGGGTGTATTGGTTCAAATAGATCATCTTGAATTCTTTCTAAGAAATATGAACACAAAATAACAATAATTAAATGTGATAGTTTGGTAATTAATTTACTTTGATATAATCAACAGGTAAAGAAATCTTCTGGTTCTTTAAGGGATATTCATGGAGTTTTCAATAATTCAATGCATCATTATTATTCCTAAATGAGCATGCCAAATCATAAAAACATTTGGATCCGAATATTTTTGGTGTATTGCAAGATTTGTTTCAACTATTCTCATTTTAGTATAATATAACCTAAAAGAGAAAATATATAGTTTTTCTATATGAGCTTCTAGCCCGATACTATTAAAGTAATATAAAGAAATTCTTCACTGCCTTCAATATTGGTTTCAATATGATAACCATTATAACGTATATTCTTAAAGCTGAACAAATTTCTGCTTGTCTCAGAAGAATATAAAGAATCATCAATACAACGTTCTGTGCCTTTAACAACATTATAATCGCTCTTCCAGAGACTTTAATTAAGTTTGATGAATAATCATTCTTCAAGAGTCTTCAATTATATTTAATGAATAATCGCTCTTCTAGAGCCTTTAATTAAGTTTTGATGAGCTTCTGGCCCATACAACTTCATATATGCAAAACATAAATTTAAATTTATTACTTGAAACATAAATAAAACATATAATAAAAATACTTATTATAATGTCATAATATAATGAAATAAAAATAATTAATTGGTATGAACATTTCTATCATATACCATCAAGGAAACCATAGATGTGACGCCCCCAAAACAGGTATACATCATACATCTTGAGTCGTCAAATACATGGTACAAAATTCAAAAACAACTTAATAATACAACTAGTCGTGTGACATACGACAAAACATAAACTGAGAGTTTTAATACGAATATTGACTTATAGACAGTATTCAACTCAAATGGAGTCCTCAATACATTTATTACCACACTATTTCATAGAATAGTGAAGACTACTAATGCTATCATCTGGACCGTCACTCCGTTCCCCGACTAGTCCCGACTACGTTCTCATTTCCTGAAGAGGACAATAAAAGCAAAATGGTGAGCTCAACTAGCCCAGTAAAAAATATTATGACTAAGATAATGCAGAATAATTTATCGTTAGCCTTCAACAGTGTTAAACTGATAAAATATAACAAACATCAAGTTTAACTGTAGTGGAACAAGCAATCCGTTAGAAGAGTCAAGTAGAGAATAAAATCTACTATCTTCTATGATTTAAAAGATTTTTTATCACTTTTATCGCTGAGTACTCAGCTTAATAAATAATCCACATCATCGAATCATCCCTGCACTACGGCCAAGGATATTATTTAGTATCACAACCACAAATTATTCATGCACTACGGGCCAATGATATTCGTGTATTCATCAATGGTCATGATCATGCCAACAACTGTCCATCAATGCACTACGGGCCAATGAGGACTTTTACCATATCATTTGTAACATTACGGTCATAATTATACCGAACAATCATTGGTCATAATCATACCAAGTCCATCTATGCACTACAGGCCATAGATGACTTTCAATATAATATAAACATGAGGATGATGACAATGATACAAGAATTCAATAAAACAAGTTCAAGGATAAATTTTTAAAGATTTATAATTTAATTTATCCAGAAATCAATAACGTCCAAATTGTCAACATGATACTGCTTTGTGGAGTAAAATTCAAGAATAATATTGTACCAAAAATAATTTGGACCGAAACGAATCAATTTTTATCATGAATAGTACCCCAGGCGAATAATACTCGAGTGAATAGTATCCCGTGAATAGTACTTCGGGAATAGTAACCCCGTGAATAGTTCTGACATAAAAAAGTTAAAACTTATCAAGAATGCTCAGAATAATATTTCCATAAAAAGATACTAGATGAATCACAAATATCAAGGATATTCTACTAATTTCATGGAGTTTACAAGCCAGAACTTTAACAAAATGAGTATAGAATTTGAAATCTGAAACGAAATAATATTACTTACATACTACAGAGTATGGAAGAAAATATTATTTCAAGCGAATATTGAACAAAAATATCATCCCTTACCTTGAAAAGAAGAGTATTCCAACTGGTATAGTGGGGATATTCTTGAAGAAAACTTTTACTATTTTCTACGCTCAAAACTTTCTAAAACTCTAAATAAATACGCTCAATATTATAGAAGAAGAATTCTCTGATTCTGGAGTGATTTTCAATTCTAACATAAACGTCTATTTATAGGAAAATACTAGAACGTCATAGGAGACTAAAATAATAATATTATTTTTCTTTTCCTACGCACATGTATTAGAACAATTCAAGCACTCCATTCTTGAATCAAAAATTTAGCACATTTTTTCCACCAAAATAAAAGTGGATCCCATAATAAAAATGGATCCCATAACAAAAGTGGATCCCATAACAAAACTGGATCCCATAATTCAGCACTCCATTTTTAATAGAAATATTTTAATTTTCAAAACTTTAACAATTCATAATAAATAGCCTTTTATCAGAAAAATACGAATTTTATGTCCATTCCATACGAAATTGAATTCTCTACAACTTTGTAGCTTTAAGTTTTTCCAAATTCTAAACAGAAAATATCTGAAATTCACAAAAGGATGATTTTCAACACCTCTTAAAATTCATAAAAAATCATACGCCAATTTTTAACGGTTCAAAATTTGTGGACATATACTCAACTTATATATGTATAACATATCCAAAAATCATAACAATCCAACGGTCGGATTATAATTCACGCAATAGAGCTTTAAGAACACCGATTTAATTTTTTAATACCTTCAATCTGACAAAATACTGATAAAACACCTCAACATTAATTCCTTCATTTATAACCACATAAAATAAATATTTTTCTATCCATCATTTATTTCCACATAAAATAAATATTTCCTTATCATATAAATCAATAATTAATTATTCACAAATAGTATTACAGAATCACAATAATGACAACCAGACCGTTCCCAGGAAAAAAAGGGGTTTTCCGATAAGAATTTTTCCTTACTGACGCGTAATTAGGTGACCAAACCTCTTCTTGACAGAACTTTCTAGACATTTCCAATAATGCTATCTAATAATATTATTCAAATAATATGAATTATTGATTTGATAATGGAAAATACTGTGTAGTGATAATTATTGAAACAACAATAATATAAAATATCAACACAGCTATTATTGAATCAATAAAATAAAATATTGAATAGTAATTACTGTAAAAATTATTGAGTAGTGTCTTCTTACTTAAGAATCAATAATTTAAAAATATTGTGCAATACTGTGTGCTACTGTGCAACAACGCGTATTACTGTATTTTAACCACCAGGTATTCCAACAGTGTTAACGGTAACAACTACGTCGTTATTTATAAAAAGATATTTTTTTCATTTTCTCAATCCGACAATAATTCTGTTTGTGGGGTCCATCAATGATTGTGTCGTCGTACGAATATTCCCTGTTAAAACGAATATTCCCCGACCAATCGAATATTATATAACAACTTGCGTACTTTGCAAAATTTATAAATATTACCCACAACTATAACATAATATCAAATTCACTTCATAATATTCAAAAATGATATTTATAGAAAATTCATCTTTATTCATAAAAGTTGGGGTCTTACAATAATATCAAAATTAGTTATATCCACTCCATTTGAAAAGTCAAAATAATTCATGGAATCTTCAGGATCATTATGATCAATAAAGTTTATTTCAATTCCATTTTCTTTTTTATAGAGTCTTGGTACAAATCTACCAAATGTTTAGGAGTACGACGGCTACATTCCCTTTTCTATATTGATTGTTCCTTTCACGTCCACTACCACAACCACAACCACAACCATAATTTTCTCTATGATTATCGATCAAATGCGATTCCATCCACGTTAGGGAATGTAGTAGAATCGATTGGGTGAAATTGTTAGTTTTTTTCAGCAAAAACTCATTATTTTGTACAGCCACTAGAAAACATAATATCACTTCTAGGAATATAATTTCCTTTATCGCTTTAGGAAATATTTTGTGTGTAAGACCCCAACTTTTTATAAATAAAATCGAATTTTCTCTAATTATTATTCTTGATTAATAAGGTGGTAATTTGATATAATACTTTGGTTATGGGTGAAATGTGCAAAGTTTACAAAATAAGCAAGTGGTTATAAAATATTCATTATTGTCGGGGAATATTCGTTTGGTCGTGGAATATTCTTTTTGTTCGGAATCTCCGTACGACGGCGCAGTCATTTGTGGGCCCCATAACGGAAAAAGGTTGGATGAAAGAAAACGACAAAGATTGAGTTTTATAAATAACGGCGTAAATTGTTACCGTTAACACTGTTGGGTTACCTGGTGGTTAAAATACAGTAATATACGTGGTTGCATAGTAGCACACGGTATTGCACAGTATTGTTGAATTATTGATTCGTACGTAAGAAGGCACTACTCAATAATTGTTACAGTAATTACTGTTCAGTATTTTATTTTATTGATTCAATAATTGATGCGTTGATTTTTTATATTACTGTTATTTTAATATTTGTCACTACACAGTATTTTTCATTATCGGAGCAATAATTCATATTATCTGAATAATATTATTAGATAACATTATTGGCAATGTCTAGAAAGTTCTGTCTAAGGAGAGGTTTGGTCACCTAATTACGCGTCAGTAAGGAGAAATATTTATTGGAAAGCCCCCTCTATCCTAGAAACGGCCTGGTTGTCAGTACTAGTGATTCTGTAATATTTTTTTTGAATAATTAATTATTAATTATTATGATAAAGAAAATATTCATTTTATGTGGATATAGATGGAGAAAATTTTTAATGTGACAATTGTTGAAAATTAATATTTTATCTTTTTCTAATAAAATAATTTATTTAAATATATTATTTTAATAATATATTAACGGTGATATTTTTACAATGAATGTGAGATATATGCGTATATGAGGAGGAAAAGTATTTTTGTGGCATTAAATGTTTAACACATGTTTTGTGTGTCGGTGGACACAATTCTTGACCGAAAATTGATTATAGACTGTAAAATCGTCCGTTTATGGATTTCGAACAATTTCTGTTTAGAATTTGGAAAAATTTTCTTCTGCAAAGTTGTAGAGAATTGAAATTCCTATGGAAAGATGTGATTTTTGAATTTTCTGAAAATCGAGCTATTTTCTATGAATTGTTGAAGTTTCAGAGAATAAAATGATTTTTATTAATTTATGGGTGGGACTCACTTTTTGGTTGGTGTGGAATACACATGTGGGCTGCTATTTTTGTTCAAAGATGGCTGATGGCTTTCAAAATTGTTTGGTGAAGGTTGGTGTGGAATAAGAAAAAGAAAATGATATTTTATTATTTTAGTCTCTTTTAGGCGTTCTAGCATTTTCCTATAAATAGAGGACTAAGTTAGAATTGAAAATCACACTAGAAACAAAGTTTTCTCTCTTTCTCTCTCTATATTATCGAGTGTATTCTTGTGAGTATACTTTGAGTGTTGCTATACGATACGAGTTTCTGTCAGCACTATACCGAAATTCAGTCAGAAGTACGGTTATTTTGAGGTAAGGGATATTATTTTCTTCTTAAATGATATTATCTTCTTCAATATCATTATGCCGAAATATTGTTCTGAACTTTTTATCAATTTGGAACTTTTTCATGTCAGAGTTACTATTCATGGGTTACTATTCATGAGTTACTATTCACGAGTTACTATTCACAAGTACTATTCACGAAGCGTGATGATGTTTTTGTAAAATTTCTATCTTTTGGTGTCGGAGTTACTATTCATATGTACGGCACTATTCACGTATACGACACTATTCATGAATACGGCACTATTCATCAAAAATGAAATTTCTTTTATGTCCAAAATATTTATTTTGGCTAATATCTTTGATTGTATCCATGTTTTGATCGTTATTTTTGAGTTCTGCTTCAAAATCAGTTGTTATGAAGTATTATTGATCTTGGACAAACTGTTGTACGAATCCCTAATATTTGTCCTTCTATCTCACTGGATTCGTTCTTAAAAATGTTTTTCATCATCCTCAGTCCTTAATGGTGATACTTGATGAATATTTTTGGCCTGTAGTGCAAAGACAAATGATTAAACTAATGAATCTCTTTGGCCCGTAGTGCAAAGATGAACAGGTGTTGAGATGAACATGACCAACTGGTGATACAAATGAATATCTTTGGCCTGTAGTGCAAAGATGATTAAAGATGTATATTGATTGTTGTTACAGGGATGAAATATTGATGATTGACTTTTAAATCTTAGATGACAGTAGAATTCATTCTCTACGTGACTCTTCTAATGGATTGTTGTTTCCGCTGCATTTGTTGATCTAAAACTTGTTGTCTATTATATTTTATCAGATTTTTCCCTATTGAAGACTAACGATAATTTGTTGTATATTATCTTAGTCATAATATTCTTTACTGGGCTAGTTGAGCTCACCATTTCCTTTTTGTTCCATTTTTCTTCTCAGGAGGTGAGAACATAGCATGATCGAGTTGGGGTATGGAGTGATGGTTCTAGAAAGATGTTTTAGCAGTCCTCACTATTTCTATAAAATAGTGTTTGAATAATTGTAATGATGACTTATTTGCGTGTGGATATTGTCTAGAAGACAATATTTGTATTTAAACTCACAGTATGTATTGTCGTATTTCACACGACAATTGTATTATTGAAGTTGTAGTTTGCTTTATGTACCATGTATTTGGCGACTCGGAATGGGTGTTGTATACCTATTTTGGTGGCGTCACAGTTGGTATCAGAGCTTAGGGATATGATCTCTGGCGGAGATCGGGGAATAGAACTAGGAGGGGAGAAACGAGTAAATCCTTCGCTAGTGTGTCCTACCTAAGCTTATTTGTTGGTCAGGTCATAATATACGGATATTATGTGATATGTTAAATTGTTTAATTAACCCTTGTTTTATGGCAGTATTTAAGAATGGCCGCTGAGAACGTTAACAATGGAGTGTATGAGACTGTGGAACAACCTTTAGTCACAAACCAGGAGAACGTACAACAGGAAGACAATATTCCTCCTGTAAACAACACTACCGAGCAAACGATGAACGATGGAATGTTTAGGAGCTTTTTGCAGTTCATGCAAAATAAGACGAGGGAGACTCGTGTACAAAATACGAGTGGAAGTGATGGCAACACACAGTCTATCACAGCCAAGCAGTTTAAAGAGTTAGGGACCACCAGAATTTAAGGGAAAACAGGATCCGATCATGGCAGAAACATGGGTCAAGCAAATTACCAAGATATTCGATGTCTTGAGGTGCACAGGAGGAAAAGAAGGTTCCATTCGCCACCTTTATGTTTCGTGGTGAAGCAGATTACTGGTGGGAATCTGTGAAGCGTACCCAGCCAGCCGCACTCAACATGTCTTGGAAAAGATTTCAAAAACTTTTCAATGATAAGTACTTTCCTGAAAGTATTCGTCATATGAAAGAGGTAGAGTTTATTAGACTTGAACAAAACAACATGACGGTGTCTCAGTACGAGGCGAAGTTCGCAAAGTTATCCAGGTTTGCACCTCATTTGGTGGAGAATGAGGAACGTATGACGCGGATGTTTTTGAGAGGTCTAAAACCCTAGATTCGTCAATACCTTATATCTCATAAATTTTCTCTGTATTCAGATGTTGTAAACAGGGCTCAGTTATTAGAGCGAGATAGTGAGTATACTCTATCGAGAGACCACAACTAGGGTCATATCGGTGACAGCAGTCATCAGAACGATGATAACCAGCGAGGAGGAAAGAATACGGACAAAGGCGGTAACCACTCAGGTGGTAATCGTGGACATGATAATAGGAGAGGTGAGTCAAGTGGAAATTTCAAAAAGAGGATATTCAACAATGACACTGCGAAGACATCAGTAACTGGTTTTAAGGGAGGAGAACGACCACCGGTCGTATGCTATAAATGTGGAAAAGAGGGACACATCAGCCCAAACTGTCCAAAACAGTTTAAGGTATGCTATAATTATGGAACAAAAGGTCATATCGCAGATTGTATGGTATCGAAACCCAGTCAAGCGAGGATGGTGACTCCAAAGACTGTCCCAGACAAGTCAAAGTCAACGGTTCCTGGAAGAGCGTTTTTCATGACTGGTCAGAATGCGAGAAACCCGAACGAAGTTAGCACGGGTTAGTTAATTATAAATTCTTACGAAGTTTATACCTTATTAGATACCGGTTCTACCTATTCATTTATCTCTCCTGCTTATACTCAATGTTTAAACTTGACTCTGAAGAAAATTAGACTTTGACTTATCTGTTGAAACTTCGTTAGGAGAAACTTTCGTTACATCCACTGTTTATAAATCTTGTTTGATCCAAGTTGGCACCATCGCATTACCTGTTGACCATATTTCTTTAAAGATACTTGCTTTTGATGTGATTTTGGGGATTGATTGATTAACTACTCATCATGCCAAAATTGATTTCTTTCGTAAGGTTGTTAGTTTTCATATTCCTAAGCAACCTGTTATTCAAATTCAAGCAACCAAACCATTGAAGTCAAACACTTTCATATCAAGCCATAAAGTCATTCGTTTATTGAAAAATGGATGTCAAGCTTTCTTAGCCATGTTGTTAGTAAATTTCCTGAGGTATTTCCTGAAGAATTTCTTGGCTTACTCCCAAAGTGTGATATTGAATTTTGTATCGACTTTGAACCCGGTACAAAACTCATTTCTAAAATCTCATATCGAATGGCTCCTATTGAACTTCAGGAGTTAAAAACCCAACTATAGAAGTTGATACCCGAGCCTCTATCTTATGACTTCCTTTGTGGAATGTACCGAAGCCAAACTCTCCGTAGGGGACGCCATATTCGTGTGTTAGTAAACTGATAGGTGCTATTGTGACGTGCTATCTATGATTTGGATATGAGTCACAGTTGAGAGCAACCTAAGTCAGTAATCGAAATACGTAGCTTTTTAGGCTTAGTTGGTTATTATCGAAGATTCGTGGAAAGATTTTCTCAAATCAGCTACTCCATTAACTCAGCTGACTTGTAGAGATACAAAATTCGAATGAAGCGAGGAATGTGGGAAGAGCTTCGAAGAACTCAAGAGGAGACTCATTTTGGCACATGTTCTGACCATACCATCCTAAAAAAAAAAAAGCAAACGTGGTAGCTAACGTGTTGAGTAGAAGATCGTATACGAGTACGAGTACGAGATTGTCAAAGACTCATTTCGTATAACTTACAAATAATAGAGATGGAGATGAAAACTCTAGGTACCCACGTGATGATGGCGAATATACGAGTAGAACTGACTTTAATCAATAAAGTTAAAGCTGCTCAAGCTACGGACCTGGGGCTGATGAATATGAAGAAGAAAGTGCAAGAAAGAGCTATTCCGGAAGCAAGAATCGATGAAGAAGGAATACTTTGATTTAACTCTCGACTTTGCGTTCCGAACAATTCTGACTTGAAGCATAGAATCATGATGGAGGCACACAACACCCCGTTTGTAATCCATCCTGGGAGTACCAAAATGTATCATGATATTCGACATACATTTTGGTGGAACAATATGAAGAAAGAGATCGCAGAGTTTATCTCGAGGTGTTTAACTTGTCAACGGGTAAAAACGGAGCATCAAGTGCCAAAGGGTCCATTGCAACCACTTGAGATTCCGGAATAGAAGTGGGAACACGTTACAATGGATTTCGTTACAGGTCTTCCCAAGGTTTCTCAAAGTATAGATGCGATTTGGGTTATTGTTGATAAATTAACCAAGTCTGCTCATTTCTTACCGATACGAGAAATTTATTCCCTTGAACATCTTGCTCGTATGTACGTGAATGAGATTATGAGATTACATGGCATGCCAGTATCCATAGTTTCGGGTCATGACCCAAGATTCACTTCAAGATTTTGGGTTAGCTTGCAGAAAGCTATGGGCACAGATTTACGATTTAGTTCAGCATATCATCCTCAAACGGAGGGACAATCAGAGAGAACTATTCAAACCCTTGAAGATCTATTAAGACTCTGTGTTTTAGATTTCAAAGGAAGTTGGGATAAGTACTTGCCGTTGGTGGAATTCTCCTACAATAATAGTTATCAAGTAAGTATAGGTATGGCTCCATTTGAGGCGTTGTATGGACAAAAATGTCGTTCTCCAGTATGCTGGGACAAGGTGGGAGAAGCAACATTGTTGGGACCAGAATTAGTACGCATGACTACAGAAAAGATCCAAATGATTCGATAACAGTATGCAAACCTCACAAGATCGACAAAAGAGTTATGCTGATCTTCATAGAAAGGACGTAGGAGTTTAATATTGGAGATCATGTATTGTTACGTGTTGCTCCATGGAAATAAGTTACAAGATTTGGAAAGAGAGGAAAGCTGTTACGCCCCCAAAATAGGTCCATTCCATCCAACCCATTCCGAGTCGTCAATTACATGGTACAGAAATAACTACAACTTTATTATTACATTACAACATACAAACTGTGAGTTTAAATACAGATATTGCCATCTAGACAATATCCACATACAAATAAATTCCCATCATAATTATTGATACATTATTTTATAAAAATGGTGAGGACTACTAAACAACTCTCTCTAGAACCATCATTACATCCCCCGACTCGTACTCGCTACATTCTCGTCTCCTGAGAAGAAAAATAGAACAACAAGAAAAAGGGTGAGCTCAACTAGCCCAGTAAAGAATATTATGACTAAGATAATGTACAACAAATTATCCTTAGTCTTCAACATGGAAAAATCTGATAGAATACAATAGACAACAAGTTTTAGATCAATAACTGCAGCAGAAACAATAATTCATTAGAGGAGTTAAGTAGAGAATGAAATCTACTAACATCTATGAATTTAAAAGTCCATCATCAATATTTTATCCCTGTAACATCAATAAATATATATCTCAAATCAAATCAAATATGCATCTTTGCACTACAGGCCAAAGATATTCATCAGTTGGTCATGTTCATCTAAACACCTGTTCATCTTTGCACTACGGGCCAAAGATATTCATCAAGAAATCATTCATCTTTGCACTACAGGCCAAAGATATTCAGTAACACCATCATTTAGAACTGAGGATGATGAAAAATATTTTAAAGGAAACGAATCCAGTGAAACAAAATAACAAGTATTAAGGATTCGTACTTTAAACAATCCGAGTTCAAAAATACTTCATAAATAATCATACTGGAGTAAAATTCAAGAATGATCAACACATGGATACAATCAAAGCTAGTATCCAGAATAGATATTTTGGACAAAAAGAAGAAATTTCATTTTTTCGTGAATAGTGCCGTATTCATGAATAGTTTCGTATACGTGAATAGTGCCGTATACGTGAATAGCAACTCCGACACCAAAAGATAGAAATTTTACAAAAAAACATCATCATGCTTCATGAATAGTACTCGTGAATAGTAACTCATTAATAGTAACTCATGAATAGTAACCCCGACATGAAAAAGTTCCAAATTTGATAAAAAGTTCCAACCAATATTTCAACATAATGATATTGAAGAAATAATATCATTTTAGAAGAAAATAACATCTCTTACCTCGAAAGACAGTACTTCTAGTTAAAACACCGGATATAGGCTATGATTTGAACTTGCACCGTATAGCAATACTCAAAGTATACTCAAAATACTCACAAGAATACGCTCGATAATATAGAGAGAAAACTTCAGTTTCTGGTGTGATTTTCAATTCTAACCTAAGCACCCTATTTATAGGAAATTGCTTAGAACACCAAAGCAGAAAATTTAATATAATATTAATATATTTAATAAATTCTATACGCCCATCTAGACAATTGATCTCAACCATCAACACATGCTAAATGAGGGAACCAAATGAAAAAAATGTTTTTGTAAATAAAAGTATTTTAAACTTCCAAAAATCAATTATTTCGAGCTTCGAACTTCAATAATTCATAATAAATAGCCCTTTTGCCAGAAAATTCGAATCTTGCGGGTTTTTATAGGAAATTCCATTATCTACAACTTTGCAGAAGGAAGTTTTTCCAAATTACAAATAGAAATTGACCGAAATCCACAAACGGATGATTTTACAGGCTATAATCAAATTTTCAGTCAAGAAATAGGTCTACCGACACACAAAATTTGTTTTTAATATTTATTGCAACAAAAATACTCTTTCTCCTCATAAACTCATATATCCCACATTCATTGTAAAAATATCATCATTATTATATTATTTTAAATATAATAATATATTTAAATGAATTATTTTATCAGAAAAAGATAAAATATTAATTTACAACAATTGTCATATTAAAAATTTTCTCCATCTATATCCACATAAAATCAGTATTGTTCTTATCATATAAATCAATAATTAATTATTTACAAATAATATTACTGAATCACAATACTGACAACCAGGCCGTTCCCAGAATAGAGGGGGCTTTCCAATAAAGATTTCTCCTTACTGACGCGCAATTAGGTGACCAAACCTCTTCTTAGACATAACTTTCTAGACATTGCCAATAATGTTATCTAATAATATTATTCAGATAATATGAATTATTGCTTCGATAATGAAAAATACTGTGTAGTGACAATTATTGAAACAACAGTAATATAAAATATCAATGCAGCAATTATTGAATCAATAACATAAAATACTGAACAGTAATTACTGTAACAATTATTGAGTAGTGTCTTCATACGTAAGAATCAATAATTGGTGCAATACCGTGTGCTACTATGCAACAACGCGTATTACTGTGTTTAACCACCGGGTATTCCAACAGTATTAACGGTAACAACTACGCCGTTTTTTTATAAACAACTTATACTTGTCGTTTTCTTCATCCAATCGCTTTCCGTTATGGGGCCCACAAAAGACTGCGTCGTCGTACGAATATTCCCCGACAGCAAGAATATTCCACGACCAAACGAATATTCCCCGACAACAATGAATATTTTATAACCACCTGCTTATTTAAAATTTTTGCGCATTTTACCCATAACTAACCACATTAATCAAATTCACCCTTACTATTTCAAAAAATAAATAAAGGAAATTCCTTTTTATTTAAAAATTTTCAGGATCTTACAACCTCCCCTCCTTATGAAATTTCGTCCTCGAAATTGACGTACGTAACAGGTGTTTCGAAAAGGTAAAGATACCTCGCTTTCATTTCCGTTTCTAACTCCAAGGTCATTTCCTCTATAGCATGATTCCTCCACAAAACTTTAACTTGTGGTATGACCTTCGTGCGTAGGACATGCTCCTTCCCATCCAACATCTTGACAGGTACCTCCTCGTACGTTAAGTCTTCGGCTATTTCGTCCGGTTCTAACTCAATAACATGGTTCGAGTCGTCCACATCGGTACATAAAAAAAAACATTATAAACACGCGACATACTTGGCGATAAAACGAGTCTATAGGCCACAGTTCCTATTCGATCGAGTATTTCAAATGGACTAATAAATCGAAGGTTTGAGCTTTGCTCACATCACCAATTCTCGCTTTTGAAATAACAACTTCTTGCACCTCCTTCTTCAAATTCATCAGCTCCAGTGTGTTGCTTGAACAGCTTTAACTTTATCGATTAAAGTCGATTATACTCGTATATCATTACGTGGATACCTAGAGTTTTCATCTCCATCTCTATTATTTGTAAATTATACGAAATGAGTCTTTGACAATATTGTACTCATACTCGTATACGATCTTCTACTCAACACGTCAGCTACCACGTTCGCTTTTCTAAGACGGTATGGTCAGAACATGTGCCGAAATGAGTCTCCTCTTGAGTTCTTCGAAGCTCTTCCCACATTCCTTGCTCCATTTGAATTTTGTATCTCTACGAGTCAGCTGCGTTAATGGAAGAGCGATTCAAGAATATCCTTCAACGAATCTCCGATAATAACCAACTAAGCCTAGAAAGCTACGTATTTCGATTACTGACTTAGGTTGCTCTCAACTGTGACTCATATCCCAATCTTGGATAGCACGTCACAATAACACCTATCAGTTTACTACCGTACGAATATGGCGTCCCCTACGGAGAGTCTGGCTTCTGTGTATTCCACAAAGGAAGTCACCAGATAAAGGCTCGGGTATCAACTTCTACAGTTGGGTTTTTAACTCCTGAAGTTCAATAGGAGCCATTCGATATGAGATTTTAGAAATGAGTTTTGTACCGGATTCAAAGTCGATACAAAATTTAATATCACGCTCTGGGAGTAAGCCAAGAAATTCTTCAGGAAATACATTAGGAAATTTACTAACAACAGAAATATCATTCAAATCTGACGTATTTTTGTTCAAGTCCATAACATGACTAAGAAAGCTTGACATTCGTTTTTCAATAAACAAATGGCTTTATAATTTAATATGAAAGAGTTTGACTTCAATGGTTTGGTTGCTTGAATTCAAATAACAGGTTGCTTAGGAATATGAAAATTAACAACCTTACGAAAGCAATCAATTTTGGCATGATGAGTAGTTAACCAATCAATCCCCAAAATCACATCAAAAGTAAGTATCTTTAAAGAGATAAGATCAACAGGTAATGTGATGGTGCCAACTTGAATCAAGCAAGATTTCTAAACAACGGATGTAATGAAAGTTTCTCCTAACGGAGTCTCCATAGATAGGTCAAAGTCTAATTTCTCCGTAGTCAAGTTCAAACGTTGAGCGCAAGCAAGAGAGATAAAAGAATGGGTAGAACCGGTATCTAGTAAGGTATAAACTTCGCAAGAATTATAATTAACTAACCCGTGCTAACTTCGTTCGGGTTCCTCGCATTTTGACCGGTCACGACAAACGCTCTTCCAGGAACCGTTAACTTTGACTTTTCTAGGACAGCCATTTGAATCACCGACCCCACTGGAATAGGTTTCGCTACCGTACAATCTCGAGTAATATGTCCTTTCTTTCCACAATTATAGCATACCTTGAACTGTTGTGGGCAGTTTGGGCTGATATGTCCCTTTTTCCCGCATTTGTAACATAGGACCGGTGGTCTTTCTCCTCCCTTGGAACCAGTTGCTGCTGGTGCTGACGTCTTCACATGTTCGTTGTTGAATCTCCTCTTTTTAAAATCTCCTCCTAACTCACTTCTTCTACTTTCATGGCCGTGATTACCACCAGAGTGGTTACCACCTTTGCCCGTATTCTTCTTTCTTCGCAGGTTATCGTTGTTCTGATGACTGCTGTCACCAGTATGATCCTGGTTATGGTCCCTAGGTTGAACGTACTCGTTATCTCGCTCTAATAATTGAGCCCTGTTGACAACATCTGAATAGAGAGAAAATTTATGAGAAATGAGATACCGGCGTATGTCAGGTTTCAAAACTCTCAAAAACATCCGCGTCATACGTTCGTCATTCTCCACCAAATGAGGTGCAAACCTAGATAACTCTGCGAACTTTGCCTCGTACTGGGATACCGTCATGTTGTTCTGTTCTAGTCTAATAAACTCTAACTCCTTCATATTGCGAATAATTTCAGGAAAGTATTTTTCTTTGAAAAGTTTCTGGAACGTTTCCCAAGACATGCTGAGTGCAGCTGGATGGGTACGCTTCACAGATTCCCACCAGTAATCTGCCTCACCATGGAACATAAAGGTGGAGAATGGAACCTTCTGTTCCTCCGTTCATTCCAAGACATCGAATATCTTGGTAATTTGTTTGACCAACGTTTCCGCCATGATCGGATCAGGCTTTCCCCAGAATTCTGGTGGTCCCAACTCTTTGAACTGCTTGGCTGTGACAAGCCGCGCGTTGCTATCATTTCCACCCGTATTCTGTACACGAGTCTCCCTCGTCTAGTTTTGCATGAACTGCAAAAAGCTCCTAAACATCCCGTCGTTCATCGTCTGCTCAGTGGTGTTGTTCACAGGAGGTACAATGCCAGCCTATTGCACGTTCTCCTCGTTGGTAAGTACAGGCATCTCCACGGTCTCATTTACTCCACTGTTAATATTCTCAGTCGACATTCTCAAATACTGCCATAAAACAAGGGTTAATTAAATAATTTAACAAATCACATAATACCCCTATATTATGACCGACCAACAAATAAGCTTAGGTAGGACACACTAGCGAAGGATTTACTCGTCTCTCCCCTCCTAGTTCTATTCCCCGATCTCCGCCAGAGATCTTATCCCTAAGCTCTGATACCAACTGTGACGCCCCCAAAATAGGTCCATTCCATCCAACCCATTCTGAGTCGTCAATTACATGGTACAGAAATAACTACAACTTTATTATTATATTACAACATACAAACTGTGAGTTTAAATACAGATATTGCCATCTAGACAATATCCACATAAAAATAAATTCCCATCATAATTATTGATACATTATTTTACAAAAATGGTGAGGACTACTAAACAACTCTCTCTAGAACCATCATTACATCCCCCGACTCGTACTCGCTACATTCTCGTCTCCTGAGAAGAAAAATAGAACAACAAGAAAAAGGGTGAGCTCAACTAGCCCAGTAAAGAATATTATGACTAAGATAATGTACAACAAATTATCCTTAGTCTTCAACAGGGAAAAATCTGATAGAATACAATAGACAACAAGTTTTAGATCAATAACTGCAGCAGAAATAATAATTCATTAAAGGAGTTAAGTAGAGAATGAAATATAATAACATCTATGAATTTTAAAGTCTGTCATCAATATTTTATCCCTGTAACATCAATCAATATATATTTCAAATCAAATCAAATATTCATCTTTGCACTACAGGCCAAAGATATTCATCAGTTGGTCATGTTCATCTAAACACATGTTCATCATTGCACTACGGGCCAAAGATATTCATCAAGAAATCATTCATCTTTGCACTACAGGCTAAAGATATTCAGTAACACCATCATTTAGAACTGAGGATGATGAAAAATATTTTAAAGGAAACGAATCCAGTGAAACAAAATAACAAGTATTAAGGATTCGTACTTTAAACAATCTGAGTTTAAAAATACTTCATAAATAATCATACTGAAGTAAAATTCAAGAATGATCAAAACATGGATACAATCAAAGCTAGTATCCAGAATAGATATTTTGGACAAAAAGAAAAAATTTTATTTTTTGGTGAATAGTGTCGTATTCGTGAATAGTGTCGTATACGTGAATAGTAACTCTGACACCAAAAGATAGAAATTTCACAAAAAAACATCATCATGCTTCATGAATAGTACTCGTGAATAGTAATTCGTGAATATTAACTCATGAATAATAACTCGTGAATAGTAACTCATGAATAGTAACTCCGACATGAAAAAGTTCCAAATTTGATAAAAAGTTCCAACCAATATTTTAACATAATGATATTGAAGAAATAATAACATTTTAGAAGAAAATAACATCCCTTACCTCGAAAGACAGTACTTCTAGTTGAAACACCGGATATAGGCTATGATTTGAACTTGCACCGTATAGCAATACTCAAAGTATACTCAAAATACTCACAAGAATACGCTCGATAATATAGAGAGAGAAAACTTCAGTTTCTGGTGTGATTTTCAATTCTAACCTAAGCACCATATTTATAAGAAATTGCTTAGAACACCAAAGCAGAAAATTTAATATAATATTAAAATATTTAATCAATTCTCTATGCCCATCTAGACAATCTGATCTCAGCCATCAACACATGCTAAATGAGGGAACCAAATGAAAAAAACGTTTTTGTAAATAAAAATATTTTAAACTTCCAAAAATAAATTATTTCGGAGCTTCGGAACTTCAATAATTCATAATAAATAGCCCTTTTGCCAGAAAATTCGAATCTCGTGAGTTTTTATAGGAAATTCCATTATCTACAACTTTACAGAAGGAAGTTTTTCCAAATTCCAAACAGAAATTGACCGAAATCCACAAACGGACGATTTTACAGGCTATAATCAAATTTTCAGTCAAGAAATAGGTCTACCGGCACACAAAATCTATTTTTAATATTTATTGCAACAAAAATACTCTTTCTCCTCATAAACTCATATATCCCACATTCATTGTAAAAATATCACCATTATTATATTATTAAAAATATAATAATATATTTAAATGAATTATTTTATCAGAAAAAGATAAAATATTAATTTTCAACAATTGTCACATTAAAAATTTTCTCCATCTATATCCACATAAAATCAGTATTGTTCTTATCATATAAATCAATAATTAATTATTCATAAATAATATTACAGAATCACAATACTGACAACCAGGCCGTTCCCAAGATAGAGGGGGCTTTCCAATAAAGATTTCTCCTTACTGTCGCGCAATTAGGTGACCAAACCTCTCCTTAGACATAACTTTCTAGACATTGCTAATAATGTTATCTAATAATATTATTCAGATAATATGAATTATTGCTTCGATAATGAAAAATACTGTGTAGTGACAATTATTGAAACAACAGTAATATAAAATATCAATGCAGCAATTATTGAATCAATAACATAAAATACTGAACAGTAATTACTGTAACAATTATTGAGTAGTGTCTTCATACGTAAGAATCAATAATTGGTGCAATACCGTGTGCTACTGTGCAACAACGCGTATTACTGTGTTTTAACCACCGGGTATTCCAACAGTATTAACGGTAACAACTACGCCATTTTTTATAAACAACTTATACTTGTCGTTTTCTTCATCCAATCGCTTTCCGTTATGGGGCCCACAAAAGACTGCGTCGTCGTACGAATATTCCCCGACAGCAAGAATATTCCACGACCAAACGAATATTCCTCGACAACAATGAATATTTTATAACCACCTGCTTATTTAAAATATTTGTTCATTTTACCCATAACTAACCACATTAATCAAATTCACCCTTACTATTTCAAAAAATAAATAAATGAAATTCCTTTTTATTTAAAAATTTTGGGGTCTTACAAAAGCTCAATCCAAAATTTGTCGGTCTATTTGAGATTCTTGACCGAATAGGAAACGTAGCCTATAGACTCGCGTTACGTCCAAGTATGTCTCGTGTTCACAATGTATTCCACATATCTATGCTTCGTAAATATGTGAAAGACCCGAACCACATTATTGCGTTAGAACCAGACGAGATAGTTGAAGATTTAATATACGAGGAGATACCTGTTGAGATTTTGGATAGAAAAGAGCATGTCCTACGCACCAAGATTATACCACAAGTTAAGGTTTTGTGGAGAAACCATGCTATTGAGGAAATGACATTGGAGTTGGAGTCAGAAATAAAAGTGAGGTACCCTCACCTTTTCGATACACCAAGTACGTACGTCAACTTCGAGGACGAAATTTCATAAGGAGGGGAGGTTGTAAGACCTCAACTTTTTATAAATAAAATCGAATTTTCTCTAATTATTATTCTTGATTAATAAGGTGGTAATTTGATATAATACTTTGGTTATGGGTGAAATGTGCAAAGTTTACAAAATAAGCAAGTGGTTATATAATATTCATTATTGTCGGGGAATATTCGTTTGGACGTGGAATATTCTTTTTGTCAGGAATCTCCGTACGACGGCGCAGTCATTTGTGGGCCCCATAACAGAAAACGGTTGGATGAAAGAAAATGACAAATATTGAGTTTTATAAATAACGGCGTAAATTGTTACCGTTAACACTGTTGGGTTACCTGGTGGTTAAAATACAGTAATATGCGTGGTTACACAGTAGCACACGGTATTGCACAGTATTGTTGAATTATTGATTCGTACGTAAGAAGGCACTACTCAATAATTGGTACAGTAATTACTGTTCAATATTTTATTTTATTGATTCAATAATTGTTGCGTTAATTTTTTATATTACTGTTATTTCAATATTTGTCACTACACAGTATTTTTCATTATCGGAGCAATAATTCATATTATCTGAATAATATTATTAGATAACATTATTGGCAATGTCTAGAAAGTTCTGTCTAAGGAGAGGTTTGGTCACCTAATTACGCGCCAGTAAGGAAAAATCTTTATTAGAAAGCCCCCTCTATCCTGGGAACGGCCTGGTTGTCAGTACTGTGATTCTGTAATATTATTTTTGAATAGTTAATTATTGATTATTATGATAAAGAAAATATTCATTTTATGTGGATATAGATGGAGAAAATTTTTAATGTGACAATTGTTGAAAATTAATATTTTATCTTTTTCTGATAAAATAATTCATTTAAATATATTATTTTAATAATATATTAACGGTGATATTTTTACAATGAATGTGGGATATATGAGTATATGAGGAGGAAGAGTATTTTTGTGGCATTAAATATTTAACACATGTTTTGGTGTCGGTGGACACAATTCTTTACCGAAAATTGATTACAGACTGTAAAATCGTCCGTTTATGGATTTCGGATAATTTCTGTTTGGAATTTGGAAAAGTTTTCTTCTGCAAAGTTGTAGAGAATTGAAATTCCTATGGAAAGATGCGAGTTTCGAATTTTCTGATAATCGAGCTATTTTCTATGAATTGTTGAAGTTTCAGAGAATAAAATGATTTTTATTAATTTATGGGTGGAACCCACTTTTTGGTTGGTGTGGAATACACATGTGGGCTGCTATTTTTGTTCAAAGATGGCTGATGGCTTTCAAAATTGGTTGGTGAAGGTTGGTGTGGAATAAGAAAAAGAAAATGATATTTTATTATTTTAGTCTCCTTTGGCGTTCTAGCATTTTCCTATAAATAGAGGGCTAAGTTAGAATTGAAAATCACACCAGAAATAAAGTTTTCTCTCTTTCTCTCTCTATATTATCGAGCGTATTCTTGTGAGTATACTTTGAGTGTTGCTATACGGTGCGAGTTTCTGTCAGCACTATATCGAAATTCAGTCAGAAGTACGGTTATTTTGAGGTAAGGGATATTATTTTCTTCTTAAATGATATTATTTTCTTCAATATCATTATGCTGAAATATTGTTCTGAACTTTTTATCAATTTGGAACTTTTTCATGTCAGAGTTACTATTCATGAGTTACTATTCACGAGTTAATATTCACGAGTACTATTCACGAAGCGTGATGATGTTTTTGTGAAATTTCTATCTTTTGGTGTCGGAGTTACTATTCACGTGTACGGCACTATTCACGTATATGACATTATTCACGAATACGGCACTATTCATCGAAAAATGAAATTTCTTTTTTTGTCCAAAATATCTATTTTGGCTACTATCTTTGATTGTGTCCATGTTTTGATCGTTATTTTTGAGTTCTGCTTCAAAATCAGTTGTTATGAAGTATTATTGATCTTGGACAAACTGTTGTACGAATCCCTAATATTTGTCCTTCTATCTCACTGGATTCGTTCTAAAAAATGTTTTTCATCATCCTCAGTCCTTAATAGTGATACTTGATGAATATCTTTGGCCTGTAGTGCAAAGATAAATGATTAAACTGATGAATCTCTTTGGCCCGTAGTGCAAAGATGAACATGTGTTGAGATGAACATGACCAACTGGTGATACAAATGAATATCTTTGGCCTGTAGTGCAAAGATAATTAAAGATGTATATTGATTGTTGTTATAGGGATGAAGTATTGAAGAAGGACTTTTAAATCTTATAAGACAGTAGAATTCATTCTCTACGTGACTCTTCTAATGGATTGTTGTTTCCGCTGCATTTGTTGATCTAAAACTTGTTGTCTATTATATTTTATCAGATTTTTCCCTGTTGAAGACTAACAATAATTTGTTGTATATTATCTTAGTCATAGTATTTTTACTGGGCTAGTTGAGCTCACCCTTTCCTTTTTGTTCCATTTTTCTTCTCAGGAGGTGAGAACATAGCAGGATCGGGTCGGGGTATGGAGTGATGGTTCTAGGAAGATGTTTTAGCAGTCCTCACTATATCTATAAAATAGTGTTTGAATAATTATAATGAGGACTTATTTGCGTGTGAATATTGTCTAGAAGACAATATTTGTATTTAAACTCACAGTATGTATTGTCGTATTTCACACGACATTTGTATTATTGAAGTTGTAGTTTGCTTTATGTACCATGTATTTGGCGACTCAGAATGGGTGTTATATACCTATTTTGGTGGCGTCACATTGTGAACTTTCGCTCTCGACATTGTTGCTGCAAGAGCATATTCGAGGTATGAAATATAATAAATATTTTCTCTAACATGTCTTTCCTTTAAAATCATTTCATAAGACAAGTGAGTCTTTTATTTTAATGTACTCATATTTTAATTTTTCATGGAGATAATAGCGAATAAAAATCATTAATTTTGCATGATCCTGCAGGGATGCATAATTGCCAACTATAATTGTATCTCCAATGTTCTTTGCCTTTAGATGAATCTCATCATTAAGAGTACATGACAAATAATTCTTGCTCGATATAAATCAAGAGTAACAAATTCAAATTTATAAGATTTGAATATAAACATATTCCCCCATCAAATTAAATAATTTTATATTTTATATTTAATTGTAATGAAACAATGTATATATAGAAATGCAGTAAAATACAAAACTAAATTTGTCTACTAAAACTAAATAACAAACCAACATTACTAAGCATATTTATCATTGTAACTTCATACAAAAATATATCAAAAAGATCATTAGAAATATATCAAATATGCTACTATGCCAAAAAGAAATATATCAAAAGATCATTAGAAATATATCAAATATGCTACCATGTCATATCACAGAAAAACATACATGTTGGTTTGTATTTCAAAAGAAGATTTATATACTACTTCGTTTCCCATCATGATCATGTTTCATCCATCTTGTACGTATATAAACAATACTACATATATATGATCAAATTTAATTGTGATGAAACAATACTTACAGTGAGTTAAGAGAACTCCTTTTCCAAAATTGGGTAGAGCTTCGTGCTAATAACGTGTTATAAAAGATTACAAAAATTAAGAACAAAGAGGTTACTAAAATTAAGAATAAAGATGATTAGAAGAAAGAGAGCATTCTCATTATATTTTGTATATCCCATTATCTTTTACAGTGCTCTTATTTATAGATATATGGATTTGAAAGTTACAAAACTCAAAAGTCATGAGTTTTAAAACTTAATGAACATGAGAGTTCCATAATACCAAAGATCATTACAATTAAATATAAATCTAGACATCCATAAATATATATGTTATAATTTTATAACAATAAGAAATTTATTTATAAAACTCGTATTTTTTTGTTATAAGTTGAAGGAGTATTGGCTAATGCTTTCCTTATTCATATTTATTTTTTAAAATAAAATACTCCACGCGTTCTAAAATTAAAAATAGAATTTGATTTTTCAGATCAAATAACGACATATTCTTTTTGTCCCATAATAAACGTCCTAACTTAACTTGCATAGTCAAGTTGACCATTTTTAAAATTACTAAATCTATAAAAAAAATTCAAGATATACGCCTAGAAATCATGGTCATAATAAATACGAATAATGTACTATTAAAGTCAAGTTTCGTAATTTAAAAATTTTATATAGATATTTTTAATTATTTATTTTAAAAATTATTAATTTGACCACTAAAGTCAAACTAAAATGTTTATTCTGGGACAAAAGAATATTAAATTTCAAGATTAGTATGACTCATAAAAGTTTAGAATGAAATAAAAAAATTTTATTAATAGTTTTGTTATATATTATACAATTATAATAATTATATCAACTAAAATTAAATAATTTTATATCAATTTGGAGTGTAATATTTTACCGTTTAATCTCAGAAGTCAATTTAAAACTTATCTTGTTACATTTTGAAATGAAAAAGTATTTGTATTACCAAAGTGACACACTTATATAACTATAATTAAAATAAATTAAACAACTAATACTATTTTTTTTTCTTTTAAATGAAAGAAGTTTTTGGCTATTTTGTAAAACTTATTAGGGCAATACAATGACTCAAAGTATAGAATTCAATACACTTTTTTTCCTTTCTTTCTTTTTTATGAACTCACATATTTATCAATAAAATACAAATACAAACCAATACAAGCAATGATCAGTGTGTAGGCAGATTTAGGTGACGGAGGAGGAGCCTAATGTCTAGCTTGCATTTTCGAATGTGAATTAGGCGTTTTTTTTAGATAATTTCATTTATTTATTTTTCTATATAAAATATATAATAGATGTAATTTTATAAAAAAATTACATGAAATATTACTAAAAAAATAATTTTTTAAGACTTAAACAAATTTATTTTAAGTATTCTAAAACTTCAAAATAGAAGTATGATTATATTTAAACGAGGACCTAGGCGCCTAATCAAATCAAGGCGTGTTATTCAGTGAACCAATTACAAAAAATTAATATTGGTATTAGAAAAATGGGTTACATACACTTTAAATCTTAAAGAGATTTTACTACTTTTTACAATTTAAACTTTAATATTTCAAAATTAAAAATATTAAACTTAAATATTTCTAAATTTTAATAAATTCAATTTTTGGCCATCGAGTTTAGCATTTCCACCGATAATTAGTCACGTGACTAAAAATAAAAGGGTTATAAAGTCTTAAACAAGGATCAGGTGCATACCCCTTATCTTACTAACCCGTGCTTATCCCCTTTTAGGCGACGGTTTCGATCATACAACCGTCGTCTATACTTTTAGCGACACTATATGTTTGTCCGTCGCTAAAAGTATAGACGACAATTGTATGACCGAAACCGTCGCCTAAAGGGGGGTAAGCACGGATGAATAAGATAAGGGGTATGCACTTGATCCGGACCGATAAAGTCTTTAAAGGGTATATGCATATCTTTTATATGGACTCTAATTTTTTCAATTTGTTCTATTTTGTCAACCACTAATCACCTAGTTATAATTTTATGTGATTCTAAAGATACAATAGATTTTTTTATTAAAGGCATTTAACATTTAAGAGAATTTATCTTTTATAATGACTCTAATATTTTCTATTTTTTTCTCATGACAAACTAATCAATACTTACATATTCGTGTGCTTCCAAAGTTAGGAATGAAATTACCCAAAATATTCTTAATCAGGTCAATTATTATCACACAATGACCGTAAAGTTTAATTTATAAAAATTTAAAGACGTCAAGTTCAATGTCTTAAAATTGAAATATTAATGTTTAAATAGTAAAAACCAATTTTTTTATTAAAGATTTACAGTGTATTTAAGCTTAGTAAAATTTACTTAATTAACCCAATAAAGGAAAAACAAGAGAAGATAAATTTTAAAAATAAATTTGTTATTCTCTTTGTTCCATAATTTTTGTGTGTTTTTTTAAAAAAAATTAAGACAGATAGAGTATGAGTTTATTCATATTATAGTTGTGATTGTGCATTTAATTACATGAGAATTCATACTCAAATTGGGTTTATTTCAAAAAAAAAAGAAATTAAAACAACAAAAATTAAATGATTATGTTGAACAAAAGAAATACTTCTTCCGTATTCAAAAGATGAACAAAATATAATTTATAAAAAATAAAATTAGAGAAAAAAAAGTATTTTTTTAATATTTTTAATTTTTTATATTAATAGATCTCACTAAATAATATATTTTATCTCATCTTTTTATTAAATTTTTTTTTGTAACTTTAGTTAGTAATAAAGGGGAGGATTTAATAAAAGAGAGGATAAACAAATGAGATTATTGAGCTTAAAAAAAGTTGAGAGTTGGAATTCACTATTACAACATACCGACAGGTGACAGCACTCATCGTCGTATTTTCTCTCTCCTTCTCTCCTTGGCAGCTCCCAAACAGAGAAAGAGAAATGGACGATTACACAAGAGAAATGATGGACCTGAAAACCCTAGTCACTCGAACCCTAGAAAAGAAAGGCGTCCTCGCCAAGATCCGAGTATTTTTCACTTTCTCTCTCCCTTTCCCTCTACCTTTTTTTCTTTTCTTTATCACTATAGATCGTCACATTTTCGCGAAATGCTGTTGTTAATTTTTGTATTATATATATTACGGTTCTGAGAGTCGGATAATTGACGGATCGGGTTTTTGTTTGCGTGGTTTTTGGTGTAGTTGGGCTAGGAATGGGATGTTTTGGTTTTGATTTTATTAGTGTTTGTAATTTGGGGATTAGGTGGTTTAAGTTAGCAAGTAATGAGTTTGATTCAGAAAAATATAATCTTTTTGTTTTAAAATAGATAAAATATTAAAATTCAATTTGTTATTAGGGCTTCCATTTTATTTTATTTTTTGTGGAAGGATTTGTATATTGTGCTGTTATCCATTATTGAGGATTTATGTTTGTCAAACTGAAAATGAACAACTTTTTGTGGTTTGCTGGATTGTTTATTGATTTTAATGGTTGGCCAATATATCTTTTAAGCTGATTGCGGATGTGGGTATTTCCAGCTAGTGAAATGATCAGTAACCTCTTGCTACTTGTATAGTTATCTCTTTTGTAGTCATGGAACAGTATGTAAGACTCCTTTTCTATGCTGTACAACTTGAATAATGATATTTATTTTAGAGATAAAGTAATAACAGTTTACCTTTATTTTTTAACTATTGCAAATGCCAAATGGTTTGCCAGACCTGACGAATTGTTAATAGTTGGTTGACACATTTGGCCTTTTGTTAAAGGCTGAGCTTAGAGCTAGCGTATTTGAGGCAATTGAAGAAGAGGACAGGGCAGTTGAAAAAGAAGATGGTTTGCCTCCTGCACTGTTGGGTAGCTGCAATGACCGTGCAAAACAACTTCATGCGTCTCCTTCAGGTTATTGCAGCTAATATGTATTTTCACTTTGATTGTAGGATGTCAGTTATTACTTGGGAAATACTCATGTGGTCTGCAAGCTTTGGAAAGCTATCTGTCATTTGGTCTTTGATGTTGTTATTTTAACCATTACAATGTGTAATAGCTTAATTTTAGGATAAATTTCACCAACACCCCTAGAGGAATAATTCAATAACACAACAAGTGAAAAGTTAAGACAACTTTAAAAGTTGCCATATGTTCCTTTTTTTCAAACACACCCAAAGAATCCTAAAGTTCCAGTAAAGAATTCTGCCATCCCTACTCCTCTCAAAGCCTTGGAATCTGATAAGAAGGAACTCGTCCATCACTGATGGGTGAAGGACAAAATCAGTTTTCACCCAACACCCCAAACAAAGAATACTGAAACTGCCACAATGAAGGACAATGAAGAAACAAGTTATAGCTAGTCTTACTAGCCTGAAGTGAAGACGCTACATAGTACTTACACACATCACATTTATGGGTTTAGTCTTTCTTTTCTTTTCATTTCCTTTTGCTTCTGATCACTCTCTCTCTCTGAGTTCCTAACAGAGTTGTGGTGCATCAATTACTTCAGTTTTTTCCATTAGTTGATTCCGAAATACAGAAACTCACTCCACATATAAACAGTGATAGTATCGAAAACTTCAAATCATTTCAAAGACTTAAAACAGGAAATCAAATTCTTCGCTGCTGGACAATCATCTGACTGTTACAGAAGCAGATATATTGAAGCTCATCTGTAGATTATCAGAACGTGTCACCTGTGCATAAAGTTTCGTGGTTACTTATGTAATTTGTCTTTGTTTTACTTATTTTATTTCACTTTTACATGCTACTTGCAGGTAGACTACTAACTGCACTAATATGTGAATACTTGGACTGGGCACAATTGGGCCACACACTAAAAGTATATTTGCCAGAGTGTAATATGGTAATCATGTACTATTCTTCTTTATCAAACTGGTATTTCTACTGCTTCGCAATGATTCTCTTTTAAGGTTGTTTATTCACCTGTATTCATGTAATAATGAATAAAATTCTATCAAAATAAAATAAATAAATAATAGATTTATATATACGTTTTTCAGCAAAAGGATTCCTGGAAATCTGAGTTAAAGGACTTCAGTAGCAAGAATGGGTATGATCTTAACAGGAATGGAGATAGTGGTCCTTTGCTTCTGGATGTCCTTGAAGGATTCTTAAAATACGAGGTTTGATATTATCACTCTAGATTTCAACCTTACTGCACTTTTTGTGTAATGAATTTGTTCTGTAACGTATGGTACTTTTTATTGTTTTTTGATATCCAGTTTCTTTCTTGAGTGGCTCATATTGACACCTTGCGAGCCATTAATTTTCTATGTGATTATTTGTTGAATGGCTTAATCTAATAAGTTACAACTTCTGAAATCATGGTTTCTTGGCTTATAGTTTTAGACAAGCTGGCGTTTCTCAAAGATATCCCTTTCTATACGTTGAGGGATTGCAATACTTGATTAGATTAGTCAACTAGAAAACTAGTCTTAAGGATCTAGAAAATATTTGTTTTGCTTTTGTCCAATCATGAGTGTCTTCCTCATCGGTTACTTGTTACAAAATTCCATACAAGCCAATTTTCTGCGGAGCAAGTGATGGGAAAAAATAAACTAAATCTGTACCAAAATTTCAAATGCTATTTTTAATTTTCTGCAGAGTATTGGTAGGAAAAAGATGTACTAAATCTGTACCAAAATTTCAAATGGTAGTCATACGTATGCATACGGTGTTCCTGGTTCGAGGTTTCTGTTCTGACATATTTCTATGAAAGAAAGGAATCTAACAGTTGATTAGTTTTAGTCTTGTAAGATTTCTCAAGAGAAATCTATCTTTGAAGTAGTGGTTTTGGAATTCTTGATAAGCGTAGATGTATTCTCTTCCTTCTTCCATATATTAAATGACAACATAATCTAACTCTATAGGCACTTTTGAAAAAAAATAATTTAGTTATGGCCTATGGGACTAAAAACAATGCGGGGGCAGGAGTTGTGATAAAAACATGATGAGACACCTTTTCTAATTTAAATTCTGAACATGGACCAGATGAGAGCTTACAGGAGCATGATCAAGCCAAATAATTTATCTGAATGCCACTTAGCCATGGTTATGGCCCTAAGGTCTAATAAGTCGAACACATCAGACGGAAAAAGTAAAAAAAGGTTTAATATGTTGAAAAAGAAAAACTTGGCATTAATAATTACTAAGAATGTTATACCAAACATCAGTTACTAGGTGGAGCAGACTGAAAACTTTCCTACATTAACCACTTTGAAAGGAGCAATATATGGTTTTAAAATTACATGTGATGTCTCGTTCTGTTTTATTTTTTCCCCATATATCTAAAGTTTGAACATGGGATATAACAAAATAGACTTCTCTTTCGTTATGGATTAATTCAGACATGCAACTCTAGGCGTGTTCCACACTTCCACTATGTTATGTTTTTGTTCTGTTAAGTTTAGCCTTCTAATAACAGGTCTGGCTATATTTTTGCAGAACCTATCACAAGCGATGGGTACTGGTAGGAGATCAACCACTCCAGACACAGAGTCATTTTCCAATATAGAATCCCGTAACAATCGCAGACCTTCATCTGTTGCCGGGGGCTTGCCTCCGCTGGGAAGGTGCTTTACCACCTGATATAAATGTCTTCCTTTTACTTCTTTTTAATGTTTAATTATTAACCTGTAGTTTTTCGAATGTGTTTGGTAGGCCGGGTCCTGTTTCTCAGGCTTCTGGTAAGTAGATAAATTTCTTGCCTCTTATTTCTTTGGCTTGCTTGCAATTTTTTTATCTGATAATTTTTATCATCCAGATAGGAGAGGGGGATCTTCCATGTCTGGCTACAGGAAAGATGAATACAATTGGAGGTATGACAGCGATGAGCTTCCAGAGGACGTAGTTCGTACATCAGCTGCCTTGGAAAACCTTCAGTTGGATAGAAAGGCTCGGAACCTGACGACTTCTTGGCGGTTTGTTTCTTAAAACTTGGAATGAAATTCTGTTTTTGTTCCCAGACTCCAAACGAATTTTAACAAAGTAATTATGGAAAATGGGATATCAGTTCAGCGAAAGGCTTTAGCAAAACTGAAGTGTCCCTAGTGGTCTTCTTATCTCAAAGTGTTCCCAGTAGTACTGTAGGGACTATACCAATTAAGGAAAACAGGGACTTTTCGTTTGAAAAACAAAAAGGAAGCAGTAGTTCAGTACACTTGAAAAAGTGAGTTAGAAATTAAGTTCAAACTTTTACGCCGAATAGAATAAATACTTTAGAGAGAAGAGCTTCAGAAAAATTCTAAAGAGGGCTTGAACTCTTCCAGTCCTCAACAAAGAGAGAGGTCGGACTGAGAAATTGAAGCTCATTAGAGATGGTCAATGCTGGTGGCCACCGAGTGACAGAGAAGGTTGGGACAGTGAGAGAAAGTCTTCCAGTAAGAGAGTTTTGGGATATCAAGATGGTTTCTGCAATTAATTTGTGGCCTAACCACTAGATGAGTATGTATTATGTATGTATACTAAAGGGTCTTACTGTTTAAACCTCAAAAGTTTCTGAAAATAAACCAAAAGAAAAGAAATTCCCATTAAAGTGTTCCAGAAATTTAAAATTTGACCCAGCCGCATTCGTAGGATGTATCCTAAGGCGTATCCGACATATACATAATGTATCTGATTTATTTATTTAATTTTATCCAATCATTAGATACAGCCTGGATATGCTCTACACTGTCTCAACCTGTCCACCATGTTTCGGCACTGCATACATACTCTGCAGGCCAATTTAGGCTTGCCCTTGTTTTGAAGTCCTTGATATAAAAAACCTATATTCTAGTCACACACATCCCAGAACCTCATTGAAATGTCGATATGTTTAGGATTTCTTTGGTTCTTTTACATTTTCTCCGCTTGTTCTCCTAGGAGTGGACTTCTTGTCTTCTCATCATGTGCCTTCTTCATTTTATCAAGAAAATGTCTTCTATTTTTTTTTTCTATTTAGAAATAAATTGCATGTGAAAGCAAGTTAAGTATAACCATAGTGTCTACTTTATAACTTATAAAATACAGTATTAAAATGTCAAATAAAGCTCGATTGCATTCTTTACTACACCAAATCTTAGTTTTATCTGCTGAATTTACTTGCAGACACGGTGGGGATAGAATAACTGAAGAATGAAGATGATGATGAGAGGCCAAACCGTATATAGGTGATGACATCCTCAAATTACCGAATGTGTAGTTTGTAGTGAAATATCATCAACGAGTCATGTCACTAAACTTTCGGGTACTGATGTTATTTAGATTATTATTACACTACATTGTTTATTTGTGTTGTAGTGATTTGTATGAGCTTTCTTTATTTGATGCTTTGTGAAATTTAATGTCCACTCTTTTTGTACTTTGGGTATCTACGATTATAAGTAGTATTCACGCGGGGGGCAAATGTGAGCCGTGTTTTTAAATGTTAATGGTCGTGAGATAACGCTGTTGTGCAGTAGTATGGTGGCATTTGTCACAAAGCTGGAGGTTCCATGGCGGTAACTTGACTTAAGAATTGTAGTACTAGGAGTTTATTGAAACTCTTATCTGGTCATGTAAAGGCAATAAGTTGTTACTTCTAGTGGTAAAGTTTTTAAAATACATACATAGTGGTAACTTAAACTTGAGAATTGTAGTACTAGGAGTCAAATCTTCTTGTTTTAGGAGCTCAGATTCTATCCGTGTAGAAAGTTATTTTGGTTATGGGTAATTACGTATATGCTCAGAATTAGATAAAAGTCCATAAAGAACTTTATGCTTGAATAGTAATTTTTTTTTCTAACTAATTTAATGAATATTTGGGAGTATATTTTTCCGGTGTACCCAAAGGAAAAATTGAGAGCATCCCACTCATTCTCGGTCTTATAAATGATTTTCGTGCTTGTCATGAAGATTAAAATTTAATAACTATCTTCATCTTCGAGGGAAATTTAAACACCCGAGGGAATTAATATTTGCAACAATACATTCATGAAAATTAATTATGTTTTAGCACATATGAAAAAAATAAGAAAAATTAAATAATAATATAAATATTAATTAAATATATTTTAATTATGTAATATATAATGATATAAATATTAATTTATTAGTATATAACTATTCGAGTGATGGGGAACTGGTAGGGATGAACAAAAGGCCTGCGGCCTGGCCTTGGTCTGACCTGGGCTCGGCTTGGTCGAAGTCCGACCTGGTCAAGGCTTGGCCTGGTCCTGGAAGGCTTGAAAAGACTACTTTTTTTAGATAAAAATCTGGCATGGCATGGCCTGGCCTTGGGCCTGGCCTGGGGTCTGACTGGCTTAGCTAGGTCTGGCTTGGCCTGAGGTCCTGGCTTGGCCTGAAACCATACATAATTTTTTATTCAATTATTTATAATTTTTGAATTTTAAATTTATAATTATTCATCAATAAAGTATAAATTTTTACTTATTCATTATTGTAATTTATAAATTATAATACATTAGTTTTAATTATATCAATAAAATTTAAAATTTTAATTATTCATTCTTAATTTCTTGTGGATACATTTAATTAATATACATTTTCAATGAATATAACTAGTTAGTATATTTAATATTAATAATAAGTTACTTACTTAGTTGATTAAATATTAATAATAAGTTAATTTATTGTAAATACTAAATTACTAATATTTAACAATAAAATTTTATTAATATTCTTTGTTACTTTAATGTTAAATATTAACATTAATTAATATATCAATAAACTAATTTTTAATATTAAATATTAATAATAAGTTAGTTTCTTGTAAATATTCAAGTTCTTCATTAATTTGGATATGTTAAATTTTCGGGGGATTTATGATTTTGGTTATTTTTAGGTATTTTATTGTACTAATTTAAATAAAAATTCCATAAAGCATGTAAGAGTTTAACTGATCATGTAAGAGTTTAATGACCATAAATGAAAAGATATATGTGTGTTTAAACTTTATAAAATATATGTCCAACCGATCCTAGTACGGATTATAAGAAAATAAAATCGAAACTAACTTTATATTCAAAAAATAAGTGTAATCTACAGTATTTAGGTAATCTACAATATTTTCTACGAAGTGCATAGTAGACAATTACACATATATTTTAGAAATTAATTTGTTTTATATTCCAGTTACATCTAAATAACATTTTTCTGTAATTTAAGATGAATATATTTATTTTTGTTCTAATCATTCAACTTATATTGGTGTGTAGTACAATGTTAAAATAAAATAAATCTAAAAAATCTTGCATCATTTTTACAAAATTTAGTAATTTATATTTTTAATATTTAATATGTAACATTAAAAAAAAGGACCAGACCAGCCAAGACCTTGGACCTGGCTTGGCCTACAGGCCTAGCCAGACCATAGCCCAATGACCAAGGCCTAGCCTGAAGGCCAAAAGTCAACGGCCAGGACTTGGCCTGGACTGGTCAAAGTCCAAGGCCTGGCAAGCCTAGGCCAAACCAGACCAGATCGGCTTGTTGTGCATGCCTAGGAACTGGGGAAGTAAATACTATCTCTTCTGCATCCTCATAAATAATATTCGATGATTCTCCATTTTTAATTCCATTACCAATAAGAGTCAAAATCATTATCCGCATTCGAGACATAACGTGAAGATCATCGTGGAGACGAAGTAAATTATCATTCATATATAAAATGCAAAAGCGTAGGAGAAAACAAGAGCATAAAACATAAGATTCAAAGGTTATCTTTAAAGAAAATGCCAAAAACCAAAAAATAAGTGTTGACAACCTTATATCCATTTGAACTTTTGGAAAGTACAAAATGGAAATTGAATTTATATTGAATTGGCCATACATTTGAGAATATTCCATATGAAAACTTGATTTTATCAGATTCTGTAGCATCCCCAAATCTGGGTCCCAAATCACCACGGATCTGATATACTATTTCTATAACTATCGTGGAAGATATAAACATAAATTATTTATACATTAAACATTACACATTATTCTCAAGGTAGAGAACCTTCATATAATGCCTGAATCAATATTCTTTCTAACAAACAAAGTTATTATCATACATTACTGTTACAAATCTAACTGTACACATAATTCCCAAGTTGTACTTGTCTTTGACCTTTCCTTGTATCCGAAGTATTTGCCTAGTCTGCAAGTGTTTCTCATGATATAGCAAGGATGAGCAACAAATTTTTTCAGCAAGTTTAAGTTCAATAAATTAAGGATATAGCATGATATGATAGAAGGAATTGAACAATAAGCTGGCTAAAATTCTACAATATAATTGTGAACTAGCATAAACGAACTTTCATAACTGAACGAACATTTAACATGGACATATCAATTATACCTGGACCGAATGGTAATGAAGATGATCAACCTTTCATACCTGATGAATACATGTAATATGCACAGAGTACGATTCAACAATTCATAAACATGGTAATCAACAATGATTATCCATACGCATATTTGAATAAACAACTCGAAGTTGAGTTCAGGAAAACTTGCCTGATTCGTTGATTAGCGTTACACAACCTATTTAGCTTTATCTGAAGACCTAAATATTAATAATACCGATCTCCAAGTATTAGAATAATATCATCACAATATAATACTATTATATATAATCATAGAATAACCTAAACATATAACACATAATCCTATCAGTCTATACAACACATAAGACCTAGTATCAAGTCAAACTATTTCGGTTTGAATTAAATTCGGTATAATTCTGACATCCCGACAGTTAAGTCGGACAATTACCGAGTCTAATATTACTAAAACTCGGTTTAAACTGGTTCGCAAATATTTTAGATAATTTATTATCAGACAAAATATTTTTCATAAGCTCGTAATAATTTTCAGATAATTATTACCATTTATCATGATTTTTCAATCATTAATATCGTATTTATATGATTTAAATACCATATAATTCCTTTATCATTAATATTTATTTAGTATTAAATTTTAATAAAAATTATTACATAATATTATAATATATTTATAATATATCAAAGTATATTTTAATACTTTAAAATCATGTTTAAATGATTTTTAAATAGTTAAATCCATTATCCAATAATTGCTATTAATATTAAAATATTAATATTTTCATTACAAAATATCAAAAGTTATATTTTATAACTTAAAATATTTTTATAACACTTAAATTATTTTATATGATTTTTAAATCATTAATTCTATTTTTCTATAATTTATTTAATATATTTATTAAATAAATTAATTACCATTAATATTAATTAATTAATAAAATTCATTACATAATACTAAAAGGTATTGAAAATAACTTAAAGTATTTTCTTTTACTGTAATATATTTTTAAATGATTTTTATGTATTAAAATTATTTTTAAATAATTTATTTAATATTATAATTAAATAAATTAAATACCGTTAATAATCCAAAAATATTAAATATTTATAAAATATATTCAAAATTATTAATAACCCATTTTTAGGCTTTAAAATAATTTTTAGTAATTTAATAAGAATTTTTAATAATTTAAAACCATTTAATACTAATTATTTAATAAAAATAATAATTTTGTAATTAGTCTGTCGCTAAAGGGCCCTATAACGATGAAACTGTCGCTATAGGTGTTCTTGAGCAAACTCAGAAACTCATGCACTGTTAGCAGGATGCTAGGTTTGACTACTTGTGGATTCTTGATCATAAGGTTTCTGAGCATACTAAGGGATTGAGGATATAGTATGGATGTAATGCTACATATTACAACTGATTTCATGGTCATAAACCAACACAACAACATGATCTATGCTCCAAAAAATCTTTTCAGAGTTGTTCTTCATTTATGGGTTTTTCAGAAATGAAGAACAGTTCATATTGCCTACTTTGAAGCTTCATAACTTGGATTCCATAATTTCTCAGTGTAACATAAAGGTTCTAACTTGTAGTATTAATGTCAGGGAATAATAACATATCTCTAGATCATCCTAAAAACATCACATGTGCAAGATCTGGCATGGTCAAACCATGTCAGAAAATTCGCACTTAAAGAATCTTGGTTTTCCAGATTTGTTCTTCACGCAGATTGGTCAACCTACTTTGACCTTGATTATTTTCGTTCCTGATCATGATCTAGGTGTTCTAAAAGTTTTAATATGTTGTGACGCCCCAAAAACAGGTATACACCACCCATTTTGAGTCGCCAGATACATGGTACAAAATTTAAACACAACTTAATAATACTACTGTCGTGTAAAATACGACAAAACATAAGCTGAAAGTTTAAACAAGAATATTGTCTTCTAGACAATATACACTCTCAATGGAGTCCTCATTATAATTATTATTACACTATTTCATAGAATAGTGAGGACTACTAAAGCCACTTATCCTGGACCATCACTCCATTTCCCGACTCGTCCCAACTATATTTTCATTTCTTGAAGAGAACAATGAAAGAAAAGGGTGAGCTCAACTAGCCCAGTAAGAAATATTATGACTAAGATAATGCAGAATAAATTATTCTTAGCCTTCAATAGTATAACAACTGATAGAATATAATAGACAACAAGTTTTAGATCAACAACTGCAGCGGAATAAATAATCCATTAGAAGAGTTAAGTAGAGCATAAAATCTACTATCTTTTATGATTTAAAAAGATTTTCATCAACTTTATCGCTGAGACTTAGCTTAATAAATAATCCACATCATTCCTGCACCACGGCCAAGGATATTCATGTAATCATCAATGGTCATGATTATACCGAATAATCACTGGTAATAATCATACCAACCACTGTCCATCAATGAACTACAGGCCAATGAGGACTTTTACCACATCATTCGTCACATTACGGTCATGATTATACCGAATAATCTCTGGTCATAATTATACCAAGTCCATCTATGCACGCAAGTTAAAGATGACTTTAATCACAATATAAGCATGAGGATGATGACAATTACATAATAATTCAATAAAACAAGTTCAAGGATAAATTTTAAAGATTTATAAGTTAATTTATCTAGAAATCAATAACGTCCAAATTGTCAACATGATTATACTTTTTAGAGTAAAATTCGAGAATAATATTCATGTACCAAAAATAATTTGGACAGAAAAGAATCAATTTTTCGTCGTGAATAGTACTTCGTGAATAGTACTTTGGGAATAGTACCTCGTGAATAGTACCCCGACATGAAAAGTACCCCAAACACCCGAGTGAATAATATTCGGGTGAATAGTAATTTGGGAGAATAGTAACTCGTGAATAGTACTCCGACACAAAAAGTGCCCCGAATACCCGAGTAAATAATACTAGAGTGAATAGTAACCGGGTGAGTAGTAATCCGTGAATAGTAACTCGTAAAAGAAAATACCAAAGAAAATGATATTCCATGATGAGTACAAAAGAAAAATGATATCTCATACGAGTATAATATAATATACGAAACTGCAAATGAGTTTTCACCCGCCATGCAGTAATCCACGTAGACAGATCATTTCCACAATTTAATAAAGAATGAATACAAAAGGTCATTCACCATGCATGCGGTAATCCACATAGACAGGTTATTCCAACAGAATAATAAAGAATGGAATAACAGAAGAATTCACCAGGCATGCGATAGACCGCACAGATAGGTTATTCCTAACAAAATAATAAATAATGGAACCAGGTCATGCGTAATATGCACAGACATGATATTCCAATAGAATAATGAAGAATGGAACCAGGTCATGCGTAATCCGCACAGACAGGATATTCCAACAGAATAATAAAAAATAGAATAACAAAAGAATTTCACCATGTATGCGATACTTTACATAGACAGGTTATTCCAACATAATAATAAAGAATGGAATTACAGAAGAATTTCACCATGTATGCGGTACTTCGCATAGACAAGTTATTCCAACATAATAATAAAGAATGGAATAACAGAAGCTCTCTTCATGAATACGAAAGAAATAATACCCCTTACCTCAAAAGAAGACTGAATACTGGAATAGTGAGGTAGCAGACTTCTCTTCTTCTTTCTCTCTATAATTTCTCTCTATAATAATTGCTCTATAGCTTTAGTGAATTGGTGAGAAATGAAGGAAGAATGAGCTTCTATTTATAGAAAAATATAGTTTCGATAATTGCACGTTTTGGGGAACGAAATATTACAGTATAATACCTTCCTCTTTTCTTTCATTTTTAATTTAGTCTTGCAAGTATTATCAAACTTGCACCACCTCTCCTAATAGTAAATCATGTGAATCAATAGTTCTACACACATGTGAAAATATAAATTACAGTATAGTACCTCCATCTATACCTCCATTTTTAACTTAGTCATACAAGTATTATCAATCTTGCACCAACTCCCCTAATAGTAAATGAATGTGAATCAATAGTACACACATGTGAATAAATAATTATAATCATATGGATCAATAGCAATTAATTGCTCATTTATTCGGTTAATTATCCGATTGGTCAATATAACCTCTATACATCAATTATTATCGAAATAAATGTCGATTTTCACTAACACTAATAATTCTAACACAATGAAACTATCAATTTCATCTTTAATCAATGCGAACTTATTCATCATTAATATTATAACGCACAATATTTAACAACCAGGTCGTTCCCAGGAAAGAGGAGGATTTCCGATAATGATTTCTCCTTATTGGCGCACAATTAGGTGACTGAATCTCTCCTTGACAGAACTTCTAGACATTGTCAATATTGCAAATAATAATATGAATAACTTTGCCGTCTCAATTATTGATTTAATAATATAACATATTATGCAGGTGATACTGTGACAATAATTGAATCAATAATATGAGAGATATGATACAGCAATTACTGTAGCAATAACTGAGTATAACTTAGTGACTTCTTACGTAAGCATCAATAATCAATACCGTGTGATACTATGCAACCACGCGTATTACTGTACTTTTACTACCGGATAGTTCAACAGTTTTAACGGTAACACATTCGCCGTTTATAAAATGATAATTCTGTCATTTTTTAACTATGACAATACTTTCGTTGTGGGGTCCACCAATGATTGTGCCGTCGTACGGATATTTCCCGACAAAAAGAATATTTCCCGACCAAATGAATATTTTCGACAACGAATATTTTATAACAACTTGCTTACTTTGTAAAATTTTTAAATATCACCCTTAACTTTAAACTTTTATCAATTTAACTATTTACCAAAATAGAAAAATTGAATACTTTTATTTCTTAAAATTCGGGATCTCACAATCTCCCCTCCTTATGAAATTTCGCCCTCAAAATGTACGTACGTACTTGGTATGCCGAATAGGTAATGATACCTTGACTTCTCTTCAAATTCTAACTCTTGAGGTATAACCTCTGAGTGTCGAATGTGATCCTTCTTATCAAAGATTTTAACACGTATCTCCTCATACGTTAAATCTTCTACTATCTCATCTAGTTTTAATTGAATAATGTGGTTCAGGTCGTCCACATATTTACGTAACATCGATACGAAAAAAAAACGTTATGAATACGCGACATACTTGGCAGTAAAACGAGTCTATAGGCCACAACTCCTACTTGATCTAGGATTTCAAATGGGCCAATTAAATCGAGGGTTGAGATAACGCCTTCTTGAACCTTCTTCTTAATTTTCATCAGCTCCAGGGTCTGAAGCTTGAACGGATTTTAACTTTATTGATTAAAGTCGATTCTACTCGTATATTTGTTATCTTCACGTGGGTCCCTAGAGTCTTTAACTCTTTCTCTATTATTTGTACGTCATACGAAATGGGTCTTTGTGCTAACAACATCACACTCGTAAACGCATACGATCTTCTACTCAACAGCGTTAGCTACCATATTCGCTTTTCCACTATGATATTGAATGGTAAGATCGTAATCTTCAACAGCTCGAGCCAATGTCTTTGGCGCATTATACATTCGTTTTGGTTGAAGAAATATTTAAGGGTTGAAGAAATGGGTTTTGTACTGGGGTCAATACAAAATTTAATTCACGCTCTAGAGGTAGGCTAAGAAGTCTTTAAAGAATACATCAGGAAATTTATTAACGATAGAAATATCATTTAAAAACTGTGACTCTCATTCAAGACTTGGATAACACATGAAATGAAGGTTTCTCCTAACGGAGTTTCATTCGATAAGTTAAAGTCTAATTTCTCTGGAGTCAAATTTAAACGTTAAGCGCAAGCAAGAGAGATAAAAGAATGGGTAGAATCGATATCTAATAAGATATAGACTTTGCAAGAATTTATAATTAACTAACCCGTGCTAACTTCGTTCGGGTTACTCACTTTTTGAGAAGTCATTAAAAATGCTCTCCCTGAAACCACCGACTTTGTTTTGTCCGTATCCGCCTTTGGTGCCACCGTCCCAGCTGGACTTGACTTTGGTGCATGACAAAATTGGGCTAGGTGACCTTCTTTTCCATAATTGTAACATGCTTTGGACTGCATCACGCAGTTTGGACTGATATATCCCTCCCCTCCACATTTGAAGCATACAATTGGTGGTCGTTCTCCTTCCTTGAAAACGGGTGTTGGTGCTGTTGTCTTTCCATCGTTGTTGAACCTTCTCTTCTTGAAATTTCCACTCCTATTATCTTGGCCATGATTACCACCGAAATGGTTACCATTCTTGGCATGATAATTTCCCCCACGATGGTTATCATTGTTCCGATAGCCGTTGCCACCGGTACAATTATTATCGTGTTGTTGGTCGTTGCCTTTTGGTTGTGCTGACTCATTATCGCGCTCCAATAATTGAGCCCTATTCACAACATCTGAACATAAACAAAGTTTGTGAGAAATAAGGTATTGACGAATATCGGGTTTCAAACCTCTTAGAAACATTCGCGTCATTCGCTCCTCATTATCGACCAAATGGGATGCAAACCGGGATAACTCCACAAATTTAGCCTCGTATTGCGACACAGTCATATTGTTTTGCTCCAACTTGATAAATTCCACCTCCTTCATATGACGAATACTTTCAGGAAAGTACTTGTCGTTGAACAAATCTTGGAATTTCTCCCAAGACATCTTGAGTGCGTTAGGCTGGGTACGTTTTACAGATTTCCACCAGTAATCTGACTCTTCAAGCAACATAAAGGTGGCAAAGGGAACCTTTTGCTCCTCGGAGCATCCCAAGACATCAAATATCTTGGTGATCTACTTTAACCACTTCTCCGCCTTAAGTGGTTCTGGTTTTCCAAAAAACTTCGGTAGTCCCAGCTCCTTGAACTGCTTAGCGGTGACCGACTGTGGGTTGCCATTATTTCCACCTATATTTTGAACATGAGTCTCTCTTACCTGATGTTGCATAAATTGCATAAAGCCTTTGAACATCCCATCGTTCATCATTTGATCGGTGTTGTTATTTACCTGAGGATTATTGTCTTCCTGTTACACATTATCCTGGGTATTGATCGTTGGTGACTCAACGGTCTCATGTGCTTCATTGCTGATCTCAACATTTTTAGATGCCATTTTCAAACAATGTCACAAAACAAGGGTTAATTAACATATCACATATTATCCCTATACTCTGACCGACCAATTAAATACCAAATAAACTTAGGTAGGTCATACTAACGAAGGAATTCCCCGTCTCTCCCCTCCTATTTCTTGTCTCACATCTCAGCCATGGATCATATCCTTAAGCTTTGATACCAACTGCGACGTCCCCAAAATAGGTATACACTACCCATCTTGAGTCGCCAGATACATAGTACAAAATTCAAATACAACTTAATAATACTACTGTCGTGTAAAATACGACAAAATATAAGCTCAGAGTTTAAACAAGAATATTGTCTTCTAGATAATATACACTCTTAATGGAGTCCTCATTATAATTATTATCACACTATTTCATAGAATAGTGAGAACTACTAAAGCCACTTATCCTGGACCATCACTCCATTTCACGACTCGTCCCATCTATATTCTCATTTCCTGAAGAGAACAATGAAAGAAAAGGGTGAGTTCAACTAGCCCAGTAAGAAATATTATGACTAAGATAATGCAGAATAAATTATCCTTAGCCTTCATCAATATAACAACTGATAGAATATAATAGACAACAAGTTTTAGATCAACAACTGCAGCGGAATAAACAATCCATTAGAAGAGTCAAGTAGAGCATAAAATCTACTATCTTCTATTATTTAAAAAGATTTTCATCAACTTTATCATTGAGACTCAGCTTAATAAATAATCCACATCATCCCTGCACCACGACTAAGGATATTCATGTAATCATCAATGGTCATGATTATACCGAATAATCCCTGGTCATAATCATACCAATAACTGTCCATCAATGCACTACAGGCCAATGATGACTTTTACCACATCATTCGTCACATTACGATCATGATTATACCGAATAACCCTGGTCATAATCATACCAAGTCCATCTATGAACGTAAGCTAAAGATGACTTTAATCACAATATAAGCATGAGGATGATGACAATTACATAATAATTCAATAAAACAAGTTCAAGGATAAATTTTAAAGATTTATAAGTTAATTTATCCAGAAATCAATAACGTCCAAATTGTCAACATGATTCTGCTTTTTAGAGGAAAATTCGAGAATAATATTCATGTACCAAAAATAATTTAGACAGAAAAGAATCAATTTTTCATCGTGAATAGTACCCCGTGAATAGTACCCCCGACATGAAAAGTACCCCAAATACTGGAGTGAATAATATTTGGGTGAATAGTAATTTGGGTGAATAGTACTCTGACACGAAAAGTGCCCCGAAGACCCGAGTGAATAATACTAGAGTGAATAGTAACCGGGTGAGTAGTAATCCGTGAATAATAACTCGTCAAAGAAAATACCTAAGAAAATGATATTTCATGACCAGTACAAAAGAAATGATATCTCATACGAATATAATATAATATACGAAACTGCAAATGGATTTTCACCTGCCATGCGGTAATCCACGTAGACAGATCATTTCCATATTTTAATAAAGAATGAATACGAAATGTCATTCACCATGCATGCAGTAATCCACATAGACATGTTATTCCAACAGAATAATAAAGAATGGAATAACAGAAGAATTCACCAGGCATGCGATAGACCACACAGACAGGTTATTCTAGCAGAATAATAAATAATGGAACCAGGTCATGCGTAATACGCACAGACTGAATATTCCAACAGAATAATAAAGAATGGAACCAGGTCATGCATAATCAGTACAGACAAGATATTCCAACAGAATAATAAAAAATGGAATAATAGAAGAATTTCACCATGTATGCGGTACTTTGCATAGACAGGTTATTCCAACATAATAATAAAGAATGGAATAACAGAAGCTCTCTTCATGAATACGAAAGAAATAATACCCCTTACCTCAAAAGAAGACTGGATACTGGAATAGTGAGGTAGCAGACTTCTTTTCTTCTTTCTCTCTATAATTTCTCTCTATAATAATTGTTCTATAGCTTTAGTGAATTGATGAGAAATGAAGGAAGAATGAGCTTCTATTTATAGAAAAATATAGTTTCGATAATTGCACGTTTTGGGGCTCGAAATATTAAAGTATAATACCTTCCTCTTTTCCTTTATTTTTAATTTAGTCCTGCAAGTATTATCAAACTTTCACCACCTCCCCTAATAGTAAATTATGTGAATCAATAGTTCTAGACATGTGAAAATACGAATTATAGTATAGTACCTCCATCTATACCTCAATTTTTAACTTAGTCATGCAAGTATTATCAATCTTGCACCAACTCCCCTAATAGTAAATGAATGTGAATCAATAGTACACACATGTGAATAAATAGTTATAATCATGTGAATCAATAGAAGTTAATTGCTCATTTATCCTGTGAATTACCCGATTGGTCAATATAACCTCCAAACATCAATTATTATCGAAATAAATGTCGTTTTCCACTAACACTAATAATTCTAACACAATAGGAACTATCAATTTCATCTTTAATCAACACGAACTTATTCATCATTAATATTATAACGCACAATATTTAACAACCAGGTCGTTCCCAGGAAAGAGGGGGCTTTCTGATAAGGATTTCTCCTTATTGGCGAGCAATTAGGTGACTGAATCTCTCATTGACAGAACTTCTAGACATTGTCAATATTATAAATATTAATATGAATAACTTTGTCGTTTCAACTATTGATTTAATCATAGTAGCACACGACATTGATTATTGAGGTAAGTAATGGAGCACATGAGACCATTGAGTCATCGCTGATCAATAGCCAGGATAATGTGCATCAAGAAGACAATAATCCTCCTATAAATAACGACACCGACCAAATGACGAATAACGGTACGTTTAGGAGTTTTTTAGAATTCATGAAACACCAAACGAGAGAGACTCCTGTTCATAATGCAGGTAGAAACAATGGCAACCCACGGTTGGTCACCGCCAAGCAGTTCAAGGAACTGGGACCATCAGAGTTTTTGGGAAGGCCAGAACCACTTAAAGCAGATACATGGATAAAACAGATCTCCAAGATATTTGATGTCTTGGAATGCTCAGAGGAGCAAAATGTTTCATTCGCCACCTTTATGTTGCGTGAAGAAGCAGATCATTGGTGGGAATCTGTAAAACATACCCAGCCTAACGCACTCAAGATGTCTTGGGAGAAGCTCCAAGAATTATTCAACGACAAGTTCTTTCCCGAAAGTATTCGTCACATGAAGGAGGTGGAATTCATCAAACTAGAGAAAAATAATATGATCGTGTCGCAGTACGAGGCTATGTTTGCGGAGTTATCCTGGTTTGGATCCCATTTGGTCGATAATGAGGAGCGAATGACGCGAATGTTTCTGCGAGATTTGAAACCCGAAATACGTCAATACCTTATTTCAAACAAACTTTGTTTATATTCAGATGTTATGAATAAGGCTCAGTTAGTGGAGAGCGATAATGAGTTATCACAACCAAAAGGTAACGACCAACAACATGATAATAATCATACCGGTGGCAACAGCCATCGGAACAATGATAACCATCGTGGGGGAAATTATCATGCCAATAATGGTAACCACTTCGGTGGTAATCATGGCCAAGATAATAAAAGTGGAAATTTCAAGAAGAGAATGTTCAATAATGATGGAAAGACAGCAGCACCAACACCCGTTGTTAAGGAAGAAGAACGACCATCGGTCGTATGTTTCAAATGCGGACAGGAGGGACACATCCATCCAAACTGTATGCAGCAACCCAAAGTATGTTTCAATTGCGGAAGAGAAGGTCACCTAGCTCGATTTTTTCGTGTAGTGAAGTCAAGTCCAGCTGGGATAGTGATGCCAAAGGATGTCCCAGACAAGTCAAAGCTGGTAGTTTAAGTGAAAGCGTTTGTCGAGGAACCTGAACAAAGTTGTCACCGATAGGTTAATCATAAACTCTTGCATAGTCTATACCTTATTCGATACCGGTTCTACACACTCTTTTATTTATCCTATTTACGTTCAACGTTTAAATTTAACTCTGGAGAAATTAAGCTGTCAGTCGAAACTACAGTTTCACGTTGCGGCGCTACAGTTTACACTGCGGCGTGAGCATGGCGCTGTGGCGCAGTGGATACACTACGAAGCCGCGTTGCGGTGTGGCGCCAGCGCTGCGGCGCAAAACTAACACCGCTGGGCTGTGCCGCGACGTTAAATTACAGTTTCGACTGACAGCTTCGGCAATAGTGCAAGGAAAAAGCCCATTTTGACCTACAAGCTCATTTCTAACAGACTAATTCACATACAATTCATACAAAAACTTCATGTAAACATAATTCAAGAATTCCTAACATGTTTCTACCCATACAACAATATAAACAACAAAATTAACACATCCAATTTCACTATTTTTGGCTAAAAACTAACTTTTTGATATTTTTTATGAAAATAAATACTGTAATTTTGTTTTTCAACCAAAACCATTAATTTAAAGCATTTTATCAAAGTATATACATACTCTAACAAATTGAATAGCCAATTTATCAATAAAACAACTAAACATCCCATAATTTCTATTTTAACTAAACAATATATAATCACAAAAACTCTCTGTAAAATACTTTTTCTTCACAAATTACATACATATCATCAATTCATTAATTATAACTCATGAAAATAGTTTTAACATCACTAATATGCCATATAAAGTCATATAACAACAACAATTTATCCTTACACAAGGATTTTATAGAGAATTAGAGAAGAAAAAAACTAGAATTTTAGAAAACATAAAAGAAAAAGGGTAGGATGAAACCTTGAAGAAGATGATGCTGACTATCTCTTTGCTTGTCAAGCTTTTCTCCACTTCACTTCCAATTCTCTAGAATTTTCTCAAGCTTTTTCTCTCACTTTTTCTTTCTCTCTTCTTCTTCTTCTTTCTCTGAGTTTTCTTTTCTTTTCTCTTACCTCTCTACTCTATTCTTATGTCTTAACAAATAACGTATATAGGATATAATATATATTAATTATATAATATAAATATAAACATAACTGATATCAGTTATTTGAGTTTTGAAATCAAAAGCCATAAGGCTTGTTTGGCTAACCACTAAAAAAATCAATTAATCCTTATGCCTTTTTTGGTAAAACACAAATAGATTAAAGACTTAATAGACATTAGGCCTTGTTTGGCAAAACTGAATTAAAATTCTTTTAAGTTATTTTAATAACTCCTTTATAAAATGTTATTTGTCACACTTTACTAAATTAAATTAATCTTAATAACAATTTATTAAATCACTTCATCACATAAATCAATACCACCAAAATTATAATTATCTATATAATTATAACTTTATTTACTTAACTAACACATCCTTTTAAAGTATAAATTCCAATAAAAAGTATAGTAATTCAATTAATCAAAACTCTCTAACTTAATAATTAAATTAAATTAGCAAAATAATTAATTTCCATAATTATTTATTTAACAAATAGTTAACCAAATTGAATCAAATTTGAACAATTATTTATTTAACAGTAAACACATCCATTAAATACTTAAATAATTTAATAAATATTTAATATAACAATTAAAAATTCTGGAATGTTACAGTGAATAGGGCTCAGTTAGTGGAGCAGCGATAATGAGTCAACACAATCAAAAGGTAACGACCAACAATACGATAATAATCATACCGGTGGCAACGGCCATCAGAATAATGATAACCATCGTGGGGGAAATTATCATGCTAAGAATGGTAACCACTTCGGTGGTAATCATGGCCAAGCTAATAGAAGTGGAAATTTCAAGAAGAGAAGGTTCAATAATGATGGAAAGATAGCAGCACTAGCACCCGTTGTTAAGGAAGAAGAACGACCATCGGTCGTATGTTTCAAATGCGGACAGGAGGGACACATTCGTCCAAATTGTACGCAGCAACCCAAAGCGTGTTTCAATTACGGAAGAGAAGGTCACCTAGCTCGATTTTGGCGTGTAGTGAAGTCAAGTCTAGCTGGGATAGTGATGCCAAAGGATGTCCCAGACAAGTCAAAACTGGTAGTTTAAGTGAGAGCGTTTATCGAGGAACCCAAACAAAGTTGTCACGGGTAAGTTAAACATAAACTCTTGCATAGTCAATACCTTATTCGATACCGGTTCTACCCACTCTTTTATTTCTCCTATTTGCGCTCAACGTTTAAATTTAACTTCGGAGAAATTAAACTTTGACTTATCTATTGAAACTCTGTTAAGAGAAACATTCATTTCATGTGTTATCCAAGTCTTGGATGAGAGTCACAATTTTTAAATGATATTTCTAGCGTTAATAAATTTCCTGACGTATTCCCTGAAGACTTCTTGACCTACCACAAAGCGTAAAAGTAAATTTTGTATTGACCCCAGTACAAAACCCATTTCTAAAACCCTCAAATATTTCTTCACCCAAAACGAACGTAACATGCACTGAAGATGTTGGCTCGAGCTGTTGAAGTTTATGATTATACCATTCAATACCATCGTGGGATAAGCGAACGTGGTAGCCGACATGTTGAGTAGAAGATCATATGCATTTACGAGTGCGATTATACGAACCTAATTGAAGATAGAAAATATACGATTAGAACTGACTTTAAACAATAATGTTAAGGCTACAGACCCGAAGCTGATGAATGTGAAGAAGAAGGTTCAAGAGGGCGTTATTCTAGAAGCAAGAGTTAATGAAGAGAGAAAATCTCAACCCTCGATTTAAATGGCCCATTTGAAATCCTCGATCGAGTAGGAACTGTGGCCTATAAACTCTCTTTAACACCAAGTATGTCGCGTGTTTTTCACGTATCAATGTTACGTAAATATGTGGACGACCCGAACCACATTATTGATTTAGAACCGGATGAGATAGCGGAAGATTAAATGTATGAAGAGATACCTGTTAAAATCTTAGATAAAAAGGAATATATTCTACGCTCAAATGTTATACCTCAAGAGTTAGAATCTAACGAAGTGTCCTTATCTATTCGGCATACCAGGTACATACGTAAATTTTGAGGGTGAAATTTTATAAGGAGGGGTGATTGTGAGACCCCAAATTTTATGAATAAATATTTAATATTCTCGATTTTTTTTATATTATGGTGTGGATTTGAGATAATGTTATAGTTGTTGGTAATATTTATAAATTTTGAAAAGTAAGCAAGTGGTTATAAAATATTTGATTGGTCGAGGAATATTCTTTTCGTCGAGAAATATCCGTATGACGACACAATCATTGGTGGACCCCACAACGAAATTATTGTCGGATTGAGAAAACGACAAATATATCTTTTTATATAAATAAAGGCGAAAGTTTTATCGTTAACTGTTTAACTACCCGGTAGTAAAAGTACAGTAATACGCGTGATTGCATAGTAGTACATGATATTAATTATTGGTGCTTACGTGAGAAGTCACTCAGTTTTGCTCCATAATTTTTACAGTAATTACTGTTCAATATTTTATTTTATTGATTCAATAATTGCTGCGTTGATATTTTATATTATTGTTGTTTCAATAATTATCACTGCACAGTATTTCCCATTATCAAATTAATAATTCATATTATTTGAATAATATTATTAGATAGCATTATGGGCAATGTCAAGAAAGTTCTGTCAAGGAGAGGTTTGGTCACCTAATTGCGCGCCAGTAAGGAGAAATTCTTATCAAAAAGCCCCCTATTTCCTGGAAACGGCCTGGTTGTCATTATTGTGATTCTGTAATATTATTTGTGAATAATTAATTATTGATTTATATGATAAGAAAATATTTATTTTATGTGGACATAAATGATAGATAGGAAAATATCTATTTAATGTGGTTATAATTGAAGGAATTAATGTTGAGGTGTTTTATCAGTATTTTTGTCGAAAGAGAGGTATTAAAAAATCAAATCGGTGGTCTTAAAGCTCTATTGCTTGAGTTATAATTTTGATCTGACCGTTGGATTGTTGAGATTTTTGGATATGTTATACATATATAAGTTAAGTATATGTCCACAAATTTTGAACCGTTACAAATTAGCGTATGATTTGTTATGAATTTTAAGAGGTGTTAAAAATCATCCGTTTGTGAATTTCGGATATTTTCTGTTTGGAATTTGGAAAAACTTAAAGCTACAAAATTGTAGAGAATTCGATTTCGTGTGGAATGGACATAAAATTTGTATTTTTCTGATTAAAGGGATATTTGTCGACGTCGGGATTTTTGAGTGTCCCTTTTCGTTACTTGTCTTTTGGTGTTCTCATGTTAATGTGAGATTTGTTTGAAAAAACAAGTGAAAAAGGTCCGACATGTATAATGTCGACGATTGACTTTAAGAGTCGCCAGTTGGTGTATTTAACTAGTTGCACCAACGCAACCGAAAAGGTTTTCACATTGACCCAGTGATTTGACACTACTAAACGGGTCTGTGAAACCGAGATTCATTAAGGGTTTGGGGGCTTGATTATGCGGAGGGAAGGTGTTAGGCACCCCCCGACATCCGTGTTACCACGGTGACTGCCACTCTTCAAAGAAATTGTTATATGAATGTGTGTGTTTGTGTGTGTGTGTGGGTCAATGTGCAATTATTTGAAAGTAGTGCGAGGCCTCGTTCGCACCTATATACCCAAGGTTTGAATTTATAGAAAAATTCAGTTTTAACCAAGATATAGCAATGAAATTTTATAAAAAGAGGTTTTTCAATCCTTGTGCTCAATAGGAATTGAGACCTTTTCATACTTCCATTTTATTATTAAATGTCTGGCTTGTTTGCTTTTATTTTTGAGATGAGAGGCATTCTCGATGAAATAATATACAGTAGTGCCGAACTTCTCACGGGCATGACAACTATCCAAGAAAATTCAGACACTATAAAATAATGTACAAGCTGCTTACAACTGAAAATGTCCATCATGGGAACCGAATCTAGATTCAGTAGACTGAACCTGTGATCACATGATTCCTAGGCTCACATGATACTGCAATTTGTATGGAAAGCAGTAAACAGTTATATATATATAAAAGTTGTAAATATATATATATATATATATATATATATATATATATATATATATATATATATATATATATATATATATATATATGAACATTATCAACCGCCACGAAGTAAACTCCAGGCGGGATAAAAATGTAAATAAAGCTGTAAAAGCGATCAACTGCCACGAAGTGAACTCCAGGCAGGACGAAATGTAAATAAAGCTGTAAAAGCTCACGAAGTGAACTCCAGGGCAAACAGGAATGTAAATATATATATATATATATATATATATATATACAAATTTATATATAAAAGCAGTAAACGCACTGGATGTAAAATCCAGGCTCATCGGATATGTCCGACAGCAGTTATATATATGTATATATATAAAAGTGAGTAAATGCATCGGATGTACAATTCAGGCTCATCAGACAGAGTCTAACCACAGTTTATATATATATAAGCAAATAAACCCTCCAGACCGAAGTCTAGGCTCAATCGAGGCATAACTCGATAATGTTAGTCCATATATATGAAATATATACATATATTAGTATATATATATATATATATATATATATATATATATATATAGACAAAAATGAAAACCACGGACATAAGTCTGGGAAAACACACTCACACGACTCTCAATGTGTACAACAGTGTGTGATAATAGGAGAAAGAGGCTTTATAGAATGTAAGAAGGCTTACAGTGGGCTGCCAAAGTAGACTTCTATGACTTTAAATGGATAAACACTCAGCTCCCACCGGATAAAAGATAGCTATATGTGAGCTAACTAGTGTTTAAAGAAGATGGAACACTCAAAAAATGTGTATGCAGAGTAAAATAGACAGGGCTTCCTCGCCTTTTTCCTTCTCTCCTTCTCAAATGGCTGACCCAAGCCTTATATTTATAGACGGATGGCCGCAGGTACACCTGCGGCAGCCACAGTTGTACCTGCGGCAGTCGCAGTCGTACCTGCGGCTGGTCGTGGTGGATCTGAGCCTTACGGGTCCCGTTGTCTCATAGTACGTGTACTCATGCACTGTAATGTCCGCTCGAACTTGCAGAACTTCAATCCGAGCATCCAAACTAAGTATATATGTACTTCTTCAGATTGCTTGTGTCGAGAGTTACGTAATGACATGGATTAGAGGTTGTACGAAGTTAGAAAGAGGGGTCTATGCCCATGGTCTTCAAGCTTCAAATTCTATCCAAAGTACTGCCACACGTAATAGTCACTTGGGATTGTCACTCCTCGGTTCTTGTGGGACAATATCGGATGTATGTATTTATGAAGTGTTGAGACGACGTGTCATTTGTCAAAGGAACAAGATGATGTTTGACTCCTCGCTGGGGTTATCGCCTATTTTAGTTGAAAATAGACGTTGCTCAGGGTTACAACTGAGATTGGACTACTTGTTGTTATGCTGCGATATCATCTTGTTGACTTGGAAAGATGACGTTATGACTCCTTACCGGGGTTATCGCCAGTTTAAGCGGAAAGCAGACATTGCTCAGGGTTACATCTGAGATTGGACTGCCTGTTTGTATGCCTCACTATCATCTGTGGGTATTGAAGCTGATCGCATATGTTTGAAACAAGCATTTCTGGGGTTATCGCCGGAACTGTAATGGCATCCCTTGGGACTATCACCAAGGATGGGGTTGCTACTCCCAGTGTTGTCTATGGGACTGCAATTGAACGTCGCGGTGTTATCGCCGAGACATGATTGTCCTCTCTGGTGTTGTTGCCGGTCTTATGATCTGTATATCTCGAAGATAACATGATACTTCTTTGTAGAGTAAAATTCAAGAATGCTCAGAAAAATATTTCCAGGAAAAGATACTGGATGAAGCGCAAATATCAAGGATATTCCACTAATTTCATGGAGTATAGAAATCAAAACTTTAACCAACTGAGTATAATAAAGAATGGAATAACAAAAGAAATCACCAAGCATGCGATAGACCGCACAGACAGGTTATTCCAACAGAATAATAAATAATGGAACCAGGTCATGCGTAACGCATAGACAGAATATTCCAACAGAATAATAAATAATGGAACCAGGTCATGCGTAAAGCACATACATGATATTCCAACTGAATAATAAATAATGGAACCAGGTTATGAGTAAAGCACAGACAGGTTGTTCCAACAGAATGATAAATAATGGAATAATAGAAGAATTTCACCAAGTATAGGGTAACCCTCATATACAGGTTATTCCAATAGAATAATAAATAATGGAACCAGGTCATGCGAAAAGCACAGACATATTATTCCAATAGAATGATAAAGAATGTAATAACAGAAGAATTTCACCAATTATAGCGTAGCCCTCGTATACATGTTATTCTAAAAGAATAATACAGAATGGAATAACAGAAGTTCTCTTCATGAAGACGAAAGAAAGAAATAATACCCCTTACCTTAATAGGAGATTGAATACTGCAGTAGTGTAGTAATAGAATACTCTTCTTCTTTCTCTCTTATTCTCTCTATACTTTCTCTCTCTATAGCTTGAATGAATTCGTGAAAAATAATGAAGAACTAGGCCTCTATTTATAGAAGATTTCTAGTTTAGCTCTTGCAATGTGAAAAGGCAAGTGGAAAGTGGCTCTTGTTAAGGTTTTGTGGAGGAATCATGCTATTAAAGAAATGACATGGGAGTTGGAATCAGAAATGAAAGCGAGGTACCCTCACTTTTTCGAAACACCAGGTACGTACATTAATTTCGAGGATGAAATTTCATAATGAGGGGAGGTTATAAGACCCCGAATTTTTTTTAAATAAAATCGAATTTCCTCTAATTATTATTGTGAATAATAAGGTGTTAATGTGATATAATGTTTTGATTATGAGTGAAATGTGCAAATTTTACAAAATAAGAAAGTGGTTATAAAATATTCCTTTTGTCGGGGAATATTCGTTTGGTCGTGGAATATTCTTTTTGTCAGAAATCTCCGTACGACGGCACAGTCATTTATGGGCCCCATAACGAAAAATAGTTGAATGAAGGAAAATGACAAAGTATGAGTTTTTATAATTAACGGCATAATTGTTACCGTTAACACTGTTGGAATACCTTGTGGTTATAATACGGTAATATGCGTGGTTGCACAGTAGCACACGGTATTGCACAGTATTGTTGAATTATTGATTCGTACGTAAGAAGGCACTACTCAATAATTTTTACAGTAGTTACTGTTAAATATTTTATTTTATTGATTCAATAATTGCTGCGTTGAAAGTTTATATTATTATTGTTTCAATAATTGTTAATGCACATTATTTCCCATTATCAGATCAATAATTCATATTATTTGAATAATATTATTAGATAGCATTATTGGCAATGTCTAGAAAGTTCTGTCAAGGAGAGGTTTGGTCACCTAATTGCGCGCCAATAAGGAAAAATCTTTATCGGAAAGCCCCCTCTTTCTTGGGAACGGCATGGTTGTCATAATTGTGATTCTGTAATATTATTTGTGAATAATTAGTTATTGATTTATATGATAAGGAAATATTTATTTGATGCGGATATAAATGATGAATTTATTTATTTTATGTGGTTATTAATGAAGGAATTAATATTGAGGTGTTTTATCAGTATTTCTGACGGACTGGAGGTATTAAAAATTAAATCAGTATTTTTCAGATATATTGCGTGAGTTATAATTTTTAATCCGACCGTTGGATCGTTGTGATTTTCGGATATGTTAAACATATATAAGTTGAGTATATGTCTACAAAATTTGAACCGTTAAAAATGAACGTATGATTTGTTATGAATTTTAAGAGGTGACTGATTTGGAAATTATGTTATAAATGATTTTTGGTGGAAAATTCTAGAATTAAGTGAGCCCCACTTGTGGTTGGTGAAAAAATATGCTGAATTTTATTTCAAATGTGGTGGGTGGCAATAATAGCAGGTAAAGCCATCAGGTAGCAGGTCAAGTCGGCTTTGGTGTGCTAACATTTTCCTATAAATAGAGGGCTAAGTTAGAATTGAAAATCACACCAGAAATAAGTTTTCTCTCTTTCTCTCTCTATATTATCGAGCGTATTTTGTGAGTATTTAGATACTTTGAGAGTTGTTATTCAGTACAAGTTTCATTTAGCATCACATCCGACCTTTCATTCTGAAGTATTGTCTTTTTGAGGTAAAGGATGTTATTTTCTTCTTAAATGATATTATTTTCTTCAATATCATTATGCTGAGATATTGTTATGAATTTTATTGTGGAGTTTCTAACTTTTTGTGTCGGGATTACTATTCACGTATACGGCACTATTCACGTATACGACACTATTCACCAAAAAATAAAATTTTCTCTTTTTCATTCCAGATGTCTTTTATGGTTACTATCTTTGATTGTATCCATGTTTTGATCTTTATTTTTGAATTCTACTTCACACTTGGTTATTATGGAGTATTATTGAATTTGGATAAACCAAAATACGAATCCCTAATATTTGTCCTTCTGTCTCACTGGATTCGTTCTCTAAAATGTTTTTCATCATCCTTAGTCCTTAATGATGATACTTGATGAATTTCTTTGGCCCGTAGTGCAAAGATGTATGATTACCTGATGAATATCTTTGGCCCGTAGTGCAAAGATGAACAGGTGTTGAGATGAACATGACCAACTGGTGATACAAATGAATATCTTTGGTCCATAGTGCAAAGATGAATATTTGATTCAAGATGTATATTGATTGATGTTACAAGGATAAAATATTGATGATGGACTTTTAAATTCATAGATGATAGTAGATTTCATTCTCTACTTAACTCTTCTAATGGATTGCTATTTTCGCTGCAGAATATTGATCTAAAACTTGTTGTCTATTATATTCTATCAGATTTTCCCTGTTGAAGACTAATGATAATTTGTTGTATATTATCTTAGTCATAATATTCTTTACTGAGCTAGTTGAGCTCATTCTTTTCTTTTTTGTTCCATTTTTCTTCTCAGGAGGTGAGAATATAGCAGGATCTAGTCGGGGTATGGAGTGATGGTTCTAGAAAGATATTTTAGCAGTCCTCAATATTTCTGTAAAATAGTGTATGAATAATTGTAATGAGGACTTATTTGAGTGTGGATATTGTCTAGAAGATAATATTTGTATTTAAACTCACAGTATGTGTTGTCGTATTTTACATGACAATTATATTATTAAAGTTGTAGTTTGTTTTACGTACCATGTATTTGGCGACTCAGAATGGGTGTGGTGTATACCTATTTTGGGGGCGTCACAGTTGGTATCAAAGCTTAGGGAATGATCCCTGCCTGAGATGTGAGACTAGAACTAGGAGGGGAGAGACGGGTAAATCCTTCGCTAGTGTGTTCTACCTAAGCTTATTTGTTGGTCGGTCATAATATAGGGATATTATGTGATATGTTAATTTGTTTAATTAACTATTTTTATGGCAGTTTTTAAGAATGGCTACTGAGAACGTTAACAATGGAGTGTATGAGACTGTGGAACAACCTTTAGTCACAAACCAGGAGAACGTGCAATAGGAAGGCAATATTCCTCTTATAAACAACACTACTGAGCAAACGATGAATGATGGAATGTTTAAGAGCTTTTTGCAGTTCATGCAAAATCAGACGAGGGAGACTCGTATACAAAATACGGGTGGAAATGATAGCAATGCGCGGTTTGTCACAGCCAAGCAATTCAAAGAGTTGGGACCATCAGAATTTTGGGAAAAGCCAGATCCGATTAAGGCGGAGACGTGGGTCAAGCAAATTACCAAGATATTCGATGTCTTGGGATGCACGGAGGAACAGAAGGTTCCTTTCGCCACTTTTATGTTCCGTAATGAGGCAAGTTACTGGTGGGAATCTTTGAAACGTACCCATCCAGCTGCACTCAACATATCTTGGGAGACATTTCAGAAATAATTCAATGATAAGTACTTTTCTGAAAGTATTCGTCATATGAAGGAAGTGGAGTTTATTAGACTGGAACAGAACAACGTGACTGTGTCTCAGTACGAGGCAAAATTCGCGGAGTTATCCATGTTTGCACCTCATTTGGTTGAAAATGAGGAACGTATGACGCAAATGTTTCTAAGTGGTCTAAAACCTGAGATTTGTCAATACCTTATCTCTCATAAATTTTCTCTATATTCAGATGTTGTCAACAGGGCTCAATTATTAGAACGAGATAATGAGTATACTCAACCGAGGGACCATAACCAGGGTTATACCAGTGACAACAGTCATCAGAGTGATGATAACCAGCGAGGAGGGAAAAATACGGACAAAAGCGGTAACCACTCGGGTGGTAATCGTGGCCAGGATAATAAGAGAGGTGAAACAGGTGGAAATTTTAAAAAGAGAAGATTTAACGATGACGGGAAGATGTTGGCAGCAGCACCAACAACAAATTCTAGGGGAGGAGAACGACCGTCAGTTAGATGCTACAAATGCGGAGAGGAGGGACATATAAGTCTAAACTATTCACAGCCTTTCAAGGTATGTTTTAGTTGTGAAAAAGACGGTCACATAGCTCGATTTTGTCCAGTAGTGAAATCAAGTCCAGCTAGGACGGTGGAATCAAAGGCGGATATGGATAAAACAAAGTCGGCAATTTTTGGAAGAGTGTTTTTCGTGACTTCTCAAAAAGCGAGTAACCCGAACGAAGTTAGCACGAGTTAGTTAATTATAAATTTTTGCGAAGTTTATACCTTATTAGATACCGGTTCTACCCATTCTTTTATCTCTCCTGCTTGTGCTCAACGTTTAAACTTGACTCCGGAGAAATTAGACTTTGACTTATCTGTAGAGACTCCGTTAGGAGAAACTTTCGTTACATCCACTGTTTATAAATTTTTCTTAATCCAAGTTGGCACTATCACATTACCTGTTGATCTTATCTCTTTAAAGATACTTGCTTTCGATGTGATTTTAGGAATTGATTGGTTAACCACTCATCATGCCAAAATTGATTATTTTTCGTAAGGTTGTTAGTTTTCATATTCCTAACCAATCTGTTATGCGAATTCAAGCAACCAAACCATTGAAGTCAAACACTTTCATATCAAGCCATAAAGCCATTCGTTTATTAAAAAACGGATGTCAAGCTTTCTTAGTCCATTTCATGGATTTAAACAAAAATACGTTAGATTTGAATGATATTTCTGTTGTTAGTTAATTTCCTGAAGAATTTCCTAGTCTACCCCCAGAGTGTGATATTGAATTTTGTATCGATTTTGAAACCGGTACAAAACCCATTTCTAAAATCTCATATCGAATGGCTCCTATTGAACTTCGGGAGTTAAAAACTCAACTACAAGAGTTTGTACTCAAGCCTCTATCTGGTGACTTCTTTTGTGGAATGCACCAAAGCCAGACTCTCCGTAGGGGACGTTATATTTGTGTGGTGGTAAAACGATAGGTGCCTGATGAGTGAGTTTTATACACATAAATTGGATACATTCGAGCTTAATTTATTTTTGTTCTCAAGTCTTTTAGGATGTTTTTATGTGTTTGTGTCTATTCATATATGTTTTATATTGTTTTGTAGGAATTGGGACAAAAGTTACTTGGATCGACGTTTGGGGTGGCTAGATTCACGTTTTTGGCTTGTCATTTACGCAGTAGTCACTTCAGAGCCAATTTTACTATAGCTCCGGACATTATTTCGAAAAACTCAAAGAATGAAAGTTATAGATCTACTTCTCCTCTTTCCGTAAAATCTTGAATCATCGAAATCGGAGTTCGGACAAAGAAGTTATGGTCATTTTCCCAAAGGACGTCGGAGCAAAAAATGTCAAAACTTGTAACAGCGCCGGGGCGCTGATTTTAATCCTATTTGCATCGCCGGGTCGCTATAAGGCAGATTCTCAGCATCATAAATAGTGCTGGGGCGCTGGGGAAGTGGTTGGGTGCGGCCTGGACGCGTTTTGGGCGAATTTTGACACCTTTTTGACTCCAAATTGGATTGGGTTTGTTCCAAAACTAAAAATTAGACTTGTAACCTATAAATACATGATGTAAGGCATAAAATAAAGGGAGATTACATAGATTAGACTAGATTAAACACTCCTTTAGATTAGAACATAACCTTAGTTCTTATTAGTTTTAGAGATTGAAGCAACTTGGAGACTATTGAATATTCAAAGCAGAAGCAAGAGGGGAGCATCAAATTTGCTGACAACAGATTCTATTCTCTTCTATCATCATACTTTTATCTTTTAATGTCTATTCAGTTGTGGATTCTTGATTTTAATTCATTAATTATGAACTAACTCTTTCATTAAGATTTCAATTGAACTTTTTATGATTATGAATTTATTATTTGATTTATTCTAATTATTTATGTTGAAGTGAATTATTCATCTTGCATTGTGCTTATTGATTAATTATCTGGTCAGTAATTACCTTGTTACTCTAGAAGGAATTGAGAAAGGAATTCTTGGGTTAGAACTGGGCATGGTGACATGTGACTTAGTTATTTGCACAGTGAATAATTAGGTTTGTGAATAGAATGACAATATCTATTTGCCGCATTTAACACATAAGGAATTGGGATTGTAACGAGTTTAATTCAATTATTTTGCATAGAGATATAGCAAAATTAATCTGGATTAAATAGAAGGCAATTGATTACTCGAGAGAGGGCTTTTGGCATTTGAGAATTCCTTGTTAACAATTCAGTCGACATAATAATTGGGATAATTGGATAATTGGTTTATAGTTCATAATTGGGGATATTGGAGTCTTAGCCTTTATTTATTTGAATTCATTTATAAAGTAACCTAGTTTTAATTAGTTAATTTAGTTTTCTTAATTAAAAAATTCTCAATTTGCTATTGTTTAAATAAAATTGATTTGGTTAAGAGTTAGTAATTGGTAATTTTTATTAAATAATTCCTCGTGGGAACGATACTCTACTTTCACTTTATTACTTGTTGACCGTGTATACTTGCACGTATTCATTGATTGCAAAATCGATCAACAAGTTTTTGACGCCGTTGCCGGGGAATTAATTTAATAATTATTTTCCAATATTAATTTCAATCAAATTAGTCTTAATTTAAACATTTTTATTTTTTTTATTTTTTTTTATTTTTAATTCTCTTCCTATATTTCTCTCTTTTTAGGAACCATGGATGACTTTGCATATCAATGGTCATACACGAACATGACTCAACCAAGGGAAGCGGAGATTGACAGACTTGAGAAACTTTCTGCATTGTCAGCACAAATGGATACACTTTCGAAGATGGTCAACACTTTTGTAGCTCAACGTCGTCAAAGTGTGGCGGTTACTTGTGATTATTGTGCTGGAAATCATATGAGTCATCAATGCGCCATCAGTTTCGAGCCGGTACAGTATAGGGGTGATTATCCCAATAGTTATGTCTATCCCAACAATTTTCATCAGAATTGGGGGTATCACTCGAATTTTTCATGGAGTAACAATCAAGATCAATTTTATGCTCGAAGTCCAACATACCCACTTGGTTTTTCGTGTCCACCTCCACTACAACAGGAAGAACATTCAAATTGGGAGGAAGCCTTGAAAAAATTTATTACAGCTTTTGAAAAAGAGTACGAGGAAAAAGAAAAAAGATTTAATCAAATAGAGCTGAATATACAAAGCCAAGGTGAGTCAATAAAGAATCTGGAAAATCAATTGGGGTAGATAGCACATGTGTTGAACAACCGTCCTCAAAACACTTGGCTCTATGACATAGATAACGAGACTGATAATGAGCCCGATGGTGAGCCCGAGCCAAATCTACAACTAGATGAGCCATGAGATGAAAAAGAGGAGACAAGTGGGGATAATGACAACAAGGTCGGTGCAGAACTAATTATGAGAACCAATGATGATGAGCCAATGTTATTTATGCCTCAAGTGCCTTCTCCTCCACAGTTCAAGAGTCCGGTTAGATTTGCAAAACCTTGTCCGCTAGGTAGTCATGTCGTCGGCAATACTCCTTGTGACGTAAAAGCGAGTACAACTTCGAAGCCATGGTTCAATGAGTTGGAGAAGATAGAAGAAGAGATTGTTGTGTCTGACAAGCCTCAATGCCAGAATCTATTCGCAGACACAATGGAAAAAACACCTAGATGTTGGACGTTCTTGAATGCGATCTTATCTAAAGAAAGCATGTTAGGTGACTTTAATACAATGGCTATCGTAAATGGGAACCTACCAAAAGCTATATTATTTCCGATGGATGGAGGGTTCCTCAACTTTCGAAGAGGAATTGGATAGCATTGACCAGACAAAGTCAGGCTAAGACTATAAAACAAGCGCTTATTGGGAGGCAACCCAAGTTTAATTTTTATTTTTAGTTTTTATTAAGTTTTATATTAGTAGTTTTGAATTTGCATTTATTTAGGATTTAATAAAATTGCTTCTATCATAGTTTTACAGGTTATTCAAGTCAAATTCAAGTGTGGTGCCCAATTTGTTCCATGTGCTTAGCCTATTCTCCAAACTTAGCGGGCAAGGAGGAAGATTGTTATATTTTCAGGGAAGTCCTCTGCTTTAATTTTGTCTATTTCAGTCATCGAGGACAATGTCTAGTTTAAGTTTGGGGGCATTTTAGTGTCGTATTGCATATAGTTAGTTATTTACATTGTAGTTCGTTATGTTTTCGGGTTATTTACATTTAGTTTTTGCATTCAGTTTTTTGTTTAAAAAAAATTAAAAAAATCGCAAAAATAGTAGTTAGTTTACTATGTTTGTTGCGGTTAGTTTATATTTGCATGATTCCAACTGTTAGATAGTAAAAGTCTATTTTGGCCAATGATGAAACTGGAGTTAAGTAGATAAGTATAGTATTAAATATTCAGGCTTTGATGTAATTTCTTGTTATGAATTGAATCTTTTTCTGTTTGAAACTGGTATAATTAAGGTTAACACGTTAATAACAACTATGTTGACTGATTAAGTTTAAGTTGATACATAATGGATTTCTTAAGGATAATACTAGTGTGAAGGAATGAAAGACATGAATAGGCGGAGATGGCTAAATTTTGATAAAAACTTAAGTTTGGGGGGAAAATTTGGGATATATAAGCTTCGCTAAAAAAAAGAAAAAGAAAAAAAATTACCGTGGCTAGTTTTGTTTCGGGGCCTTTGTTACTTGAGTAAGTATGCCCGAAGGGGTATCTTAAAACCTAGCGCCCTAAGGTTTTATATGGTCTGTGAGTCGTTGGTCGAAAGCTCGCTAAGGGGTGACACTGTTAGCCTAATGGAATGAGACATTGCACAGTCACGATTAAAAAAAAGTAAAAAAAAACAATAAAATGGGAAAAGAGCAAAAAGCCCCCGTAATGAAAAGTAAAGCATAAGTATCCCGGATTGGACTCTTGAACTTGGTGGATGTTTGACTTTAGTTGGATCTAGCTTGTTTGTGAATTTTGTGAGTTTTCACTGTATGATGCCTTTAAAGAGACCTATTATGTGTTAAATTTGATTTAATATCAGTTACCACTGTTGTGGAGCACACACGCACTATATCAGTGATAACAATATAAGATTTAATGATTGATTGGGAAATTACTGATTTGTTTTAATATGATGTATTATCATGTTTACTTGATTTCTCTAAGGCCGGTTGAATAGACTTGTTTCTGTCATTACTGTTGGAGTCGTAGGCATATAGATTAGTTTCATTACATTGCATTGCATAACATTTTTATGTTTTTGCTTGAGGACAAGCAAAGGTTTAAGTTTGGGGGTATTTGATGAGTGAGTTTTATACATATGAATTGGATATATTCGGGCTTAATTTATTGTTGTTCTCAAGTCTTTTAGGATGTTTTTATGTGTTTGTGTCTATTCATGCATGTTTTATATTGTTTTGTAGGAATTGGGACAAAAGTTACTTAGATCGACGTTTGGGGTGGCTAGATTCGCGTTTTCGGCTTGCCATTTATACATCAGTCACTTCAGAGTCAATTTAACTATAGCTCCGGACATTATTTTGAAAAACTCAAAGAATGAAAGTTGTAAATCTACTTCTCCCCTTTCCGGAACATCTTGAATCATCAAAATCGAAGTTCGGCCGAAGAATTTATGGCCATTTTCCCAAAAGACGTCGGAGCAGAAAATGTCAGAACTTGTAACAGCACCGGGGCGCTAAGTTTAAGCCTATTTGCAGTGCTGGGAAGCTATAAGGCATATTCTCAGTGTCGTGGACAGTGCTGGGGCACTGGGGAAGAGGTTGGGTGCGGCCTGGACGCGTTTTGGGCGAATTTTGACACCTTTTTACTCCAAATTGGATTGGGTTTATTCCAAAACTATAAATTGGACTTGTAACCTATAAATACATGATGTAAGGCATAAAATAAAGGGAGATTACATAGATTAGACTAGATTAAACACTCCTTTAGATTAGAACATAACCTTAATTCTTATTAGTTTTGGAGATTGAAGCAACTTGGAGACCATTGAAGATTCAAAACAGAAGCAAGAGGGGAGCATCAAATTTGCTGACAACAGATTCTATTCTCTTCTCTCATCATACTTTTATCTTTTAATGTCTATTCAGTTATGAATTCTTGATTTTAATTCATTAATTATGAACTAACTCTTTCATTAAGATTTCAATTGAACTTTTTATGATTTTGAATTGATTATTTGATTTATTATAATTATTTATGTTGAAGTGAATTGTTCATCTTGCTTTGTGCTTATTGATTAATTATCTGATCAGTAATTACCTTGTTACTCTAGAAGGAATTGAGTAAGGAATTCTAGGGTTAGAACTGGGCATGGTGACATGTGACTTAATTATTTGCACAGTGAATAATTAGGTTTGTGAATAGAATGAGAATATCTATTTGCCGCATTTACACATAAGGAATTGGGATTGTAACGAGTTTAATTCAATTGTTTTGCTTAGAGATATAACAAAATTAATCTGGATTAAATAGAAGGCAATTGATCACTCAAGAGAGGGTATTTGGCATTTGAGAATTCCTGTTAACAATTCAGTAGACATAATAATTGGGATAATTGGTTTATAGTTCATAATTGGGGATAATGGAGTCTTAGCCTTTATTTATTTGAATTCATTTATAAAGTAACCTAGTTTTAATTAGTTAATTTAGTTTTCTTAATTAGAAAATTCACAATTTGCTATTGTTTAAATAAAATTGATTTGGTTAAGAGTTAGTAATTGATAATTTTTATTAAATAATTCCTCGTGGGAACGATACTCTACTTTCACTTTATTACTTGTTGACCGTGTATACTTGTACGTATTCATTGATTGCGAAATTGATCAGCAGTGCTGTTGTGACATGTTATCCAAGATTGGGATATGAATCACAGTTGAGAGCAACCGAAGTCGATGACCAAAGTACGTAGCTTTCTAGGCTTAACTGGTTACTATCGGAGATTCGTGGAAGGATTTACTGGAATCGTTACTCCGTTAACTTATCTGACTCGGAAAGATACAAAATTCGTATGAAGCGAGAAATGCGAAAAGATTTTCCAAGAGCTCAAGAGGCGACTCATTTCGGCACTGTTCTGACCACACCATCCTGGAAAAGCGAACGTGGTAGCTGACGCGTTGAGTAGAAGATCGTACGCAAGTATGAGTGCGATATTGTTAAATACAAAGACCTATTTTGTATAATTTACAAATGATAGAGATAGAGTTAAAGACTCCAGGGACCCACGTGATGATATACGAGAAGAATCGACTTTAATCGATAAAGTTAAAACCGCTCAAGCTACACACCAGAGCTGAGGAATATAAAGAATAAGGTGCAAGAAGGCTTATTCTAGAAGTAAGAGTCGATGAAGAGAAGAAAGCTCAAACCTTCAATTTATTTGAAATCCTCGATCGAGTAGGAACTGTGGCCTATAGACTCGCCTTAACGCTAAGTATGTCGCGTGTTCATAACGTTTTTCACGTATCGATGTTATGTAAATATGTGAAAGACCCGAACCACATCATTGAGTTAGAATCGGACGAGATAGCCGAAGATTTAACATACGAGGAGGTACCTGTCAAGATATTGGATAAGAAAGAGCATGTCCTACGAACAAAGGTTATACCACAAGTTAAGGTTTTATGGAGGAACCATGCTATAGAAGAAATGACGTGGGAGTTGGAATCAGAAATGAAAGCGAGGTACTCTCACCTTTTCGAAACACCAGGTACGTACGTTAATTTCGAGGACGAAATTTCAAAAGGAGGGGAGGTTATAAGACCCCGAATTTTTTTTAAATAAAATCGAATTTCCTCTAATTATTATTGTGAATAATAAGGTGTTAATTTGATATAATATTTTGATTATGAGTGAAATGTGCAAATTTTGAAAAATAAGCAAGTGGTTATAAAATATTCCTTTTGTCGGGGAATATTCGTTTGGTCGTGGAATATTCTTTTTGTCGAAAATCTCCGTACGACGGCGCAGTCATTTATGGACCCCATAACAAAAAATAGTTAAATGAAGGAAAATGACAAAGTATGAGTTTTTATAATTAACGGCATAATTATTACCGTTAACACTGTTGGAATACCTGGTGGTTAAAATACAGTAATATGCGTGGTTGCACAGCAGCACACGGTATTGCACAATATTGTTGAATTATTGATTCGTACATAAGAAGGCACTACTCAATAATTGTTACAGTAGTTACTGTTCAATATTTTATTTATTGATTCAATAATTGATGCGTTGATAGTTTATATTATTATTGTTTCAATAATTGTCACTGCACAGTATTTTCCATTATCAGATCAATAATTCATATTATTTGAATAATATTATTAGATAGCATTATTGGCAATGTCTAGAAAGTTCTGTCAAGGAGAGGTTTGGTCACCTAATTACGTGCCAATAAGGAAAAATCTTTATCGGAAAGCCCCCTCTTTCTTGGGAATGGTCTGGTTGTCATAATTGTGATTCTGTAATATTATTTGTGAATAATTAGTTATTAATTTATATGATAAGGAAATATTTATTTGATGCGGATATAAATGATGGATTTTTTTATTTTATGTGGTTATTAATGAAAAAATTAATGTTGAGGTGTTTTATCAGTATTTCTGTCGGAATGGAGGTATTAAAAATTAAATCAGGATTTTTCAGATATATTGCGTGAGTTATAATTTTTAATCCGACCGTTGGATCGTTGTGATTTTCAGATATGTTAAACATATATAAGTTGAGTATATGTCTACAAAATTTGAACCGTTAAAAATGAACGTATAATTTGTTATGAATTTTAAGAGGTGACTGATTCGGAAATTATGTTATAAATAATTTTTGGTGGAAAATTCTAGAATTGAGTGGGCCCCACTTGTGGTTGGTGAAAAAATGTGCTGAATTTTATATCAAATGTGGTGGGTGGCAATAGTAGCAAGTAAAGCCATCAGGTAGCAGGTCAATTCTGCTTCGGTGTGCTAACATTTTCCTATAAATAGAGGGTTAAGTTTGAATTGAAAATCACACCAAAAACAAGTTTTCTCCCTTTCTCTCTCTATATTATTGAGCGTATTTTGTGAGTATTTAGATACTTTGAGAGTTGTTATTAAGTACAAGTTTCGTTCAGCATCACATCCGACCTTTCATTCTGAAGTACTGTCTTTTTGAGGTAAGAGATGTTATTTTCTTCTTAAATGATATTATTTTCTTAAATATCATTATGCTGAGATATTGTTATGAATTTTATTCTGGAATTTCTACCTTTTTGTGTCAGGGTTACTATTTACATATACGACACTATTCACGTAAATGACACTATTCACGAATACGGCACTATTCACCAAAAAATGAAATTTTCTCTTTTTCGTCCCAGATGTCTTTTATGGTTACTATCTTTGATTGTATCCATGTTTTGATCTTTATTTTTGAATTCTACTTCACACTTGGTTATTATGGAGTATTATTGAATTTGGATAAACCAAAATAAGAGTCCCTAATATTTGTCCTTCTGTCTCACTGGATTCGTTCTCTAAAATGTTTTTCATCATTCCTTAGTCCTTAATGATGATACTTGATGAATATCTTTGGCCCGTAGTGCAAAGATGTATGATTACCTGATGAATATCTTTGGCTCGTAGTGCAAAGATGAACAGGTGTTGAGATGAACATGACCAACTGGTGATATAAATGAATATCTTTGGCCTGTAGAGCAAAGATGAATATTTGATTCAAGATGTATATTGATTGATGTTACAGGGATAAAATATTGATGATGGACTTTTAAATTCATAGATGATAGTAGATTTCATTTTCTACTTGACTCTTATAATGGATTGTTGTTTCCGCTGCAGAATATTGATCTAAAACTTGTTGTCTATTATATTCTATCAGATTTTCCCTGTTGAAGACTAATGATAATTTGTTGTATATTATCTTAGTCATAATATTCTTTACTGGGCTAGTTGAGCTCACCCTTTTCCTTTTTGTTCCATTTTTCTTCTCAGGAGGTGAAAATATAGCAGGATCTAGTCGGGGTATGGAGTGATGGTTCTAGAAAGATGTTTTAACAGTCCTCACTATTTCTGTAAAATAGTGTATGAATAATTGTAATATTGACTTATTTGAGTGTAGATATTGTCTAGAAGACAATATTTGTATTTAAACTCAAAATATGTGTTGTCGTATTTTACACGATAATTATATTATTGAAGTTGTAGTTTGCTTTATGTAGCATGTATTTGGCGACTCAGAATGGGTGTGGTGTATACCTATTTTGGGGGCGTCACAATAACTCACAATATTTATCAACCAGGTCATTCCCAGGAAAGAGGGGGCTTTCCGATAAAGATTTCTCCTTATTAGCGCGCAATTAGATGACCAAACCTCTACTTGACAGAACTTCTAGACATTGTAAATAGTGTAATTTATTAATATGAATAACTTTTTCATCTCAATTATTGATTTAATAACATATCATATAATGCAGATGATACTGTGACAATAATTGAATTAATAATATGAGAGATATGATGCAACAATTACTATAGCAATAATTGAGTATAATTGAGTGACTTACCATGTAAGCATCAATAATCAATACCGTGTGCTACTATGCAACCACACGTATTACTGTACTTTTACTACCTAGTAGTTCAACAGTTTTAACGGTAAAACCTCCGTCGTTATTTTCATAAAATATTTTTGTCGTTTTCTAACTACGACAGTACTTCCGTTGTGGGTTCACCAATGATTGTGCCGTCGTACGGATATTCCCGACAAAAAGAATATTCCCCGACCAATCGAATATAATCTGACAACTTGCATACTTTGCAAAATTTATAAATACTACCCACAACTATAATATTATATCAAATCCACAACATAATATTAAAAAAAATATTTTGAGAAAATAAAATCTTTATTCATAAAATTTGGAGTCTCACAATCTCCACTCCTTATGAAATTTCGCCCTCGAAATTTACGTACGTACCTGATATTCGAAGAGATGAGAATACCTTACTTTCTTTTCGGATTGTACCTTCCCGGTTATTTCTGCTCTATCATGATTTTCCTATTTCTCATCTCCTGTATTTTCAAATATCATTCTAGAACATAGTTTCAAAATAAGGGTTAATTAACATATCACATATTATCCCTATACTCTGACCGACCAATTAAATACCAAAGAAACTTAGGTAGATCATACTAGCGAAGGAATTCCCCGTCTCTCCCCTCCTAGTTCTTATCTCACATCTCAGCCAGGGATCATATCCCTAAGCTTTGATACCAACTGTGACGCCCCCAAAATAGGTATACATCACCCATCTTGAGTCGCCAGATACATGGTACATAATTCAAATACAACTTAATTATACAACAGTCGTATAAAATATGACAAAACATATGTTGGGAGTATTAATACGAATATTGCCTTATAGACAATATCCACACTCGATGGAGTCCTCATTACAATTATTATCACATTATTTCACAGAATAGTGAGGACTACTAATTCTATCATTTAGACTGTCACTCCGTTCGCCGACTATTCCCGGCTACGTTCTCATTTCCTGAAGAGAACAGTGAAAGAAAGGGTGAGCTCAACTAGCCCAGTAAGAAATATTATGACTAAGATAATGCAAAATAAATTATCCTTAGTCTCAACAATGTTAAACTGATAGAATATAATAGACAACAAGTTTAACTGCAGCGGAACAAGCAATCCATTAGAAGAGTCAAGTAGAGCATAAAACCTACTATCCTCTATGATTTAAAAAGATTTTCATCAACTTTATCGCTGAGACTCAGCTTAATAAATAAACCACATCATCCCTGAACCACGGCCAAGGATATTCGTGTAATCATCAATGGTCATGACTATACCGAATAATCACTGGTCATAGTCACACCAACAACTGTCCATCAATGAACTGCAGGCCAATGAGGACTTTTACCATATCATTCATCACATTACGGTCATGGCTATACCGAACAATCCCTAGTCATAATCATACCAAGTTCATCTATGCACATAAGCCAAAGATGACTTTAATCATAATATCAGCATGAAGATGATGACAATATTATAAGCATTAATCAAATGAAATCAAGGATAAATATTAAAGACTTTAATTTTATCCAAATATTATCAATCATAATCTAATATTGTTAATATTATAACACTATTTTAATCACTTCATAAACTTATAAACAATTTAATTTAATTATTTACACTTTACCAAATAATGCATTTACTCATTCAACAATGCCATACTCATAAGATTTCATCACCAATGATCAAATCACTCATCAAAAATCTGCATATACCTTATATAGGATTTTCAAGCCCTAAAATCCTATTTACCAGTTCTTCAACTCCACATAACATATTTAACTCATACGTTCGTAACTAAACTATTTTCATGAAAAATATCAAATCAGTCCCAAAAATTATTCTTTTTTGGGATTAAGCATAATATAGTCCTATATTGAAAATATATTTTTCTCGGAATTTTTAAAATTCATTTACTATTTTTCAAAAATCAATTTCTAATTAATTCCTTAAGAAATTAGCTACCTCAAGGTTAACTCCAGAATTTCCCAAATCTTGGCAGGATCTTACACATGTTAACATGAGCTTCCAGTTTAAATTTCATGGTCCTCGGAGTTATAGAACTCCGGTTATAGCATTTTTTGTCGAAAAAACCTAAATATTGAAATGGTCATAACTTACTCATTTTAAGTCGAAATGAGCTCATTTTTGGACAGGGTGTACTTTATACCATATACTTTCACGTCCCAAAAGGCCAGAATTTTTCTCATAAATTAAGTGGCTGAAACAGCCCTTTTAAATTTCTGGGCAGTAGCATTTTTTGATTTTGCAGCTTTTGACTCCTTTGCTAAAAGCAGTTCACACGAAAATCTACAACACCTTTTCCAGTGATTCCACTTGGATAAGTTACAAAACTCATAGACCTAATTCTAGAACTTGACCTCACTCAAAAATTTAAAATATAATAGGAGATATGGTCAATTGAATTTCATGTTCTATTTTCACCAAAATCTGATTTTTCAACCCTTTGTGATTTCTAAGAAACTTTTATGTTTTCACATAATAACCAACATAAATCTTCATAGCACTTACTAATACCACATATACCCATGATTTTTATCAGTCCAATGCTTTTGTTATGACTTTCATCATAATCCACATATACAGATTATTTCCACAAATTAATAAGGAATGAAATACAAAGGATCATTCACCATGCATGTGGTAATCCACATAGACAAATTATTCCAATAAAATAATAAAGAATGGAATAACAAAAGATTCACCATGCATGCGATAAAGACCGCACAGGCAGGTTATTCCCAACAGAATAATAAAGACGGAACTAGGTCCGACGTAAAATGCACAGACAAGATATTTCAACATAATAATATAGACGAAATCAGGTTCGACGTAAAATGCACAGACAGGATATTCCAACAGAATAATAAAGAATGGAATAACAACAGAAATCACCATGCATGCGATAAACCGTACAGACAGGTTATTCCAACTAAAATTATTAATGAAACCAGGTCAGGCGTAATACACACCGACAGGATACTCCGACAGAATAATAAAGAACGGAATAATAGAAGAATTTCAACATTTATGCGGTACTTCTCATAAATAGATTATTCCAACATAATAATAAAGAATGGAATAACAGAAGAATTTCACCAAGTATATGGTAGTCCGCGTATACAGGTTATTCCAACAGAATAATAAATAATAAAATAACAGAAGTTCTCTTCATGAATACAAAAGAAATAATACCCCTTACAGGTACAACAAATAATATCCCTTACCTTTGAAAGAAACTAGATATAGGAGTAGTGAGGTAGTAGGCTTCTCTTCTTATTTTTCTCTATAGATTTTCTCTCTATAGCTTTTCTCTATAATTTCTCTCTATAATAAATGCTCTATAGCTTTAGTGAATTGGTGAGAAATGAAAAGTAATGAGCTTCTATTTATAGGAAAACATAGTATTGATAATTGCACGTTTTGGGGCTCGAAATATTACAGTACAATACCTTCATCTTTTCCTTCATTTTTAATTTAGTCCTGCAAGTATTATCAAACTTTCACCACCTCTTCTAATAGTAAATCATGTGACTCAATAGTTCTAGACATGTGAAAATATAAATTACAGTATAGTACCTCCATCTATACCTCCATTTTTAACTTAGTCATTCAAGTATTATCAATCTTGCACCAACTCTCCTAATAGTAGCAAGAATGTGAATCAATAGTACATATATGTGAAAAAAAATAGATATAATCATGTGAATTAATAGCAATCAATTGCTCATGTATCCGGTAAATTATCCGACTGGTCAATATAACTTCCCGACATCAATTATTATCGAAATAAATATCGATTTTCACTAACACTAATAATTCCAACACAATGGAACTATTTTTATCAACAATATAAATTTTGAAAATTTGAAATTTGACTTTTCCCGAAAAAGTCAACTGTTGACTTTTTGACCAAAAAGTCGCCCCCGAGAAAATTTTGTGTTTATAGTTTATTTTTACTAATTTCATCGCTCAGGACTCAAATATCATGTCCGCGTCTCCAAATTCAACTTCGAACTCAAATTCAATTTTTAATAACATTCATCATTAATATCATAACTTACGATATTTATCAACCAGGTCGTTCCCAGGAAAGAGAGGGCTTTCTGATAAGGATTTCACCTTATTGGCGCGTAATTAAATGACCAAACCTCTCCTTGACATAACTTTTAGACATTGTAAATATTGCAATTTATTAATATTAATAACTTTTTCATCTCAATTATTGATTTAATAACATATCATATAATGCAGATGATACTGTGACAATAATTGAATCAATAATATGAGAGATATGATGCAGTAATTACTATAGAATAATTGAGTATAACTGAGTGACTTACCACGTAAGCATCAATAATCAATACCGTGTGCTACTATGCAACCACACGTATTACTGTACTTTTACTACCGGGTAGTTCAACAGTTTTAACGGTAAAACCTCTGTCGTTATTTTTATAAAATATTTTTGTCATTTTTTTACTACTACAGTACTTCCGTTGTTGGTTCACCAATGATTGTGCCGTCGTACGGATATTCCCGATAAAAAGAATATTTCCCGACCAATCGAATATAATCTGACAACTTGCATACTTTGCAAAATTTATAAATACTACCCACAACTATAACATTATATCAAATCCACACCATAATATTAAAAAAAATATTTCGAGAAATTAAATTTTTTATTCATAAAATTTGGGGTCTCACAAGTAGGATCAACAAAACCTGGAGGTTATTGGGTTGTTGTTCAATATAAACCCCTTCTTGAAGTTTTATATTGTGGAAAGCACTCTTGACATCCATTTGGAATACTTTGAACTTCATGTGTGTAGCATATGGAATTAAGATTCTTACGACTTCAAGTCTTGCTACAAGTACAAAGGTTTCATCATAGTCGATTCCTTCTTTTTGAGAATACCCTTTAGCCTACCAATCTTGCTTTATTCCCTGTAATCACTCCATCTTCATCCATCTTTTTTCTCCTTAATTGTTATCTCCAAAGACAATAGTATAACCATCTTTCTCTATGAAGTTTGATATAAGAGCTTTATTCCATGCTATATGCCTTAAGCATACACTATCCAGATTCTAAATTGAAATTGAATTAGTGGAGATGTTATTCTACAAAAGAACTTAGATTTTATTTTGCTACCCAGATTTGCTTGGGTCCTGATAGGTTAGTGCTCTTAGGAACCCATACATGCCTAATTCTAGGCTTCCTATACACAGGATAATCATAGAAATCACACATTGCAGCAATATGACCATAATGATGACATATATAACATTTTATATGATTCATGCTTACGTGTGTGTATGAATTCCTTCTCTTCGAGGACATGTATGAAGTATAAAAACCTTCAACCATTCTTCTTGGCTCAAACTCTCTCTACCTCCATATTATTCTACAATTTTGAGAGTTCATAGGGTGAAAGTTATCTCTATATTTCATGCCTGGTTGGTTCGTAGAGTAAATATGAGCTAACTCTACAATCCTTCGAGGTTTGAAGGTAGTTTTAGCTTTACCCTGTGATTTCTAAAATCATAAACCAATATGTGATCTATTGTTCTCAGGGATCATAATCTAATCAGCAGAGATAATAGATCTTTCAATATTTGGTTTAACAACCTGTGTAGATGTCATAAACACGATGTTTCTATGGGAAGTAGAAGCACTTCATTGGCCTTGTTGCTAGTCTTTGAAGCTGTATCCACACTACGATTTGAGGACAAGTCCCCAAATCTTAAATCTGGTCGATTTGAGATACATCTCTGATTGGTGATCAGGGAGTCCATAGAGGAAGAATACTTGTTTTAAGTAGAGACTATCTTTTCCAACTCCTCAACTTTGGAAATTAGAATTGACTCTCTGTAAGCAGATTGCTTAGTGAGTTTTTTCAATATCTCATTCTCAGCTTCAAGTGTGGAGAGATCTATCAATTCGTTGAGTTGTTTCCAATTCAATTTGTACTTTCTCTTTCTCCTCTTGAAGAAGAAAATGAACTCTAGATTAGAACCCTGAACCACTTCATATATGTGACACCCCAGATTTTATGAATAAAGATTTAAATTTCTCAAAATATTTTTTTAATATTATGCTGTGGATTTGATATAATGTTATAATGGTGAGTAATATTTAAAAATTTTGCAAAGAATGCAAGTTGTTATAAAATATTCGTTGTGTCGGAGAATATTCGATTGGTCGGGGAATATTCGTTTTAACAGGGAATATTCGTATGACGGCACAATCATTGGCGAACCCCACAAAAGAAATATTATCGTAAAATGACAGAATTATCATTTTATAAATGGCGAATGTGTTACCGTTAAAACTGTTGAACTACCCGGTAGTAAAAGTACAGTAATACGCGTGGTTGTATAGTAGCACACGGTATTGATTATTGATGCTTACGTAAGAAGTCACTCAGTTATACTCAATTACTGCTACAGTAATTGCTGCATCATATCTCTCATATTATTGATTCAATTATTGTCACAGTTTCATCAGCATAATATGATATATTATTAAATCACTAATTGAGACGACAAAGTTATTCATATTATTAAATTTCAATATTTATAATGTCTAGAAGTTCTGTCAATGAGAGGTCTGGTCATCTAATTGCGCGCCAATAAGGAGAAATCCTTATCGAAAAGCCCCCTCTTTCCTGGGAACGACCTGGTTGTTAAATATTGTGAATTATAATATTAATGATGAATAAGTTCGTGTTGATTAAAGATGAAATTGATAGTTCGATTGTGTTGGAATTATTAGTGTTAGTGAAAATTGGTATTTATTTTAATAATAATTGATGTCTGAAGGTTATATTGACCAATCGGGTAATTAACCGGATAAATGAGTAATTAATTGCTACTAATTCACATGATTATAACTATTTGTTCACATGTGTGTACTATTGATTCACATTCATTTAATATTAGGGGAGTTGGTGCAAGATTGATAATACTTGCATGACTAAGTTAAAAATTGAGGTATAGATGGAGGTACTATACTGTAATTCGTATTTTCACATGTCTAGAACTATTGATTCACATGATTTACTATTGATTCACATGATTTACTATTAGGGGAGGTGGTGCAAGTTTGATAATACTTGCAGGACTAAATTAAATATGAAGAAAAAGAGGAAGGTATTACGATATAGTTATATTGTCATATTGTTTTGCGATATAGTCATATTGTTTTGCTCCTTTGCTTATCTCAACATTTTCAGATGTCATTTTCAAATACTGCCACAAAACAAGGGTTAATTAACATATCACATATTATCCCTATACTCTGACCGACCAATTAAATATCAAATAAACTTGGGTAGGTCATACTAGCGAAAGAATTCTCCGTCTCTCCCCTCCTAGTTCTTATCTCACATCTCAGTCAGGGATCATATCCCTAAGCTTTGATACCAACTGTGACGCCCCCAAAATTAGGCATACGTCACCAATCTTGGGTCGCCACTTATATGGTACAAAATATAAATACAATCTTAATTATACAACTATCGTGTATAATACGACAAAACATAAGCTGGGAGTTTATACAAGAATATTACCTTCTAGACAATATCCACACCCAATGGCGTCCTCATTACATTTATTATTACATTATTTCACATAATAGTGAGGACTACTAATGCACCATCTAGACCATCACTCTATTCCCCGACTAGCCCCAGCTACATTCTCATTTCCTGAAGAGAACAATGAAAGAAAGGGTGAGCTCAACTAGTCCAGTAAGAAATATTATGACTAAGATAATGCACAATAAATTATCATTAGCCTTCAACAATGTTAAACTGATAAAATAAAATAGACATCAAGTTTAAATGCAGCGGAACAAGCAATCCATTAGAAGAGTCAAGTAGAGAATAAAATCTATTATCTTCTATGATTTAAAAGGTTTTTTTATCACTTTAATCGCTGAGACTCAGCTCAATAAATAATTCACATCATCAAATCATCCCTGCACTACATGTCAAGGATATTCTTTAGTATCACGACCACGAATTATACATGCACTACGGGCCAAAGATAATCGTGTTTTCATCAACGGTCTTGATCATGTCATAAAATAATTCATCTTTGCACCCTTAGGCCGAAGAGAATCGATAACCATAATCATACCAAAAACTATCCATCAATGCATTACGGGCCAATGAGGACTTTTTACCACATCATTTATAACATTACGATCATGATTACACCGAATAATCCCTGGTCATAATCATACCAAATCCATCTATGCACTACAGGCCACAGATGACTTTCAAAAAAATATAAACATGAGGATAATGACAATGATATAAGAATTCAATAAAACAAGTTCAAGAACTAATTTATTCAGGAATTAATAATGTCCAAATTGTTAACATGATACTTCTTTGTAGAGTAAAACTCAAGAATGCTCAGAAGAATATTTCCATGAAAAGATACTGGATGAAGCGCAAATATCAAGGATATTCCACTAATTTCATGGAGTATAGAAGTCAAAACTTTAACCAACTGAGTATAATAAATAATGAAATAACAAAAGAAATCACCATACAAGCGATACTTCGCATAGATAGGTTATTCCAACAGAATAATAAGTAACGGAACCAGGTCAGGCAAAATTCGCACCGACAGGATGTTCTAACAGGATAATAAAGAATGGAACAACAACAAAAATCACCATGCATACGGTACTTCGCATAGACAGGTTATTCAAACAGAATAATAAAGACGAAACCAGGTCCGGTGTAAAACGCACAGATAGGATATTCCAATAGAATAATAAAGACCGAACTAGGTCCGGCGTAAAATGCACGAACAGGATATTCCAACAGAATAATAAAGACGGAACCAGGTCCGACGTAAAACGCACAGACAGGATATTCCAACAGAATAATAAAGAATGGAATAATAGAAGAATTTCACCATGTATGTGGTACTTCGCATAGACAGGTTATTCCAACATAATAACAAAGAATGGAATAACAGAAGAATTTCACCAAGTATAGGGTAGTCCGCGTATACAGGTTATTCCACCAGAATAATAAAGAATGGAATAACAAAAGTTCTCTTCATGAATACAAAAGAAACAATACCCCTTACAGGTACAACAAATAATATCTCTTACCGTAAAAGAAACTGGATATAAGAGTAGAAAAGTAGCAGAATACTTTTCTTCTTTCTCTCTATAATTTTCTCTCTCTAGAGTTTAGTGAATTCGTAAGAAATAATGAAGGAATGAGCTTCTATTTATAGAAGAATAGACTGCATAGTAACTGAGACAATCAGATCCTTCCTAGGAAAGGAAAAGTTTACTAATAATAAAACAAAACTTAGATAACCAGATCCTTCTTAGGTAAGAGAAGTTTCCTATTTTATTACTAATAATAAAACACAAATATATAATATATTCTATTTATAATCTAATAAAATGAATAACTTTATAAAAGTATTCTGTTTTATATAAAAAGATATTACTATTAGCCTAATAAAATGAATAACTTTATAAAAGTCTTCTGTTTTATATAAAAAGATTTTACTATTAGCCTAATAAAACGAATAACTTTATAAAAGCACTTTGTTTTATATAAAAAGCTTTTCTGTTTTATTACACTAATAATACTAATAAAACAAAACTGAGTGACTTATCACATAAGCATCAATAATCAATACTGTGTGCTACTATGCAACCACGCATATTATTGTACTTTTACTACCGAGTAGTTCAACAGTATTAACGGTAAATATTCCGTCGTTATTTTTAATAAAATATTTTTGTCATTTTCTCAATCCGACAATAATTCCGTTGCGGGGTCCACCAATGATTGCGGGGTCCACCAATGATTGAGTCGTCGTACGAATATTCCCCGACAAAAATAATATTCCCCGACCAATCGAACAACTTGCATACTTTGTAAAATTTATAAATATTACCCACAACTATTATATCAAATCCACACCATAATATTCAAAAAAAATTATTTCGAGAAAATTAAATATTTATTAATAAAATCTGGGGTCTCACAAAATTCTTATGTTATTCCGTTTTTTATTATTCTGTTAGAATATCCTGTCTGTGCGTATTACGCTTGACCTGGTTCCATTATTTATTATTCTGTTGGAATAACCTGTTTGTGCGGTCTATCGCATGCCTGGTGAAATTCTTCTATTATTCCATTCTTTATTATTCTGTTAGAATATCCTGTCTGTGCGGATTACGCATGACCTAGTTCCATTCTTTATTATTCTGTTGGAATATCCTGTTTGTGCGGATTACGCAAGACCTGGTTCCATTCTTTATTATTCTGTTGGAATAACCTGTTTACGCGGACTACCGCATGCATGGTGAATTCTTCTGTTATTCCATTCTTTATTATTATGTTGGAATAACCTATCTATGTAGATTACCACATGCATGGTTAATGATCCTTCGTATTCATTCCTTATTAAATTGTGGAAATGATCTGTCTACGTGGATTACCGCACGGCGGGTGAAAATCCATTTGCAGTTTCGTAATTTTTCTGACCCTCACAAATTCTAAAAAAATTAAAATGATAATTTGATGAGTTTTCTAGATTGTGTCCAAAAATGGTAATTTTTGGATGTATAGATTAGAAGTTATGAATTTTACGGGAAAATACTATTTTAAAAGTAAACCCTTATAACTCCTTGTGGTTAACTCCAAAATTGGCAAAATTTTTATTGGGAGTACATGTATATAACAAGAGTATACCTTATAAATTTTGAAATTTTTGGACAAAAGTATAATTTATGATAAATGTCTAAATATTCGACAGTTTTGGCCATATGAAAAATAGTAAATGGATTTTAAAAATTCCGAGAAAAATATATGTTCAATATGGACTATATTCTGCTAAATCCCAAAAAATAATAATTTTTGGGACTGATTTGGTATTTTTTATGAAAATGGTTTAGTTAAGAACATATGAATTAAATATGTTATGTGAAGTTGAAAAATTGGTAAATAGGAGTTTATGGCTTGGAAATCCTATATAAGGTATTTGCAGATTTTTGGTGAGTGATTTGATCATTGGTGATGAAATCTTATGAGTATGGCATTTTTGAATGATTAAATGCATTATTTGGTAAATTATAAATAATTAAATTAAATTGTTTATAAGTTTAAGAAGTGATTAAAATATTGTTATAATATTAACAATATTAGATTATGAGTTTATTAAGTGATTGATAATATTTGGATAAATTTAAAGTCTTTAATATTTATCCTTGTTTTTGTTTGATTAATGCTTATATTATTGTCATCATCCTCATGCTTATATTGTGATGAAAGTCATCTTTGGCTTACGTGCATAGATGGATTTGGTATGATCATGACCAGGGATTATTCAGTATAATCATGACCGTAATTTAGCGAATGATATGGTAAAAGTCCTCAGTGGCCTGTAGAGTATTGATGGACAGTTGTTGGTATGATTATGACTAGGGATTATTCGGTATAATCATGACCACTGATGATTACATGAATATCCTTGGACGTGGTGCAGTGATGATTTGATGATGTGGTTTATTTATTAAGCTGAGTCTCAGCGATAAAGTTGATGAAAAACTTTTTAAATCATAGAAGATAGTAGATTTTATGCTTTATTTGACTCTTCTAATGGATTGCTTATTTCCACTGCAGTTATTGATCTATAACTTGTTGTTTATTGTATTCTATTTGTTGATATACTGTTGAAGGCTAAGGATAATTTATTCCTGCATTATCTTAGTTATAATAGTTCTTACTACGCTAGTTGAGCTCACCCTTTTTTTCACTGTTCTCTTCAGGAAATGAGAATATAGCTGGGAAGAGTCGGGAAATGGAGTGATGGACCGAGATGGCTTTAGTAGTCCTCACTATTCTATAAAATAGTGTGATAATAAATGTAATGAGGACTCCATTGAGTGTGAATATTGTCTAGATGACAATATTTGTATTAAAACTCATAACATATGTTTTGTCGTATTTTACACGACTGTTTTATAATTAAGTTTTTCTTTGTATTTTGTACCATGTATCTGGCGACCCAAGATGGGTGATGTATACCTATTTTGGGGGCGTCACAGTTGGTATCAGAGCTTAGGGATATGATCCCTGGTTAAGATGTGAGGCAAGAACTAGGAGTGGAGAGACGGGGAATTCCTTCGCTAGTATGACCTACCTATGTTTATTTGGTATTTAATTTGTCGGTCAGAGTATAGGAATAATATGTGATATATCAATTAACCCTTGTTTTGTGACAGTGTTTGAGAATGGTATCTGAAAATGTTGAGATAAGCAATGAAGCACATGAGACCGTTGAGTCAGCTCAACCAAAAGGTAATGATCAGCAAGACGATAATAATCGTACCGATGGCAACGACCATCGAAACAATGATAACCATCATGGGGGAAATTATCATGCCAAGAATGGTAACCACTTAGGTGGTAATCATGGCCAAGATAATAGAAGTAGAAATTTCAAGAAGAGAAGGTCATTTAGCTCGATTTTGTCTGGCACCAAAGTCAAGTCCAGCTGGGACGGTGGCACCAAAGGCGGATATGGACAAAACAAAGTTGGTGGTTTCAGGGAGAGTGTTTTTCGTGACTTCTCAAAAAGCGAGTAACCCGAACGAAGTTAACACGGGTTAATTAAAAAATAAATTCTTGCGAAGTCTATACCTTATTAGATATCGGTTCTACCCATTCTTTTATCTCTCTTGCTTGCGCTCAACGTTTGAATTTAACTTAGGAGAAATTAGACTTTAACTTATCGGTTGAAACTCCGTTAGGAGAAACCTTTATTACATGTGTTATCCAAGTCTTGGATGAAAGTCACAGTTTTGAATGATATTTTTATTGTTAATAAATTTCCTAACGTATTCTCGAAGAACTTCCTGACCTACCCCAGAGCGTGAAATCGAATTTTGTATTGATCCCAGTACAAAACCCATTTCTTCAACCCTTAAATATTTCTTCAACCAAAACGAACGTAACATGCGCCAAAGACATTGGCTCGAGTTGTTGAAGATTACGATAATACCATTCAATACCATCATGGAAAAAACGAACGTGGTAGCTGACGCGTTGAGTAAAAGATCGTATGCGTTTACGAGTGCGATGTTGTTAACACAAAAACCCATTTTGTATAACTTATAAAAGATGAAGATAGAGTTAAAGACTCTAGGAACCCACATTGTGATATCAAATATATGAGTAGGAATCGACTTTAATCGATAAAGTTAAAGCCTGCTCAAGCTACACACCTGAATCTGATGAATGTGAAGAAGAAGGTTCAAGAGGGCATTATTCTAGAAGCAAGAATCGACGAAGAGAGGAAATCTCAACCTTCGATTTAATTGGCCCATTTGAAATCCTCGATCGAGTAGGAACTGTGGCCTATAGACTCGTTTTACCGCCAAGTATGTCGTCTGTTCATAACGTTTTTCATGTATCGTTGTTAATAAAAACTTAGTCTTGGGGGACATTGGAGCCAAATTTCAAAATAATTAATGAATCTTAAAATTTATGAAATCATGGGGGTTTTGTAGAGCATGTTACAAGCTTTTCATAGCCTCAAAAATGGACTAATTCTGATAACAGATGAAGAAATTATGAAGTTTTGAAGTATGTGTGTCAAAAGTTACAAAATCTGGAAAATTGGAGTTAAGTGCTAAAGGTCGAGCGCCTAGGCACTAGGCTCGGTGCTTAGAATCTGTTCTTGGGCGCCTAGGCGCTTGCCCAAGGCCAAATTTAGGCGCCTAGGCGCTGGTCTAGTGTTAAGCCAAAATCTGTCCGGACGTCCTTTAGTAAATTGGGCATAACGTTTTCATACGAACTCCGACTGAGGTGATTCAGGATGATTCGGAAAGATAACGAGTAGACCTAAAACTTTTGTTCTTTATGTTTTGAGATTTGAGGTCGGTATCATGGCCTAAAATGGCTATTTTAGGGACTGATGTTTATTCAAAGACAATCAGAGGACATCGGGCATGCACGTATGCAACGTGTAATGTTTTCGACGATAAAGGTATTCAAGGTATCATCACCTCTTCGGCATACATGGTACGTATGTAAATTTCGAGGGTGAAATTTCATAAGGAATGGAGATTGTGAGACCCCAGATTTTATAAATAAAGATTTAAATTTCTCAAAATATTTTTTTAATGTAATGGTGTGAATTTGATATAATGTTATAGTTGTGGGTAATATTTATAAATTTTGCAAAGAATGCAAGTTGTTATAAAATATTCGTTGTGTCGGAGAATATTCGATTGGTCGGGGAATATTCGTTTTAACAGGGAATATTCGTACGACGGCACAATCATTGACGAACCCCATAACGGAAGTATTGTCGTAAAACGACAGAATTATCATTTTATAAACGGCGAATGTGTTACCGTTAAAACTGTTAAACTACCCGGTAGTAAAAGTACAGTAATACGTGTGGTTGCATAGTAGCACACGGTATTGATTATTGATGCTTACGTAAGAAGTCACTCAATTATACTCAATTATTGCTACAGTAATTGCTGCATCATATCTCTCATATTATTGATTCAATTATTGTCAAAGTATCATCTGCATAATATGATATATTATTAAATCAATAATTGAGACGATAAAGTTATTCATATTATTAAATTGCAATATTTACAATGTCTAGAAGTTCTGTCAATGAGAGGTTTGGTCATCTAATTGTGCGCCAATAAGGAGAAATCCTTATCGAAAAGTCTCTTCTTTCGTGGGAACGACCTGATTGTTAAATATTGTGAATTATAATATTAATGATGGATAAGTTCGTGTTGATTAAAGATGAAATTGATAGTTCTATTATGTTGGAATTAGTAGTGTTAGTAAAAATTGGCATTTATTTCGATAATAATTAATGTTTGAAGGTTATATTGACCAATCGGGTAATTAACCGGATAAATGAACAAATAATTGTTATTAATTCACATGATTATAACTATTTGTTCACATGTGTGTACTATTGATTCACATTCATTTAATATTAGGGGAGTTGGTGCAAGATTGATAATACTTGCATGACTAAGTTAAAAATGGAGGTATAGATGGAGGTACTATACTGTAATTCATATTTTCACATGTCTAGAACTATTGATTCACATGATTTACTATTAGGGGAGGTGGTGCAAGTTTGATAATACTTGCAGGACTAAATTAAAAATAAAGAAAAAGATGAAGGTATTATACTGTAATATTTCGAGCCCCAAAACGTGCAATTATCGAAACTATATTTTTCTATAAATAGAAGCTCATTATTCCTTCATTTCTCACCAATTCACTAAAGTTATAGAGCAATTATTATAGAGAGAAATTATAGAGAGAAAGAAGAAGAGAAGTCTGCTACCTCACTATTCCAGTATCAAGTCTTCTTTTGAGGTAAGGGGTATTATTTCTCTCATATTCATGAAGAGAGCTATTGTTATTCCATTTCTTATTATTCTATTGGAATAACCTGTATACACGGACATACCGTATACATGGTGAAATTCTTCTGTTATTCCATTCTTTATTATTATGTTGGAATAACCTGTTTATGCGAAGTACTGCATACAGGGTGAAATTCTTCTGTTATTCCATTCTTTATTATTATGTTGGAATAACCTGTCTATGCAAAGTACCGCATACATGGTGAAATTCTTCTGTTACTCTTTATTATTTTATTGGAATAACCTGTCTATGTGGATTACCACATGCATGGTGAATGATCCTTCGTATTCATTCCTTATTAAATTGTGAAAATGATCTGTCTACGTGGATTACCGCATGGCGGGCGAAAATCCATTTGCAGTTTCGTAATTTTTCTGACCCTCACAAATTTGAAAAAAAATTAAAATGATAATTTGATGAGTTTTCTAGATTGTGTCCAAAAATGGCAATTTTTGGATGTATAGATTAGGAGTTATGAATTTTACGGGAAAATAATATTTTAAAAGTAAACCCTTATAACTCCTTGTGGTTAACTCCAAAATTGGCAAAATTTTATTGGGAGTACATGTATATAACAAGAGTATACCTTATAAATTTTGAAATTTTTGGACAAAAGTACAATTTATGATAAATGTCTAAATATTCGACAGTTTTGGACCATATGAAAAATAGTAAATGGATTTTAAAAATTCCGAGAAAAATATATGTTCAATATGGACTATATTCTGCTAAATCCCAGAAAAGAATAATTTTTGGGACTGATTTGGTATTTTTCATGAAAATGGTTTAGTTACGAACATATGAATTAAATATGTTATGTGAAGTTGAAAAATTGGTAAATAGGAGTTTATGGCTTGGAAATCCTATATAAGGTATTTGCAGATTTTTGGTGAGTGATTTGATCATTGGTGATGAAATCTTATGAGTATGGCATTTTTGAATGATTAAATGCATTATTTGGTAAAGTGTAAATAATTAAATTAAATTGTTTATAAGTTTAAGAAGTGATTAAAATATTGTTATAATATTAACAATATTAGATTATGAGTTTATTAAGTGATTGATAATATTTGGATAAATTTAAAGTCTTTAATATTTATCCTTATTTTCGTTTGATTAATGCTTATATTATTGTCATCATCCTCATGCTTATATTGTGATGAAAGTCATCTTTAGCTTACGTGCATAGATGGACTTGGTATGATTATAACCAGGGATTATTCGGTATAATCATGACCGTAATTTAACGAATGATGTGGTAAAAGTCCTAAGTGGCTTGTAGTGCATTGATGGACAGTTGTTGGTATGATTATGACTAGGATTATTCGGTATAATCATGACCATTGATGATTACATGAATATCCTTGGCCGTGGTACAGGGATGATTTAATGATGTGGTTTATTTATTAAGTTGAGTCTTAGAGATAAATTTGATGAAAAACTTTTTAAATCATAGAAGATAGTAGATTTTATGCTCTACTTGACTCTTCTAATGGATTTCTTATTTCCGCTGTAGTTGTTGATCTAAAACTTGTTGTCTATTGTATTCTATCAGTTGATAAACTGTTGAAGGCTAAGGATAATTTATTTTGCATTATCTTAGTCATAATATTTCTTACTGGGCTAGTTGAGCTCACCCTTTCTTTCACTGTTCTCTTCAGAAAATGAGAATATAGCTGGGACGAGTCAGGGAACGGAATGATGGTCCGAGATGGCTTTAGTAGTCCTCACTATTCTATAAAATAGTGTGATAATAAATGTAATGAAGACTCCATTGAGTGTGGATATTGTCTAGATGACACTATTTGTATTAAAACTCATAGCATATGTTTTGTCGTATTTTACACGATTGTTGTATAATTAAGTTTTTCTTTGTATTTTGTACCATGTATCTGGCTACCCATGATGGGTGATGTATACCTGTTTTGGGGGCGTCACAATATATTTATGTAATTCATAAGTTATATCACATAAAGCATTTCTAAGACCAGATATATCAATATCAAAAGAGTTAAAGTTAAATACCTCATTGATATTAATTTTTTGATAATCTGTGGTGCTGTTTGCAGGAACTTCCATAGTCATTAGACATAGATTGACCATTTGAGGTCCTTCATCATCACTTGACTCATAATCTAAGTCATTATATAAATCATTCCATGTTCCCTCTGTTACTAGGCCTTTCTTCTTCTTCTGGTACTTCTTATATACTCTGAAATCTTTCTTTGATTTTGACTCTTTCTTCTTGTCTTTCATCAACTCATTTCTAAGAAGTTTGTTGCATTCAACAATATAATGACCTGACTTAACGATCGTAGAGTCGTGACTTCAATTGTAGAGTAATGACTTAACGATCGTAGAGTAATGACTTAACGATTCTAGAGTCATTATTTAGATCGTAGAGTTTATAGTGACTTCAACCTTTACTATAGCAAAGTTGCTCTATTGTCGTAGAGTTACTATACTATTCCAGAGCGACTCTACTGTTGTAGCACTTATTTATTTATTTTTTATTTTTATAAATTTGTATACTCCAATATTTTATTTTTTTAATATTTAAATAAATATTTTTAACAAAAATTATTTAGGGAAATAGAGTAAAATTTTAAAAAGGCCAAGTTTATCATAAAAAAATCAATCTATTCAAACCCCCCCACCCACCCCACCCCACCCCACCCCATTCTGGATTAATTATTGCATATTCGGACCTAACAAATTATAAACTTGCATTTTTTAATTAAAATCATTATGAATGACACGATATATAGTACAAGTCCAATAATTATATTATCTTAACATAGCTTTTGAAAATCATCATCATAAAAGGTAGATTATTATGCTCATATGGACACTTGCACTTGCATGTTGTTCCTCTCACCATTGTACTCATTCATTCGTTGTGTTCCTTAGTGTCACTCACTGTCGCACTTGAGGTGGTTGTTGAAGGCAAACACCAAGCCCAAAACTCACAATTATTGTGACACCCCCAAAATTAGGTATACATCAGCCATCTTGGGTCGCCAGATACATGGTACAGAATTCAAATACAACTTACTAATACCACTGTCGTGTACAATACGACAAAATATAACTGTGAGTTTGAATACAATTATTGTCTACTAGAGATCATAAAAACTCAAAAGGAGTCCTCAATACAATTATTGTCACACTATTTAACAGAATAGTGAGGACTACTAATACTATTCTCTGGTCCATCACTCCGTTTCCCGACTCGTCCCAGCTATATTCTCATTTCCTGAAGAGAACAGTGAAAGAAAGGGTGAGCTCAATTAGCCCAGTAAGAAATATTATGACTAAGATAATGCAGAATAAATTATCATTAGCCTTTAACAGTGTTAAACTGATAAAATATAATAAACATCAAGTTTAACTGCAGCAGAACCAGCAATCCATTAAAAGAGTCAAGTAGAAAATAAAATCTACTATCTTTTATGATTTAAAAGGTTTTTCATCACTGTTATAGCTGAGACTCAGCTTAATAAATATTCCACATCATCGAATCACCCATGCACTACGGCCAAGGATATTCTTTAGTATCACGACCACAATTATTCATGCACTACGGGCCAAGAATATTTGTGTATTCATTAATGGTCATGATCATGCCAACAACTGTCCATCAATGCACTACGGACCAATGAGGATTTTTAATTTTTACATCATTTGTAATATTACGGTCATGATTACACCGAATAATCCCTGGTCATAATCATACCAAGTCCATCTATGCACTACAGGCCACAGATGACTTTCAACAAAATATAAACATAAGGATGATGACAATGATATAAGAATTCAATAAAACAAGTTCAAGAATTATTTTATCCAGAAATTATTAACGTCCAAATTGTCAACATAATACTGTTTTGTAGAGTAAAATTCAAGAATGATCAGAAGAATATTTCCATGAAAGGATACTGGATGAAGCGCAAATATCAAGGATATTCCACTAATTTCATGGAGTATAGAAGTTAAAATTTTAATCAACTGAGTAATATCGAATATAATAAAAAAAGATATCACCATGCATGCGATAGAGACCGCACAAACAGGTTATTCTAGCAGAATAATAATAACGGAACCAGGTCAGGTGAAATTCACACCGACAGGATGTTCCAACAGAATAATAAATGCGTAATAGTAAATGATGGAACCAGGTCTGCGTATAGCACAGACAGGATATTCTGAAAGAAATGTAAAGAAGGAATAGTAAGTGGAACCAGGTCCGACGTATAGCACAGACAGGATATTCCGACAGAAATATAAAGACAGAATAGTAAATGGATGTCACCAAGTATAGGGTATTCCGCGTATACATGTTATTCCAACAGAATAATAATGAATGAAATAACATAAGGATTTCACCAAGTATAGGGTATTCCGCGTATATAGGTCATGTATAGGGTATGCCACTTTTACAGGTTATTCCAACAGAATAACAAAGAATGGAATAACATAAGTTCTCTTCAAGAAGAAAGAATAACACCCCTTACCTTATTAGGAGATTGAATACTGCAGTAGTGTAGTAACCGAATACTCTTCTTCTTTCTCTCTTATTCTCTCTATACTTTCTCTCTCTATAGCTTGAACGAATTCGTGAAAAATAATGAAGCCCTAGGCCTCTATTTATAGAAGATTTATTACTATTTACGAAAGTAATTAATATTGACGAAGGTAATTACTATCGACGAAGGTAATTACTATTTATAAAAGAGACTCTTAGATGATGACATATGGCCCCCCATAAATAATTAAACTTACCACAAACGTCTAATAATAGACTCTTTATATACATCAAGGATTGAATAAAAATTACCAGAAATCATTTTATTTTTAATCAACACATAATTAATCTTTCAATAATTATTAATCATTTATAACTTGTCGTCTCAATTATTGTTTAAATAATATAACATAGTATACAGATGATACTGTGACAATAATTGAATCAATAATATAAGAGATATGATGCAGCAATTACTGTAGCAATAATTGAGTATAGCTGAGTGACTTCTCACGTAAGCATCAATAATCAATACCATGTGCTACTATGCAGCAACGCGTATTACTGTACTTTTACTGCCGAGTAGTTCAACAGTTTTAACGATAACACCTCCGCCGTTATTTTATAGAAAGATAATTTTGTCGTTTTCTAACTACGACAATACTTCCGTTATGGGGTCCACCAATGATTGTGCCGTCGTACGAATATTCCCCGACAAAAAGAATATTCCCCGACCAAACGAATATTTTATAACAACTTGCGTACTTTGTAAAATTTATAAATATTACCCACAACTATAACATTATATCAAATTTATTCCATAATATTCAAAAATAATAATTATAAAAATTCATCTTTATTTATAAAAACTGGGGTCTTACAACCTCCCCTTCTTATGAAATTTCACACTCGAAATTAAGGTACGTACCTGGTATGTCAAAGAGGTAAGGATACCTTGATTTCATTTCAGATTCTAACTCCCAAGTTATTTCCTCAACATCGTGGTTTCTCCACAAAACTTTGACTTGAGGTATAACCTTGGAGCGTAGAATATGTTCCTTCTTATCCAAGATTTGAACAGGAATCTCTTCATACGTCAAATCTTCCGCTATTTCGTCCGGTTCTAACTCAATAATGTGGTTCGGGTACTTTCACATATTTACTTAACATGGATATGTGAAAAACGTTATGAACACGAGACATACTTGGCGGTAAAGCAAGTCTATAGGCCACAGTTCCTATTCGATCGAGGATTAAAAATGGACCAATGAATCGAGGATTGAGTTTTTCTCTCTTTCCAAATCTTGTAACTCCTTTCCATGGAGTAACATGTAACAACACATGATCTCCTATATTGAATTCCACGTCCTTTCGATGAAGATCAACATAACTCTTTTGTCGACTTTGTGAGGTTTTTATACGTTATCGGATCGTTTGAATCTTTTCCATAGTCATACGTACCAACTCTGGTCCCAACAACGTTGCTTCACCCACCTCATCCCAGCATACTGGAGAACGACACTTTCTTCCATACAACGCTTCGAATGGAGCCATGCCAATACTTACTTGATAACTGTTGTTGTAGGAAAACTCCACCAATGGTAAGAACTTGTCCCAACTTCCCTTGAAATCAAGGACACAGTGTCTTAATAGATCTTCAAGAGTTTGAATAGTCCTCTCCGACTGTCCGTCCGTCTGAGGATGATATGCCGAGCTAAATCGTAAGTCTGTGCCCATAGCTTTTTGCAAACTAACCCAAAATCGTGAAGTAAATCTTGGGTCTCGATCAGAAACTATGGATACCGGCATACCATGCAGTCTTACAATCTCGTTTATGTACATACGAGCAAGACGTTCAAGTGTATAAGTTTCTCGTATCGGTAAGAAATGAGTAGACTTGGTCAATCTATCAACAATGACCCAAATCGCATCAATGCCTTGAGAAACCTTAGGAAGACCAGTAACGAAATCCATGGTAATGTGCTCCCACTTCTATTCTGGAATTTCAAGTGGTTGCAATGGACCTTTTGGTACTTGATGCTCCGCTTTAACTCGTTGACAAGTTAGACACCTTGAGATAAACAACGCTATCTCTCTCTTCATATTGCTCCACCAAAATGTATGACGAATATCATGATACATTTTGGTACTCCTAGGATGGATTGTAAACGGTGTATTGTGCGCCTCCATCATGATTTTATACTTTAAATCAGGGTCGTTAGGAACACAAAGTATGGAGTTGACTCGAAGTATTCCTTCTTCATCGATTCTTGTTTCTGGCATAGCACCCTCTTTGCACTTTCTTCCTCATACGCATCAGCTCCAGGTCTGTAGCTTGAGCAGCTTTAACTTTATCGATTAAAGTCAGTTCTACTCGTATATTTGCCATCATCACATGCGTCCCTGAAGTCTTTAACTCTATCTCCATCCTTTGCAAGTCACACAAAATGGGCCCTTGCGTTGACAATATCGCACTCGTACTTGCATGTGATCTTCTACTCAATGCGTCAGCTACCACGTTTGCTTTTCCAGGATGGTATTGGATGGTATGATCATAATCTTTCAACAGTTCAAGCCAACGTCGTTGTCGCATGTTGAGTTCCTTTTGAGTGAAGAAATATTTGAGGCTTTTATGATCCGTAAAGATCTCCACTTTCTCCTCATACAAGTAATGCCTCCAAATTTTAAGTGCAAAGACAACAGCTGCCAACTCTAGATCATGAGTAGGATAATTCCTCTCATATTCTTTGAGTTGTCTTGAGGCATAGGCTATGACTTTTCCATGTTGCATGAGAACACATCCCAACCCTTTGCTTGAAGCATCACTGTAGATGACAAATCCCTCCGAGCCAGATGGTATTGTCAGAACAGGTGCTGAAATGAGTCTCCTCTTGAGTTCTTGAAAACTCTTCTCACATTCTTCGCTCCAACCGAACTTTGTATCTTTCCGAGTCAGTTGAGTCAATGGAGTAGCGATTCGAGAAAATCCTTCCATGAATCTCCGATAATAACCAGCTAAACCGAGAAAGCTACGTATTTCGGTCACTGATTTAGGTTGCTCCCAGCTTTGAATAGCTTCAATCTTTGCTGGGTCAACAGATATTCCATGACTTGATACCACGTGCCCAAGGAATGCTACTTCCTCAAGCCAGAACTCGCATTTCTTCAACTTGGCATAAAACTTATATTCACGAAGCTTTTGGAGTGTCAGCCTCAAGTGTTGCTCATGATCTTCACGGCTTTTGGAATAAATAAGGATGTCGTCAATAAAGACGACCACAAAGTGATCCAAATATTCCTTGAATACTCAATTCATCATATCCATGAAGGCAGCAGGAGCATTAGTCAATCCAAAGGACATGACTAGGAATTCATAATGCCCGTACCGAGTTCTGAAAGCCGTCTTTGGAATGTCATCGGTTCTAATCTTCAATTGGTGATACCCGGAACGAAGATCAATCTTTGAAAAGAATTTGGCTCCTTGCAACTGGTCAAACAGATCATCAATTCGTGGCAATGGATACCTATTGTTGATGGTGACATGATTCAACTCCCAATAATCAATACAAAGTCGCATACTCCCATCTTTCTTCTTCACGAATAGAACAGTAGCACCCTAAGGAGAAGTACTAGGACGAATAAAGCCAATGTCTAACAATTCCTGCAGTTGGGTTTTTAACTCCTGAAGTTCAATAGGAGCCATTCGATATGGGGCTTTAGAAATGGGTTTTGTACCGGGTTCAAGGTCGATACAAAATTCAATCTCACGCTCTGGGGGTAGGCCAGGAAGTTCTTCGGGGAATACGTCAGGAAATTCATTAACAATAGAAATGTCGTTCAAAATTGACGTATTTTTGTTTAAATCTGTGACATGAGCTAAGAAAACTTGACATCCGTTTTTCAATAAACGAATAGCTTTATGGCTTGAGATGACCGTGATTGATTTTTAATGGTTTGGTCGCTTGAATTCGCATAATAGGTTGATTAGGAATATGAAAGCTAACAACCTTATGGAAACAATCAATTTTTGCATGATGAGTAGTTAACCAATCAATCCCTAGAATCACGTCAAATGCAAGTATTTTCAATGAAATAAGATCTACAGGTAATGTGAGGGTACCGATTTGAACCAAACAAGACTTATAAACAGCGGATGTAATGAAGGTTTCTCCCAACAGAGTTTCCACAGATAAGTCAAAGTCTAATTTCTCCGGATTCAAATTTAATCGATGGGCGCAAGTAGGAGAAATAAAAGAATGGGTAGAACCGGTATCAAATAAAGTATAGACTTCGTTAGAGTTTATGATAAGCTTACCCGTGATGACCTCATTCGGGTTCCTTGCTTTCTGGGAGGTCACAACAAACGCTCTCCCTTGCACTACCGGCTTTGACCTTTCTGGGACGGCCTTTGGTACCTCCATCCTAACTGAATTTGTCTTTGGTAAATGACAAAATCGGGCTAAGTGACCTTCTCTTCCACAATTATAACATACTTTGGACGGCATCGCGCAATTTGGACTGATGTGTCCCTCCCCTCCGCATTTGAAGCATATGATAGGTGGTCTTTCTCCTTCCTTAACAACGGGTGCTGGTGCTGACGTCTTTCCATCATTGTTGAATCTCCTCTTCTTGAAATGTCCATTCTTATTGTTTTGGCCCTGATTACCACCGAAGTGGTAACCATTTCTGGCCTGCTGATTCCCTCCACGCTTGTTGTCACCGCTTCGATGACCACTCTCGCTGGTATTATAATTTTGTCGGCTGCTCTCTTTTAGTTGAGTTGACTCGTTATCGCGCTCCACTAACTGGGCTCTATTTACAACATCTGAATACAAACACAGTTTATGAGAAATAAGATGTTGACGTATCTCCGGCTTCAAACCTCTTAAAAACATTCGCGCCATTCTCTCTTCATTATCCACCAAGTGGGACGCAAACCGTGATAACTCTGCAAATTTTGCCTCGTATTGTGACACGGTCATATTATTTTGTTCCAACTTAATAAACTCCACATCCTTCATGTGGCGAATACTTTCGGGAAAGTATTTGTCGTTGAACAGCTCCTGGAACTTCTCCCAAGATATCTTCAGTACAGCAGGTTGAGTACGTTTTACCGATTCCCACCAGTAATCTGCCTCTCAGCGCAACATAAAGGCGGCAAAGGGAACTTTTTGCTCCTCGGAGCATCCCAAGACATCAAATATCTTGGTGATCTGCTTTATCCATGTTTTCGCCATAAGTGGTTTTGGCTCTCCCTTAAACTCCGGTGGTCCCAGCTCCTTGAACTGTTTAGCGGTGACCGCCCGAGAGTTTCCCGTGTTTCCATCTACGTTTTGGACAGGAGTCGCTCTCGCCTGCTGTTGCATGAATTGCATAAAACCTCTGAACATTTGATCATTCATCATTTGGTCAATGTTGTTGTTTGCATGAGGATTGTCGCCTTCCTGATGCATATTATCCCGATTATTGATATGTTGTGAATTAACGATCGCCTGCGTTCCATTGCTATTCTCAACATTCTCAGATGTCATTTTCAGATACTGCCACAAAACAAAAGGTTAATTGACATGTAACATATTATCCCTATATTCTGACCGACCAATAAAATAGCTCATAAACTTAGGTAGGTCATACTAGTGAAGGAATTCCCCGTCTCTCCCCTCCTAGTACTATTCTCACATCTTAGCCAGGGATCATATCCCTAAGCTCTGATACCAACTGTGACGCCCCCAAAATTAGGTATACATCACCCATCTTGGGTCGCCAGATACATGGTACAGAATTCAAATACAACTTACTAATACCACTGTCGTGTACAATACGACAAAATATAACTGTGAGTTTGAATACAATTATTGTCTACTAGAGATCATACAAACTCAAAAGAAGTCCTCAATACAATTATTGTCACACTATTTAACAGAATAGTGAGGACTACTAATACTATTCTCTGGTCCATCACTCCGTTCCCTGACTCGTCCCAGCTATATTCTCATTTCCTGAAGAGAACAGTGAAAGAAAGGGTGAGCTCAACTAGCCCAGTAAGAAATATTATGACTAAGATAATGCAGAATAAATTATTATTAGCCTTCAACAGTGTTAAACTGATAAAATATAATAAACATCAAGTTTAACTGCAGCAGAACCAGCAATCCATTAAAAGAGTCAAGTAGAAAATAAAATCTACTATCTTTTATGATTTAAAAGGTTTTTCATCACTGTTATAGCTGAGACTCAGCTTAATAAATATTCCACATCATCGAATCACCCCTGCACTACGGCCAAGGATATGCTTTAGTATCACGACCACAATTATTCATGCACTACGGGCCAAGAATATTTGTGTATTCATTAATGGTCATGATCATACCAACAACTGTCCATCAATGCACTACGGGCCAATGAGGATTTTTAATTTTTACATCATTTGTAATATTACGGTCATGATTACACCGAATAATCCCTGGTCATAATCATACCAAGTCCATCTATGCACTACAGGCCACAGATGACTTTCAACAAAATATAAACATGAGGATGATGACAATGATATAAGAATTCAATAAAACAAGTTCAAGAATTATTTTATCCAGAAATTATTAACGTCCAAATTGTCAACATGATACTGTTTTGTAGAGTAAAATTCAAGAATGATCAGAAGAATATTTTCATGAAAGGATACTGGATGAAGCGCAAATATCAAGGATATTCCACTAATTTCATGGAGTATAGAAGTCAGAATTTTAATCAACTGAGTAATACCGAATATAATAACAAAAGATATCACCATGCATGCGATAGAGACCGCACAAACAGGTTATTCTAGCAGAATAATAATAACGGAACCAGGTCAGGTGAAATTCACACCGACAGGATGTTCCAACAGAATAATAAATGCGGAATAGTAAATGATGGAACCAGGTCCGGCGTATAGCACAGACAGGATATTCCGACAGAAATATAAAGACAGAATAGTAAGTGGAACCAGGTCCGGCGTATAGCACAGACAGGATATTCCGACAGAAATATAAAGACAGAATAGTAAATGGATGTCACCAAGTATAGGGTATTCCGCGTATACAGGTTATTCCAACAGAATAACAATGAATGGAATAACATAAGGATTTCACCAAGTATAGGGTATTCCGCGTATACATGTCATGTATAGGGTATGCCACTTTTATAGGTTATTCCAACAGAATAACAAAGAATGGAATAACATAAGTTCTCTTCAAGAAGAAAGAATAACACCCCTTACCTTATTAGGAGATTGAATACTGCAGTAGTGTAGTAACCGAATACTCTTCTTCTTTCTCTCTTATTCTCTCTATACTTTCTCTCTCTATAGCTTGAACGAATTCGTGAAAAATAATGAAGCCTTAGGTCTCTATTTATAGAAGATTTATTACTATTTACGAAAGTATTTACTATTTACGAAGGTAATTACTATTAATGAAGGTAATTACTATTGACGAAGGTAATTACTATTTACGAAGGTAATTACTATTTACGAAGGTAATTACTATTTATGAAAGAGACTCTTAGATGATGACATATGGCCCCCCATAAATAATTAAACATACCACAAACGTCTAATAATAGACTCTTTATATACATCAAGGATTGAATAAAAATTACCAGAAATCATTTTATTTTTAATCAACACATGATTAATCTTTCAACAATTATTAATCATTTATAACTTGTCGTCTCAATTATTGTTTAAATAATATAACATATTATACAGATGATACTGTGACAATAATTGAATCAATAATATAAGAGATATGATGCAGCAATTACTGTAGCAATAATTGAGTATAGCTGAGTGACTTCTCACGTAAGCATCAATAATCAATACCGTGTGCTACTATGCAACAATGCGTATTACTGTACTTTTACTACCGAGTAGTTCAACAGTTTTAACGGTAACACCTCCGCCGTTATTTTATAGAAAGATAATTTTGTCGTTTTCTAACTACGCCAATACTTCCATTGTGGGGTCCACCAATGATTGTGCCGTCGTACGAATATTCTCCGACAAAAAGAATATTCCCCGACCAAACGAATATTTTATAACAACTTGCGTACTTTGCAAAATTTATAAATATTACCCACAACTATAACATTATATCAAATTTATTCCATAATATTTAAAAATAATAATTATAAAAATTCATCTTTATTTATAAAAACTGGGGTCTTACAATTATCGCATACAAAATATTACTTTCCCTTTAGTGGTTTGTTCGAGTAGACAATTCTTATAAATGTGACAACAAATTAAATTATGACAAGAATTTAGTTGATCTACATACTTTATTTTTGAATATGAGAAATTAATATCCTTGATCAAAAGCTACAACGAAACTAGAGATGTTGAAAATGATAGAAAAGTGCTGATAAAGTGAAATAATATGGGTAAATAAAACTTTTATAACCAATGTGATGATTGGGGGCATTCTGGACAATTTATCGCCTAATTTGACCGTTAGAACCATTGCTCACGCTCTCTTAGCGAGTTACTAACACGAACAGACAGTTTGGAAGGAAAATGTAGCTTTTTCACTTCACCTCAAAAAAATTTAATGTAGATTTTTAAACAATAGGTGGTTAAGTTGAAAAATATTAAAATTTCATGCGTTGAAATGAAATTTATCCTAGAATTTGATGTCACCTGAAGCTGAAAGATATAATTTTTTTATTGAACTTTTAAATAAATGATTATTATTTCAAGTTTAATGAAATTTCACCTGATTTCTTAAAAAGAAAAAAGAAAAAATTTATGAGTTTAAATTAAAAAGAAAGAAAAAGATTAGGCCAATATCTACTTAACTAGCAACAGTCCCGTGCCTCCGGCACTAACTATGGACGGTGGGATTTATTCCAAACTTTGGACGACCCAGATGATTTATTAGATTGAGCGGGAAATTCAAAATCATTTGTATTTTATTATATAGATTATTAGATTATTAGATAGATAGATGTATTTTATTAGATAGATGTATGAACGGTGGGATTTATTTCAAATTTTAGACGGCCCAGATGATTTATTAAGTGAGCGAGAAATTCAAAATTATTTGTATTTTATTAAATAGATTTGTGGTCGTATTTCATTACGCAATTCTTGTGCCTGCCAAAATTTTGTAGTTTGGCGCCGAAGTATAATCCAGCAGCAGATATTTTCTTGCTGACATGGAATCTAACTTGTCGTTCGAGGGCATTTTTGGAGACAAACAAAACCTACAAAGGACATTTTCGTCAACAAAAAGAATATCTAACCGCCGCCTAAACGTCGTTAGTTTTGGACTACCCAATGCTAAACTCCTTTCACCGGGGCCCACAAACACCTAAAACCATTAACTCGTCCCACATCGCACCACGTGTCCAAAATCGGGTCTCAAAAAAAAGGATCGCTTCAGGATCCGGCTCAAACTGCTTAGCGTCATCCTTTTGATCTTCCTCCACGTCACCATCCAAGTGGCGTCCTACATGGGACATCTAGGGGTGTCCACATTGCCACGTCATCAAGTCGGAGGAATATAATATCTTCTCGGACAAACGTTTCTGTCTGCCTCCGCTTTTCGATGCGATGTTTTCTTCACCCGGTGAAATCTCGTCCGAAATAACTCAAGAGCAAACCCTAAAATTGTTTTGAGCTGAATTTAATTGATTTAGGTTTTAGATTTTGATTGAAATTTTGAATTATTGAGCTTTGTTTGAATCTCTGGGCTCGCTGATTTGCACGATTTATATGGATTGAGTTGTATGGTTTGAGCTATATTATTCATCAATTTTGTGTAGAAGGTAATATATACTTAATATTTCTTATCCGTTTATTTGGATTTACATTTCTCATTGGTTTTTAACTCTCAAGAATTTGTTTTTTCTTATTTAATAGTTTATTTTTTAATATAGAGCTCCAAAATTAGATGTCTATTGTTTGGTTTTGGTTACAAAAGTAAAAAAATTGGATTTTGGCTGGTGTTGTCTTGAGATGATCTTGAGGCTAATTTGGAAGAGCCAAAATTTTTGTTGAAACTTGGAGAAATGATAATTCTCCAATGCTTCATTTCTTGAGTGTTAATTTATGGTCTTGTATTGAATAAGATAATTGTTTTGAAAGGAAGTGCATCTTGTGGATGTTTTGCGTTACATGTTGATTTTGATTACTTTGGATTGAGAAATTATATGGAGCATACATATTACTCCAAGACTATCTTTTTGATTTGGGCCATCCTAAAATAAGAGGCCTCTTCTGAAAATTAAGGTATCAAGTCTAAAAAATAATAAAGAGAATTATTTTGGATCAGTTATAAGGCATTTGTCATCCTGCCCAAGAACTTGGCATGAGAGAATTTGTGTTTCTCTCTCTCTCTGTGGAATTTGGTTGCATATGTAACTCTCGTATACAGCACGTCATAATTGTATCAGTTATTGATAGTTGTGGTTTGTGTGTGACTTTTTTATTTTTGATAATCTGGATCGTTCTGAATGTAGGACGTGTTGAAGAGTTTTATGTTGCAAAAGGTTGGTTTCTTGAAGACAACAGTATGTGCAACGACTTCTCTTATAAATTAGAGAGTGTTTTGCCTAGTCAATCAAGTTCCATAGTCATTATTGGTCTATTTGAATCTGGTTGATGAGGAGTGTTGAGGTGAGTTATAATGGTCCGAAAACTAAAGGGTTGGCAGAACTCAATCATCATATGCTAGATGAAGGCAGGGAGGTGAGAAATGGAGTTGCTGGAGGGCAGGGGCTCTCGGAAGAAGACGAGTCAAGGATTAATGAGGATGGCGAAGATGTAAACAGTAGGTGCATAGTCCAGGTGCAGCCTGTTCTGCAGAGACAGCAACAGTAGCTTCAAGGGCCAGTGGTTCGATGGGAGCGGTTCCTTCCTGTTAGGTCTCTCAGGGTTCTGCTGGTGGAAAATGATGACTCAACTCGCCATGTTGTCAGTGCATTGCTTAGAAACTGTAGCTATGAAGGTCAGAAGCTTCTTATGACCTAGTATGATTTATAAATGATGACTCAACCCGCCATGTTGTCAGTGCATTGTTTATATATCATACTTGAAGGGGCTGTATTTGATCTTATGGATGTGTTGACCTTGTTTTAATGAATTCAAAATTCTTTGATTAATCTCTTGATCCGCATGCCTTTATCTAAACATCTTTGTTGAATTATATATTTGATGTCCTCTTTAATTAATAATTTATGGTTTGAAAAATGAGATCATTGTTCTAAAAATCCCCTCCTAGGTCCGTAATCCTCACCTAGGCTCTAGGTGGTCCTCTACCGCTTTTATTTGGCTAGGCGCCTCTAGGCCCCACCTAAGCAGAATTAGACATCTACTTTGAAGCTCTACAGTACTTAAATGAATTTGTCAAGTCTTAAAAACGCCTAGGCGGCCTAGACACTAGGCGCTAGGTGCCCCCTCCGCCGCCTAGGTTCGCTTAAAGATTTTTAGAATACTATGAGATATGTTTCTGAAATCTGCTTATAGTTGATTCTTTCTATAACAAGGTATTTTTTTCATTAGTATCCAAATTAAGAATATTGATGCTTTGAACAAGACTATTCCATTTATGCTGTAGAAGAACCTAGTAGCCTGTATGCCTGGCTGCACCATCAGGACCATCACATATCATTAATCCTATTTCCCTTTGTCCCAAATCCCAATTAAGATGTTCTCATTGAAATCTCATGCATATTAGTATTCTAAGGAGAATAGTCCAAATATTCTCTAATGTTTCAGTTTTACCCTTCATGGAACCACCTTTTTTTGACAAGTATTATTCATAAGGTGCCAAATGGAACGCCTGTCCCAGTACGCCGCAAAAGATACAAAATGCAGGCGAATCCATAAATACACAGCCTGCAAAACAGAACCCAAACCCCTTGACCCTTGTACATCAAGGTCACCCCCTCACTCAAATGTTCCTCAACCTAAACTCTACCAAAAAGTTGATAAATGAAATCATAGAATTTGGATAAAACTTATTCTGCCTACAATACAACAGTCTTAAAAAAAAGAAATCTAACACTCTAACCGCCATGTGTTTCTCTCCCACCAAACAGTAACCGCCTTCATGAAATTAATATGTTGATTTGACCATTTATTGCTCCCATATATTAAAGACCATGAGTAAAATGGTAATATTACTAGATATTGTACAATTGAGGAATCAAATGTTACATTTTTTTGCAACTTCCAAGAAAGAAATTGAGGATATCTTTAATGGGACGGAGAAACTTCGCATACTCGCAAGTTCTGCTATATTCCCAGATTGGAAACTAACTTAAGGTAGTATAAAACTGAGGAAATGCTTCCAAAATTCACGATAGTTCTCTCCCTATTTAACTGGGATTAAGTAATTACTCCTTTACTAGTCAAGAATAGTACTCCCTCCGTCCGAAGAAAGAGATCGCTTTTTCTATGGACATTTTCTTTTTCGAATATTAAGATTTGTAGGATGCATGGCAACATGATTTTTTTTCAACTTTAATTTTTAATCTATAACGTTTAATATAAAAAGTTATCATCACAAAGAAAATTATACCCAAGCGTTTTCTATGTGAACCTTAATATTTGAAAAAAAAAGTTCAACATATTTGTGTTCTCTTTGCATTTGCGGATTTTTCTTCTTTCATTTGTCTTATGTGCTCGCTCCGAGTCGTGGCCTCTGTAGGAGTGTAAAAGGTGTTTTTCTTTTTCAAGTCATCCTCTATTTGATACGGCACTTGAACTGCTTCACCCAAGGTAAAGAGTCTGCTAGATAATAGCTTCTCAAAATCTCGGGATTTAGTCCTATTTGGTACATATAGATAAGCACACATCTTCAACTTAAGGGAACTCGGATTGTTCGGCAAGACCATAAATAATGTTATAAATTCTTTCAGACTTACTTCCTTGCACCAACTCAGAAGATATGGTTGTTCCTTGTTATATGGAGGCACAAAGTGATGACTCATAACACAACTTTCATACCTTCCCATCTCCTCAATGTTACATAGTGAGTCTTCTTATAATGATTCATCAAATAAAAAAAAATTCAACTATATTTTAGCAAAGAACTACTTCCTCTCATCAGTCAAGTAATACCAACGTTGCATCCAATCCAAGAAATTCTCTTGGTTGTGCCTTTAATAAAATCTCCAACGCTTAGTTTTGCTCTAATTTCAGCTGAAGTTAACTTAGGACTATGACCGACCTTTAGGACCCTTCAGAGTGGAAAAAAGGTTACTATAAATATTTATTAATAGGGCCTCAGAATGTTACAAGGTGTGGGAACGAGAGTTGTCACGATAGAAAAGAGATATAAATGACTATAATGAACCAACAATTCTCTCTTCTTAAATTATAATGGTACATGTTGAAAGAAAGAAGGTGATTTCAACTTGTTACATTGAATTGCCTATACAATGAAACTTACAAGCCTATTTATAGGCATTAGTACAAATTAAATTATACATGAACACATATGGAAAGGAACTAGGACAGGTTGGCACACATGGATGGGTTGGCACAACACATGGATGTGTTGGCACACATGTATGTTTAGAATATCTTCTAACACCCCCTTCAAGTTGGTGTATAGATGTCTCGCATACGGTACTCAGCTTGAAATAAAATGGATGAAACAACTTACTACTAAGACTTTTAGTCAAAATATCAGTAAGCTGATGTTCTGTTTTGACGAAAGGTAAGCAAATAAGATCACTAGTTAACTTTTTTTTTAATGAAGTGTGTCAATCTCAATGTGCTTCGTTCAATCATGTTATATCGGGTCATTTGCAATACTAATATATGTTTTATTATCACAAAATAACTGCATATGCCTTTTAGTTGCAACACCCAAATTTTTTAGCAAAGTTCGAAACCACATTAGTTCACATATACTGAAGACAATAGCTCGATATTCTGCTTCGGCACTGGATCTTGCCACTACGGATTGTTTCTTAGCCAAGTAACAAGATTGCCACTAACCAATTAGCAATAACCAGATGTAAAACGACGATCATTTATAGAGGCAACCCAATCCGAGTCGAAGAATGCTTCGATTCTCATATGACCATGTGGTGTGAACAATATACCTTTCCCAAGAACAGACTTGAGATATCTCGGAATTATGTAGACATTTTTCATGTGACTTTGTCGAGGATCATGCATATACCGACTTACTATTTCCACAACATAAGATATATTCAATGTTCTAAAAGGCGCTAGGCGGAAGGCGGGCGACCAAGGGGGCCTAGCGCCTAGGAAGCCTAGGCGGGATTTTTTATTTTAAGTCAATTTTAATATTTTATCTTACTTCTTACATTTATCCAAACAAAACAATAATATAAAGCGAAACGCTCTATTATAAAGATAATAAAGACCTTTGCTTAAAGTTCAAACACATCCATATTGCTAATGTCAAAGTTTAAACACAAACATGCAATTGTTCAAAGTTCAAACATATATTTAACGTATTGGTTTTATTCATAAACAAGTTTGCTATTAAATAATAAAATTTAAAATTCAAGAATTTAATTCAATATTAAAACTTAAGAAACTAAACAAAAATTTAAGAATTATATTGAATTAAACTAAATATTACAAATGTATCATCATTTATATAATTTGAAGTTGGTACAAGTTCAAAAATTACAACTATAATAAAATTATTCATTTTGACTTAATATTGTTCACTTCTTGTTGTGATTTGATATGCTACAACCTGTATTATGAATATGGTAAATCATTAGAAAAATAAATATATCAAAAATTTGGTTTGGGTAGTTATTAAAAAAAAAATCTTTCCGCCTAGGCCCCACCTAATTTACTGCAGGGATTTTTTTGCTGCCTTGGGCCTAGGTGAGGTGTCAGGGGGCCTAGTGCCTAGGTGAAGCGCCAAGGGGGCTTATCGCCTAGGCGGTGTGCCAAGGGGGGCCTAGGCGGGGATTTTTAGAAGACTGAATATATTAGGTCTAGTGTGAGAGAGATCAATCGTCCCACCAATCGTTGATATCTTTCTCTATCAATCGTAAGTCTTGAGGCACCTACTAAATGATGATTAACTTGAAGGAGAATTAGCAGGCTTACATCCCAACATGCCAGTTTCTGTTAGAAGATCAAGTATATATTTCCTTTGAGATAGAAATATCCCACCGGAAGATTAGGCAACTTCAATACCAATGAAATATTTCAAAGGACCAAGATTTTTGATCTCAAACTCTCTAGCCAGCCTTGCTTTGAGATTAACTATTTCTTCTCTATTATCCTCTGTCACCACAATGTCATCAACATAAACAAAAAGAATGGTAAGCTTATCCTTTATTTGTTTGACAAATAGAGTATGATCTGCTCGACTCTATTTGTACCCAAACCTTATCATTTCTTTGTGGAATCTACCAAACTCAGCTTTAGAAGATTGCTTCAGACCATATAGAGCTTTTCAGAACTTATAGACCTTACCCTCAGTGGCAGATGAAGCAAAATTTAAAGTGAAATTTTTTGCATACTCTTTGCATGAAGCTCAATACTACTTTGTATTTAAAGTGACCTTAGATAAGTTATCTAGGTTGGATTGTTATATGAAGCTCAAAACTACTTCGTATTTAAAGTGGCCTTAGATAGTTATCCAAGGTCGACCTTAGAATTTTTTTACCAGTTTAGTTTTCTTCTTGCCTTTCTACTTTTATTCTTACATATGAGATTCAGTTTCAGCTACCTCAACTAATTTGGAATGTAAGGCTGCATGAGTAGAGCTAGGTTTATTATGAAAGAGCTGGTTTTATTATAAAAGAATAAATTTTATAGGAGAAAATGGAGAATACAATTATTATTGGGGAACAACAGTCCACCCACCCTGAAAATAATGAAAAACTGAAATACTCAAAAGAGAATAGCTCTCTAATCTCTACAGGCGTTACGTAGAGCTGGAGTTTATTATGAGAGGTCTGGGTTTATTATAAAAGAATAAATTTTGTAGGTGAAAACGGATAATACAAGTATAGGGGAACAATAGTCCACCCACCCTGAAAATAATGGAAAACTGAAATACTCAAAAGTGAATAGCTCTCTAATCTCTACAAAGATCAGAAACAGAAATTTCCCTAAAGACAGACACATGGTCCAATAAAAAAACGAAAAAAAAGAGATCAAATAGCCATCTTTAAAAAACCGAGCACTACTCTCAGAACAAATACCTCATACTTTATACTGCTTCCTTGAGCAATTTTCTGCCTATCCCTCCTTATATCTTACGCATGATACAATACTAATCTTCTCACCAGTACACCTTAATTCGACGTTTGATATGACCAAATCATCTCAAAACTGATTTTCCCTCATCTTCTCCTCGATCAGTATTACCTTATATTTTCTTGCATAGTCTGTTACAAGCTTAGGATAAAGGAGGAATTTGTGTTGCAATCCGGGGATTAAAAAAGAAGCAACTTCTTATAAAATTGGATTATAGTTGATATGTAATAATACAATATATAATGTATTAGATCATATAAAAGCACTATAGTGCCACTTTTACAATCCCCTTATTTTTATTTGCCCAACTATTAAAGAGAATACGATTTTTTAATGCTAGAGCCTAGAGCATTGCTTTGTTTATGTTTACTCCTGCATATTTCATTATACACCCCCACACAAATATATGTATGCGTTTAGGTATTTAAAGGTATTTAAATTGACATTTTCTTGACGTAATATTCTTTACTTGCCACCTGTACCACTAGTGAATTTAGTCTGTCTATCCTTTGAATGTATAGTTTTTTTTTAAAATACTTTTAAACCTTATTTTGTAATAAATCATGGCAGTTACGGCTGTATCAAATGGCCTTGAAGCTTGGAAAATCTTGGAAAATCCAACCAATCACATTGATCTGGTTTTAACTGAGGTAGTCGTGCCATGTTTGTCTGGTATTGGTCTCTTAGCCAAGATTATGAGCCACAAAACTTGCAAGAATATTCCATTGATTAGTAAGTATTTTTCCCATTCGCTAAACTCAAAGAAATTTGTAGCACATTATCCGTTGACAATATAAATTATTGATATTTTAATAGCTACACCTTTTGAGTTTTATGTGCAGTGATGTCATCTAGTGATTCAATGGGTATAGTCTTTAAATGTTTGTCGAAAGGTGCAGTAGATTTTTTAGTGAAGCCTATTCGAAAGAATGAGCTCAAAAATCTCTGGCAGCATGTGTGGAGAAAATGCCACAGTGTGAGTTATTATAATTGTTTTAATTTTGTATATGCATATATATGTACCAGTTTTGCACTTCGACTTCAAGTTGGTTTTGATAAAATATTGTTAAGGGGACATAACCAGTTGACTATCCACACTAGAAATGGATTTGGTTATTGGTTGAAATTCGAATCATTTACCAGATTTCAATTGATAGTTTGATTTACCATGCTAACTGTATAGTCATTCCAATAACAAATTAAAATCCTCGTGGGCACACATTTTGCTCTTCTATTCTGCATTAATTTCTCATCCTTTCATCAGTCTAGCTTCAGTGGAAATGAGAGTGGTATGAGGATTCAAAAACCCTCCGAGTCAAAAAGTGTTGAAGGGTCAGACAATAACACAGGTAGCAATGATGAGGATGACAACTGGAGCACTGGTTTGAATGTTAAGGATGGAAGTGACAATGGAAGTGGCACTCAGGTATAGCATTCTCTTAACAAAATAGCATTAGTTTGTGTCGTCACTTTCTCTAATCTTTTATGCATTTGATGCATAAATATCTTCATGCTGTGAACATTTCTATCTTAAAATTAAAAAAATAACACCAGTGCTTCTGATTGGATAATTGATAGGTTTAACCAAAAATATTATTACTATGCTGCTAGTAGTCTAAATTTTATATTCTGCTGACTGATGAACCGAGTAGATTGAGGGTTTGCTCTGATTAATTAGTTGATGGAAAGTCCGGTTACTTTCTAGGATTGATTAGTTAATGGCAAGTCCGGTTACTTCCTAGATATATCTATGTTTCCATGTATCATTGTACCATAAGAAATCATCTACATTTAACTAATATGTAATCTGGAGAAACTAGGGACTAGTTTAGTTGCATAATATTACACGGAAAATTTCCAAAACATAGGTGTTTATACCTACAAAGAGTGCAAATCCCTCTAAATTCCATGCCAAGTAATGATATCCATTCAAAAAGATTGACTACTATAGTATATGTTGCTTTAGAGAGGAAAGACAAAAACTTTGTTGCTTTCGTGAGTCTCTGTCACGAACAAAATTCCCAAGAACAATATATTTTTGTAGCCCTAAAGACTGGGAAATTAAGTGTTGGAATTTTCTGTCAATTTCTTTTCTTTTGTCCCTAAAAAATTCTCAAAAAGTAAAAATGGACATACAACTAAATTTTCTCTCCCTTCCCTTTATTTTTATCGTAGTGCAACAGCTATATCAATCTTGTTTTACCATTTTATGATATCTAGTGTCATATCTCTCTTTTCATGAAGTAAGAAAAACTACACAATATCATACTTCAATCCTTTTCTTTCTGCGTTAAGCTTATGGGATATAACTGCTTCTGAGAGTACATATAGGGTTAGCATGAAGCCCATATCTCTTTGCCTTATTTATGGATGAGATAACAAAAGATACATATGATGGTGTCTTGGTGTATGTTGTTTGCTGATGATATTGTGTTAATTGATGAGACTAAGGAAGGCATTGATGCAAAGTTGGAGATTTGACGAAGTACATTGGAAACAAAAGGGTTTCGATCAAGTTTAGTAAGACATAGTTTTTGAAGCGTGAGTTCAACGATATTAGAATAGATGTGGGTAGTATGACGGAAGGAGGTACCTAAAAAGGATGTATTCAAATATTTGGGATCAAATATTGTACAAGAGGGAGATATCGATGAGGATATAAGTCACAGGCTTAAAGCAGGATGGCTGAAGTGGTGTGGTGCGTCAGGGTTATTGTATGATCATAAAATTATGATCAAGTTGAAGGGAAAGTTTTATTAGACGACGATTAGGTTAACAATGTTATACAAAGCTGAGTGTTGGGCAACCAAGAAACAACATGTAGATAAGATGGGAGTTGCTAAATGAGAATGCTAAGGTGGATGTATGGACATTCAAGGTTAGACAGGATTAGAACTGATGTTGAAAGAAGGTTGGAGTGGAGCCGATTGAGGTGAAGATGAGTGAAAGTCAGGTTGAGATGGTTTGGTCATACCCAATGTTGTTCTGTAGACGACGCACCTGTGAGGAGAGATATATAGTATCTGGAGAAATATGTAAGAAGAGGGAGGGGGACACCAAGACTTTCTTGGGAGAAAGTTTTACAAAGAGACATGCCAGAGAGGAATATTATGGAGTCCTTGACAAATAGGTAGGAGTGGAGGAGGGTAAGTCGCATGTCAGAGGCCGAAACCTTCCACATCATTTGATATTTATATTATCTCGTTTTCCATTTTATTTTTATTTTTTTAAACTCTTGTTTTGCTATTCATTGTTATATGTGGAATTTATTTTCAGCCTACCCCAACTAGCTTGGGATAATTTGTTGATTTGAGTTGAGTTATTATCAACAACAGCAATAAAACTTTTACTAAGCTGAGCAGCTTACTTTGGCCACTCCAGTTATTCTTGGGTCCTCCATTCAGGATAAACCACTGTCAAGAGGTGGAGTATGTACAATATCATATTTTTCATTATTCGATGACATGAATCCATGTGCCCTAAGCCCTTCTTTTAGGTAAGAAAGCATGTTTACAAATACACAGACTGGGCATGCTTGTGAGAGCTTTTGTGTGTCCTAATATTTGACTAGACTATTGCGCAACATCTATCGTTGCTTTAGATAATGAATGTCTGAGCCATGTTGTTTTCACATGTGGATGCTTAATGTCATTATATAGGATTGTAGATGTGGTCTATGATGCATTTGCATGAGATAAAGTTAATAATTTTATTTTACTTCGAACATATTAACCATAGGTGGATATTGAAATGAGCAGTTATATGTAATTATTGAATTTGAGGTGTATTTTTGAAAGGAAAAATTTGTTACATCTTCAGAAAAAGTAACACCAGCATATTGCTGCTTCCACATAATAATAATAACTATATACGTACACATATATGCGATAAATGTTGTATTATATTTGATTCATATTTCTTAGATGCACATTCTAACACAACCCACGGATTGAAGCCAGTATATCTCCTCAAAGCAATTGTGTGTTCTTGTTTCTCAGATTTCTTGGTCAAAAAGGGTGGTAGAGGTTGACAGAACCCAACCATTGTCACAATGGGACCAATTGGGGGATCCGCCTGATAGCACTTGCGCGCATGTTATTTGTTCAAGTTCCGAAGCTCTTACCGACTACTGGGTACCTAAGACTGCTACTACTGAGTGCAACAAAGAGGATGATGAACTGGGTATGTGAGCCTCTATTTTCATTAGTTCCTTGTTTAAAGTTTGTGTCTTTAGTTCCCTGTTTCTTTAGTTATATCTAAACTAGGCAGCAATTTACTCTTCAGACAATATTTCGATGGGCAAATACTTGGAGATAGGAGTCCCTAAAAATCAAGAATTACTGCTTGAAGAACCAAGTAGAAAGGTATGGAAGAGTGTAGCAGGTAATAACAAAATTTTTGATTTAGAATCCAAGGAAGATAACGAGAAATTAGAAGAAGGTAGAATGGAGCTCAACAGTGAAGCAGAAAATGGTGAGTTGAGGAAGGAATCTTCTGATTGTATGGCTTTCATTACCAACAGTAGTAACCATCAGATGGAAAGTGTCACCAATGAACTTGACCTGTCCAAGATTACCAATATCAAAGGTAAGACCACAAATGAAGCTAAGAAATTACCTTCGCTTGAACTTGATTTGAATAGACTGAGAGATGGAGAGACCTGGACCGGTGCTTCAGAGCGAAATGTTTTGAAACATTCAGACCTTTCAGCCTTCTCAAGGTATGAGAACTTAAAACCTTCAAATAAACAAATGAATTTGCCTAATATCTGCAGAACATCCTGAAATTCAACATTTCATTTGATTCGTTAACATGCAGGTATAACACTACTTCAAATGCTAACCAAGCTCCAACTGGGAATGTAGGCAGCTGCTCTCCTCCTGATAATAGCTCAGAAGCAGAAAGGACTAGGTCACTGCACAACTTAGAATCTAATTCAAATCGCACTCCTAATCAGCATTCCAATGGCAGTAGCAACAACGATGACATGGGATCAACGACTAATAATGCATTCTCCAAGCCAGAAGCATTTAATGATAAGCAACTGTCCCGATCATTAGTCAATGCTCATTCCTGTTCTGCTTTTCAATCAGTGAAAAACAGCCATACTCCATACAATCCGCCTGAAATACAGGATAAGGCTGATCCTTCAACAGCTCAAGCAAGGACTACACACCAGCAGGTACGAGTCCAGCACCACCATCACCATTACCACCATCATCACCACCATGTTCATAATATGCAGCAAAATCAGCAGTTTTCAGACCATAATAATTTGTCTTTGAAAAACAAGGCTGCATCGGCATCACACTTTGGACCATCCAACGTGCTAACTGCACCAAGTGAAGGAAATGCTGCCAATTATAGTTTAAATGGAAGTGCTTCTGGTAGTAATAACAAAAGCAACAGGGAAAACGGTATCAATGAGCAAATTGCCAACAATACAGTTGGAACAGCAGAAGAAACTAACATGGCAAGTGATAATGGAGGCTCTGGAAAATGTGGAGCTGAAGATTTAAATGGCAGTGGAAGCAGGAATGGGTTAGATCAGAACCGGGCAGCACAGAGAGAAGCTGCTTTGAATAAATTCCGTCAGAAGAGGAAAGATAGATGCTTTGAGAAAAAGGTATAGTTTGGTCTTTGATTGTTGACTAATCTCCAATTTGCATCCTAAACTTTAATTTAGTCTTGATTGTTTTTCTGTTTAAATATTTAAATTGGAAAGTAAACTAGTACTGGAAGTGGAAGCTTGTTCGACTCGATCTCTCAAAATTAAACTTAATGGTGAACTTTGCATTGCAGATTGGAGACTGGTTTAGCTCTCAAAGAGCTCTTCCAACTGCCTAGATATTACACTTTCACACCCTGCACAAACACCCAGTGACACACTAGAATACAAAACCCATGAATATTGTAGAGATCCTCTTTTGGAGACACCAATTGGTCACTCATAGTTCTTACTATTCCAGTCCTTCATAAGTTTTAAGCAACATATAACATCGCATGGCCTGGTGTTGATCAAAATGATGAGAACATTGGGGGTAGTAACCTGTGCTACTGACCCATTTATGCTCAGTTTCTGACAAGTCACACCTTGCCCTGGTGCAAAGGGAACACAGGGTCAAGCACCGAAAGAGGATAGTTGGCCACGACCAGAGACCGGTCTGGATAGATACACATCTAAAGTCAACTCTCCAAACCAGGTGGTTTGTTCAAGCTAACTTAACCATGAGAGTGTGGACGATGGAGCAGCATAAGGTATACACAGATGGGATGTGAAAAGCTGAATAGAGTATCGGACTTGCCAGGCTCGCCAAGGTGTAGCATTGACATAACCTTGACTTGCGTTATCTGAATATTGAAATTGGGAGAAAAGAATGAGTAGCATTTCTGATTTGAGTGACATCATTACGATACCCCCGTGAGAGCCTGTACTTGCCACATGTCCTTGTACATGTCTGACACAAGCAACTGGCATTTGTCAGCTATAAATAGGGTGTCACTGCTACAGTAATAACTGCTACATATGTTTCACCTATTTTATTATACTTTGGAGTTAAGGTATAAGGTATAGTGGGATAATCAAATTCCCTGTCCAAGACCACTCATCAAAGTAGAAATGCTGACAAACATGTCTGGCAGATGGTCACTCTTGCTCTCATCAAACTAGTCCAGCTTTCTCAGTGCTCCTATAGAACACCTTTACTAACCAATTTTATTCAACTACCAACCTACATCTATTTTATTCCTGTTATATGAAGTTAAACACTTTATTCCTATTTATTGAAATACTGACACAAACAACTATTTTCCATCCTGTCATCAGGTCCGATACCAAAGCAGGAAGAAACTGGCAGAACAGAGACCACGTGTTAAAGGGCAGTTTGTCCGACAGGTTGTGAATGATGTCAAAATTGAGGACCCAAATAGCTAACCCGGCCTTCTCACCTGATAATGTGTATGGAATGTGTACATGAAGGTTAGCAGTAATTACGTAGAAAGGGGGAGGGCATTTTGCATCTGATGATAAAAATGTTGGCTTGTAGAAAAATTAAGATGGTGGAACTATTGCATTAGAAGACCGAATTTTCATTGAGCTAGACTCTTAATAAACACCTTTTCTAAGTGTACTTTTTATGTGCTCTGCTCATGTGACTATGATGGTACTGGACAAATGGTGGTAACCCTCCAAAAAGGGTGCACTTCCCGAATAAAATTCTTCAATTTGGTTTGCAGGATGTTTATCAAATTTGATTTCTACTAGTGGGTACTTGAAAAACTCTCTCTACATGTCCATTTTCATTTGCATCTGCTCATCTGGTGATCTGGATAAAAAAATGCTCTGTAGCATGAGATTGCACCCGACTTTGACAACAAAAATGTCTACCTCTATTCACTCCTTTATATTAATTTCATGCTTTAAGGACCAAAAGCTTATTATTGAATCATTTGCAATAGATTATTATACGAGTATTTCAGTGTTTTGGAAATTTTGTTCACTCAAAACATTTTTCAGTTTGTAGTACATTACTCATTTGAAATCTTTTAGATTTAACAAATTCAAACAGTAGAGATGAAAATGTATAACCAAGACGCAATCTGAAATAATTCTCAAAAGAAAATAACAATTAAATCTAGAGACCAGATTTCTTCATCCCAAGTTGAAGACACCGTATAATCACAAATAGAATTTCCCCTCACGTAAAACATGTTCTTCATTTGTTTCTGTTCAATTTGATCACAAGACACTTAAATAATACATATAGCACAGCTTACATGTACTATATTGGTAATAAAAAAGAGAAGTAACTACATTACTTTATCTGTAATAATTTTATCGTTGTACAA